>JAFMOC010000290.1:0-120000 GCA_019802505.1 Corydoras sp. C115
TTACGTCATGTTAACACACTGTTACCTTTAATACAGCGGGTAGGATTATTTTATAGCTTAATTTACGTCATGTTAACAGACTGTTACCTTTAATACAGCGGGTAGGATTATTTTATAGCTTTAATTACGTCATGTTCAGAGACCGTTACCTTTAATACAGCGGGTAGGATTATTTTATAGCTTTAATTAAGTCATGTTAACACACTGTTACCTTTAATACAGCAGGTAGGATTATTTTATAGCTCCAATTACGTCATGTTAACACACTGTTACCTTTAATACAGCAGGTAGGATGATTTTATAGCTCCAATTACGTCATGTTAACACACTGTTACCTTTAATACAGCAGGTAGGATGATTTTATAGCTTCATTTACGTCATGTTCAGAGACTGTTACCTTTAATACAGCGGGTAGGATGATTTTATGGCTCCAATTACGTCATGTTAACACACTGTTACCTTTAATACAGCAGGTAGGATTATTTTATAGGTTGAAGTAATTTATAAATAAGTAAGGACTCAAAACTTTAATATTCCACATTTAATTCATTTAGCATTCAAAAAGCCTTTAAACCCCCAAAGAGCAAGCCGAAGCACAGAAGCAAGATAAAACTCCCTGTTATTTTAAGGAAGAAACCTTGGGAGGACCAAGGCTCAGTGGGGGACTCATCCTCCTTGAGCGGCCAGGCAGCAGCAACACTGTAGGACAGTAGTGTAGGACACTAACATACAGATTTCACAAATTTTGTCCTTATTTAACAAATGCAAAACTATATACACAAGTCCATTGAGAGCGTCCTGAAGGACAAACAATCCATTTAACATCCAGGTTCCATCAAGTAATCCTCTTAGCCGCAGTGCTTCGGCAGAGTCATGGATGAAGATCCTGGGTGTATCTACCCAGTGCAATAAATGTCCTCCCCTGGACGGGCACAAAACTATTTTTTAAAACATTTTTTGCAAATGTAGTTTTGTTCTTTTGTTTTGAATGAGACACATTCAAAATGTGCCCAACGACAGCACTGATCACATTGCACCTGAAAATAAACAAAATGGAATTGAAAACTTTAACTATTTGCATATATGCTCTTAATGTTTTGACTGATGTTTTTAAATATTTACCATGTCAATCATGCTGTTATCAGCATCACCTTCCAACATGTTGCAGACAGTGCAGTAGTCTTCTGCATTCCCTAAAAAATATAACTAGTAAGTTAATAAACCTGTATATTGGACTTAAAGTTCCGAGGTCAGTTCTATGTAACATTATAAACTAGGGCTGCAACAACGAATCGATAAAATCGATAAAAATCGATTATCCAAAGTATCGATAATGAATTTCCATTATCGATTCGTTGGGTTGCACTATTTCCGCGTTACTCGTGATGTCGTGACCGCTTGCGTCACCTGCAGCGCTTCAATAACGCTGGAAACAAATAGCGGGTTGAACAGAACGAGGTGGAGTCTGCAAAACAAGTGGATAAATCGTACAAATGAGACACAGCCCACGCTGAAAAAATCTCCGGTTTAGATCCAAACTGCGGGAGCTTCACCTGATGATTCCACCTCACAGAGGAACTGATTCTCAAGCTCTGCGAACATGAACTGAGCTGCACGGAGATGATACATGATAACGGAGTACGTCCGTTATACGAATATGTCCGCAGTTCCCGGGACACGTCAGTATTTCACGTCCTTTCCCGGGTTTTTTTAAAGTGAGGAAATGTCATGGTTTTTAAATGACCTTCATTGGATCATTAAATGTCCCGGCACTGGGACACTGCGCACTGAGTCTGAGCTGCGTGTCAGTCCGCAAGCAACTCGCAAGTTTAAAGCGCAAGTCTGTTTACAAAAGCGAGCCCCCCCCGCACGCGCTTTCAAACCGGGTCGACTTTTCACACAAGACGTATTTTTTTTTGTTCATTGGCTAATTTGTTAATTTATTTTTTTCAATAGCTGGTTGTTAATTAGTTCATTTGTTAATTTTTTTTCCAATAGGCTACAGAACAGACAGTATTTGGAATTAAGTGTACTATAATAGTATGTTTAAACACAAACATACTATATATAATACTATACTATAGAATAATTTTACTGAACCCCCCCCCCCCAAACAGCTTAATAAGTGCTTTTATAAATACTGTACATACAACTTGTAAACAAAGGTGCTAATTAATGATCAAGGTACACATTATTTGATAAAACATGAGTGAAGACACTGCACACTATGGGAGTGAGGTTGAATTAGTTGCATTTAAAGGAGAATTAAGTAACATATTAGAGTGACTCAAATTTGTGTAATTTAGTATTTTTTTTCACACTGTGCTACATATTGTCAGTGTGTATGTGAGATTTGTGTTTAATTGCTCTTTGGGCTACTTGGATGCCTTAAACTCCTACTGTAAATAAAACCAGACATTTATTGACCTGCTTAATAATTGTACAGTGTAGTTGGTTTTCTTCATAACTACTGACATGTAATGTTCTCATTTGTAAGTCGCTTTGGATAAAAGCGTCTTTTAAATGATTAAATGTAAATGCAAAGACATGGAATTTTTTTTTATATTTATCCGATTAATCGATTAATCGAAAAAATAATCGGCCGATTAATCGATTATCAAAATAATTGTTAGTTGCAGCCCTATTATAAACAGATTTGTTCATATTTTCTATTATATGCTGTAAAATTTTAAACCTTCTGGCAGTTTTTTTTTTTTTGTAAATAGTGGACAGTCAACATTTTATACTATGATTTACAAAACATTTAAAAGCATTAAGAATATCTAATGAATAGTAGTAAATATTTGCAACAGTAAATATATCTAACAATTGTGCATTTAGGAACTTTTTTCCTTTCTAGATATTTTTCTCCATATTTACAGATTTTAAAAATTGCACATTTGACTAAAGCCATTTTGTTAACAAGTGGGACTTGTTGTGAAACATTAAGAAAATATATGTCCAGAGTGGGCTATATGTGTTAAATATTCTGATGGATTAATTAAATTATATCTGAAATAAAATTTGTATGAAACTCACCTTGACTGTCAAGCAACACACAGGCGATTTCCATCCGTGCAGCCTTTATAGCTGCTTTGGTGGTAAGTTGCCCCCCGATATCTCCCAGCCTAAGTAAAGCTTCTGTGAACTATATATTTTTATTAAGTTTAAACGCAATAAACTGAAGATATTTACAAAGATACATTTATCAATAATAAACCAATGATGTACCTTTAGTAACAAAACTCCACAGCTGCTGAAATCCTGCTGCAAATTGTGCTGCATTTTGCAGAATTGCCAGTCAGCACTGTGGGCTTTGTGTTCAATTGCCTTCAGAAAATTTCTAAAGAATGTTCATAACATCAAAACAGTGTTCAGTCTGGCTACCTATGTTTTAACAAATTAATATTTTATTAGCAAAAGTACCTCCAGTTTCGTAAAACTTTTCTTTCATAGGAGTCTTCATTTCCCATTGGATCAATTAGTATGAGGGTCTTCTTTGACATGTACACAGTCTTAAAAAAATATCATACCATTTACTTAAATTCTGAATTTGTTAAAAAGTGATGAACTTCAGAACTGAAGACTTTACAAATACTGACCTTTGTCTGAGAGAAAAAAAAAGTTTAAAATATACGAACCACAAGAATCCAATGGGCTCCCGTATTCACAGGACACAGCCAAGTCTCCTCAACTGGAAACTTCATCTGCAACAAATAGTTTAAAAATGTTTAGTTATAGTCCTAAATCCTTCAAGTTAAAAAACATCTTCATAAATGTATTACCTTCCAGAGACAACTGAATTGTCCCTCAAACAATGAAGAGGCAACAACCGCACTCAGCTGATATACAGGCTTCTGTTACAAATATTTATACAAAATTTTAAAGTAATAAATAATTGGAAAATACCTCTACACTTGTAACTCGCACGCTTGTACTTGCCTTTAGTTCTTTAATCAGTAAATAAATGTATGCATCAATGACCTGTAAGAAAATAAAATGTTAAACAATTTAGTGTACTTAAATGTTAAATGTTGTAAATGTCCAACTCTTACTTCATCAACCAGCCACTCATCTCCTTGCAGTGTCCGAAAAGAGGAGTCATATAATTTATATGGCCCAACAACAGCTTCCACCTGGCCGATGTCACTTGAAGCCCATAGTTTCGAAACTAAAAAGTATAAAAATTAAATTAATAATAATAAAAAAAAAAATTATTCATTCACAGTTGATATAAAACCAAGGCCAACAGGCCAAGCATTAAGCAAAGATGCCCAACAGGCACCAAGCAAACATAAAATTGAAAGTGGTGGGCAGTATAACCAAATAGATTTAAATGGCAAGATCAAAATTTAACTAAGCATAATAATGAAAACATAATTTGGCCACAAAGTATAATTTGTCACAAACAGCAAGAAACGAATAAGGCAAGTACGGATATCAGAGCTCTGAAGACATTACATTATTAAAAAGAGTCCATACATTGGAAACAGACAGGAAAAAAGAAAAAATGTGAAGTAAAAAAGGGCAATGAGCTTTGTCCAGACAATAAAATAAGGTTAAGGAAAAGTTGTGACAATCATACTAAAAAAAATTTAAATGGTTATATGGTTTTAATCATTTATTTAGATTTTTTAAGCACAAATACCTGTTACACAGTATTAATAATTTTTTCCTACAAATGAGTTTCCCCTGCTATTCATGCAGTCTTGCCATAATGATTATGGCAAAATGCATTTTTATGTAGATAATTAACTGACATTTTTATAAACTACATACATTTTAGCCATTTTTCACTCAATAAAGGTTATTTTGTCCACCACATAAGCCAAAAAAAATAAATAAGTAAAATAAAAAAGGGACGAAAATGGCCAACCGGCCAACGAGACAAACATTAGCAAACCTCCATGAACTGGTGAGTTAGGCCAAACTGGCAACAAATTGACCAACCGGTCGAAATTGGGAAATTTGTGGCTACAGCACCTTTCTCTTGAGTGGGATTTGGGGGGATCGTAACCTCTGCCGTCTTTACCTCTTTATGACACGGCAGCTGGTCCTTTGATTTTGGGGCAAAATGTATAACGGAGGGCCTCTGCGGGTTGTCGTGTTCCGTTTTGCTTCTCCGATATGGTTTTAAATGGTCAATGTTGTACTTAGTTTTAAGTACTGAGCCCATATGGTTCTGCAAGGTTACTGTCTTGCCAGTAATGGAGAAAATTGTGTAGGGACCAGAAAAATCAGGCTCAATTCTTCCCCCTTTCCTTCCACGCTTCCTCATATTTAAAAGAAGAACTTCATCTCCAGCACTGTAAACTAAGTTTTTGTATTTTTTTGCATTTTTTTTGGAATATGCAAGTTTTTGTTTTTCCTGTGATTTGGAAATATTTTCACTTGCTTTGGAATTAAGATCCTCCATTGACTTTTTTTTTTTTTTCAACATGATCTCCATGTCCTTCTTCTGGAACAAAAATGTTGGAAATCTGAGGAAAAAAGTTTTAAATAAATCGAAACAAATTTTGCAAACATGATTTTGTACCACAATTTAATGCATGAATTCACATAATACCAAATTTAAAGTCAACTGTACACTACACATGGTTCATACTGCACAATTATCTCTTTGATATTACAATTAATTTCTAAACTAAGATAAGAACGAGCCCAATTTTGTTAAAATTTACATGGATTAAATGTATTACAAGAAGTGACTGTCATTCCACCACCACATATCAAGGACATACAGAGAATTAAAATACCATTCCTCCTCTCTGTAGACAGAGAGAGAGGGAGCCACTTCGATAATTCACGCCACCACCATAAGTTAGAAGTAGGTAGGAAATGTGATACATTAGGACCATAGGTGAGAAAAAAAACCCAGCTCACGTACTATGCTTCAATGAGCACACTTTGGAGTCCTAAAAAAATGTGTTTTAGCATAAATACATAAACGGGCACTGACAAGAAGCTGTGAAAGACATGTTCAAAAGGTTAGGAAAGAGGGGTTAGTCCATAGGAGAGACAGGGCAGGTCAGTTTGCAAGGAAACCAAAGCAACTTTCCATCCGGGCAAGCTGGTTCCCCTGAACCACGACTTCTCATGGAAAGAGTGTCAATAGTGCTAAAGAGACCATTTAATTAGTTCCATTTTCTTGTTTCAAAGAGCTATGATAATTCCTGCACAGAAAAGACAGAGAAGCAAAGCAGATCTTATAAGGACAGAGAAGGAGAAAGTGCAACCGCCTTCTACGAGAGCAAGATAAAGAGTCAACACAAAAACACAAGGAGTATAACGTTACCACAAAGGTCACAGGTTTATTCGCACCATTTGGGTTGGACATCATATGAGAAGGAGAAAAAGAAGAAAAAAAAAGTTGATAAAGGAAAAGAAAATGCATTTTGACCATCTTGGTTGCTGTTTACTTTAGTTTTTCTCTATTCAACAATATCATTGTCCTACAATGTGACAAAAAAAGAATATGCCATAGTCTTATGCAAAAATAATTTTAATGAATTTACACTCACCGGAACATCAACACGAACCTCCGAAGGAAACACTGCTTCTCTTCCATACATCAACATAAATGGGGTGTGTTTTGTAGTTGTATGGATCTTGGACCGCAATGAAAACAACGTGGCCTCAAGATACACATCCCAGTTATTCTGTCTTTCGTTCACCAACTTTTTCAGGGCTCTAAGAAGGAAAGGAGTAATGTGTTAAATCGATATTTTAAGAAATCATAAACTACACTTATACGCTTGCATTAGTGGAATAGAATAAAAACTTGCAATTCTGATACAGCTACTTCCAAACGTTTGCAATTATACATAGAAAAGTACAAAAAATATCACCCAGTACCTCCATGTGTTAAACTAGCTTTAATAAAGACAAATTAAAATGTATTATTATATACATAATTTAAGGCATTTAAAGATGCACATGAGAAAATTTAAACAAATAAACATGCCAAAAAATTACTGGGAAAAATATCTTAATGTTATTCATACAAGGTAAATATTTTTGAAAACTAGGCACAATTACATAAAACCATAAGGTATAAATGGTATTGTCACAAACTGTCTGTAAAGATAGGTCTGGAGACGAGGATGCAGAACAATTATAGTTTATTGATATGCAAGGCAGAGGTAGGGTTATGCAGGAGGAGTGTCGGTTGGTGGAGGTGTTGCCAACTAGACCCAGGCCGAGGTGTGGAACCTGGAACAGAGGACTGGGCAGAGCACAACACCGAGCAAAAGAACAACCAAACAAAACAAAGCACACAGAGTAAACTACGCTGTAGTAAGAGAACCCTACACTGGCTATGCGTGAGAAGGAATAGAAGAAACTAGTGAGTGTGTCTAGGATAGACAAAATAACAAACCCTATGATAGACAGAATAGGTGTGTTAACGAGAGTGTAATCACAAAACCTGAAAGAAGAAAGAGTGTAGAAAGTGCACAAAGAGGTATGGTGAACTACACGGGAATTCATGGACTGAAGGCTGGGAACCAGACTGAGAACAACGAGGGCTGGGAGGACAGTCAAGGTATTAGTATACACTGGAGGAAACAACGTTAGTTCACCAAAACAGAGCGTATTATTAGTATAAAGCTTGGAACCGTTAGTAAGTAGAGTGAACGATGACACACGGACGCCCTCAGGTGGTGGCGCGCCAGCGGAGCAGGCTAGGGCGAGTGCGAACTCCGCCCCACCCGGCCGAAGCCGAACCACCTGAGCGGACGGACAGAGATCGCTCCCGGCACGCAGGACACTAAGGACAGGATGAACACTGAAAACAGAAAGAGATTCAGACAGACACCAGGGAGCGATCACAGTTAAACAAAGACGTTCACTCATACAACGACAAATACTGATCTATACACGGAGGTGAGAACGCAGATGCTAACACACAGCTAACATAAACAGACACGCACTCACCGAGACCAGACGCACCACGAGACACAAAAGCAGACAGGAAAGCAGTCAAAAAATCGCTCGGCATGTATGATAATCAGGGACAATACTTCGCGATCCGTCCCGTGCGAAGACAAAGCTTAAATAGAAGAAACGACCCATCAAACAAATTAGCCTCACCTGGTGCCGGAGCGAAAGCGGAACTAGAAGGCGGGGCTAAGGGAGCGAGTGGCAGAGCGTGCAGGAGAGACAGACGCAGACACAGGATTTCTCACAGGTATAATGAGAAATATTTGTTAAAACAAGTAAAAAAAAAATTATAAAATAAAAATTTTACCTTTTAATATTGTCATTGTTTTTTTCATCCAGTCCATTTGTTTGTGGATGGTATGCTGCCGTGACACTTCTCTCAATGTGTAAAAGTTCACACAGCTTGAGGTTGAGCTTGGAAATAGAACAATGAACAATACCAGCTGGTTCACAAATTTCACATCTAATATGGCATTTTTTGACTACAATAATTGTGGGGCAGTTACTTCATTAACAAATTCCCGTCCCTGATCGGATAGGATTCGTTGAGGACAGCCATGGCGATAAATGATGGAGCAGAGATGCCTTCCAACCTCAGCTGCAGATTTCGATTTTAAAGGAAATGCCTCCACCCACTTTGAGAAATAATCAGTCACTGTCAGTATGTAAAGGAAGCCATCTGCGGTTTTTGGGAATGGGCCAGTTAGGTCTATCCCAATCAGCTCCCATACAGCGGACACCTACGAAATAAAAACAATAAAAGCAATAATGTGCTTTCTTCTATTAATTTTAAAAAGATTAGTCCACAACTGAAAACCTGCAAAATGTACCTACCTTAATGCACTGCAGTGGTTGTACTACGGTGAAGGGTTTCCCTACTTTCTGGCATTGGTCACATTCCAATACCTTTAAAAATATATGTATTAATGTTATTTTTAATAGAGCTTGCATCTACTATAAAACACGCAAAAAAAACCTACCCAATTTTTAATGTCAACTGACATTCCAAGCCAGTAAAATCTGGATGATATGGCAGTTGTGGTTTTCATCACTCCAGAGTGGCCACCGATTGGAGAGGAGTGAAACTCTCCAAAGAGCACCTTTGCTTCCTCTTTCGTTTTAATAACCCTTTTGTTAAGGTTGAAGAGTTCTCCATCTAAATAAATAAAATAAAAAATACCACACAATTACATTAACAAAACACTGGATGGTGCATTTGGCTATTAATCCTAGCCTGAATTCACCCACTAAACTGTAGCTACTGTTTTTTTATTCTAGTAAGCACAGCATTAAAGGTAACAGTCTCTGAACATGACTTAATTGGAGCTATAAAATAATCCTACCTGCTGTATTAAAGGTAACGGTCTCTGAACATGACGTAACTGAAGCTATAAAATAATCCTACCTGCTGTATTAAAGGTAACAGTGTGTTAACATGACGTAATTAAAGCTATAAAATCATCCTACCCGCTGTATTAAAGGTAAACTGAACATGACTCTGAAGCTATAACATGACTTAAAGGTAACAGTCTGTTAACATGACGTAATTAAAATAAAATCATCCTACCTGCTGTATTAAAGGTAACAGTCTGTTAACATGACGTAACTGAAGCTATAAAATCATCCTACCCGCTGTATTAAAGGTAACAGTCTCTGAACATGACGTAATTAAAGCTATAAAATCATCCTACCCGCTGTATTAAAGGTAACAGTGTTAACATGACGTAACTGAAGCTATAAAATAATCCTACCCGCTGTATTAAAGGTAACAGTCTCTGAACATGACGTAACTGAAGCTATAAAATAATCCTACCCGCTGTATTAAAGGTAACAGTGTTAACATGACGTAACTGAAGCTATAAAATAATCCTACCCACTGTATTAAAGGTAACGGTCTCTGAACATGACGTAACTGAAGCTATAAAATAATCCTACCCGCTGTATTAAAGGTAACAGTCTGTTAACATGACGTAATTAAAGCTATAAAATAATCCTACCTGCTGTATTAAAGGTAACGGTCTCTGAACATGACGTAACTGAAGCTATAAAATAATCCTACCCGCTGTATTAAAGGTAACAGTCTGTTAACATGACGTAATTAAAGCTATAAAATAATCCTACCTGCTGTATTAAAGGTAACAGTCTCTGAACATGACGTAAATGAAGTTATAAAATCATCCTACCTGCTGTATTAAAGGTAACAGTGTGTTAACATGACTTAATTAAAGCTATAAAATAATCCTACCTGCTGTATTAAAGGTAACAGTGTGTTAACATGACTTAATTAAAGCTATAAAATAATCCTACCCGCTGTATTAAAGGTAACGGTCTTTGAACATGACGTAATTAAAGCTATAAAATCATCCTACCCGCTGTATTAAAGGTAACGGTCTCTGAACATGACGTAAATGAAGCTATAAAATAATCCTACCTGCTGTATTACACTACTAATGACTTTTACAAATTGTAGGATTGTAAAAACACCACCACATAGTTAGATTACCTCTGAGATGAAACCTGGAGGCGTATCGGCGAAGGTTTTGACGCTGCGATTTGTCATACTCAGGTGGGTATGACCCTCCAGACAAATAGGAATATATCATATCCTATTTCTGTTCCATGGTACCTTAAAAGGTTGAACACGAGCGCAAATTCGAGCTAAAAATGAGAACAAATTCGAGCTGAAAATGAGCGCAAAGTCGAAACACGAGCAGAACTACGTCGAGCAAAGCACAAGTACAATGTCGAACACAGCACAATTTCGAACAGCAGCATTTAATAGGCAGAGAAGGAAAAATTCAAAATTTCAAAAAAATGCGAAACGTGATAGGCGGAGAAGAAAAATTCAAAATTTCGAAAAAAGAATTTATGTGCATGTGCAAAAATTCAAAAAATGCGAAAAATGTTTTAGCGCATGCGCAGTAAATGTTGGTAGGATGTTTCATCGGGTAGGATAAATTTTCAGAACACCGGTCTTTCTTCATCTCCACCTTCGTTACAGTGAAGTTACAGTGAAGTGAAGTTACATACACTTCGTCATTTAGTTTTCGGTTGACTTTTGTTGGTCTCATTATCTTCCGTTCTCTCTTCATCTCTGTTAAATATTTTTCCATGTTGTCTCTTGAGGGTTTGTTCAGTACACTTAATATCACTTGCTCTGTGATTTCTTGTTATGCGCCCCCCCCCCCCGCATGCACCGCACTGCGCCCCCCCAGGGGGGCGCGCCCCACTATTTGAGAAGCACTGATTTAGCCCAAAGGTAATCTGAAAGTTCATGTAGTGAAATTCTTTTACTTTCCTACACACTTCAAATGCATCATCCAGTCTTACTATTTTATATTTAATGACCAAATCTGTTTGTAAAAACTTGTTAATTTTGTATAAACATTGTTACAGCAAGAACATTGAGAACTATTGTGCTTTAGGCTTTTTTTTTATTTACTCTGACTTTTAACCAAGAGAATATGATCCTTATAGTTATGATATAAACACAAATGTAATTACTACAGTACATGTTCCGATTATATGATTTAACTTAAAACCAAAGCAGTGTGTGAAAACTCTGACAAATTGCTTTATATGTATTCAAATTCTGTCACAAATCATTATAACAACGTCATGTAAAAAAAGCTTTGCTAAGACAATTAAAAAAAAAACATCTCCAACCAGATTGGGATTCGAATCTAGATCCCCGGCATTGCCAAGCGAACTGCTAACCACTAAGCCACCATGTGGCCCATGGCAAAAACTGATTAATAAACTACTATATATTAGTTTTCCACATTGCTTGAAAACACTGTAAAAATAATTCAATATTTTAAAACAGAAATAGAGGCTCAAAGATAATAATTGCACCATAATTTGATGTAACCATCAAAAGTATTTTGAGAATTCAAAAATAAAGTAAATGTGGCAAAATGTCGCTACTTCAATAAGACTACAAATGCATATAGAAAAGCTTTTATTTATTCTTCATATTTATATTTAAATATTTAACATTCATCAAAATGTAGTATACCATTTTTAATGTAATTATAGATGTATATACGCATAATAAACTTCTTTCTTCTTCCATCTTCATTCTCTCCTGATTAGGCACTAGTGAAGGGAAAAAAAAGAATCACTTCTCTTACTACTATTGAAAAAAAAACTGTGTTTTATATAAAGCTATACACTTTAAGTTCTGTGCACTTTTGGGTAATCTCAGCATGTAAACAACCCCTGCCTCTTCACATGTGTGTGCATGTGTGAGAACACTAATGAATGTGATGAGGTAAATAACCCACAAATCCTGTGACTAAAACATGACTGAACATTTAAATTGAGCTTACTTACCAAACCTTAATTGTGTCACAGCCTTCAACAAATGTTTTCCTCTTCTAAGTCAACTCTGTAGAGTCTTCTCAGCATCATCAAGCATCATCGCCCAGAGTAAAGCAAAGACTTTTTGCAAAGTTAAAGAACAACAAAAATAAGTAGTTATGGAGAAACCAGTTACCAATTTGGCTTTCAAGTCTAAATTCACCATTTTTTTTGCAGTTCCAAACTGATCAGGCACATGGTTGAAGTAGAGCGGGTTAACCAAATGAAGCATAACAAATGAGGTAATTAGTTACTTAACTAAAATGAAGAACAGGTAATGGCAAGAGGGCATGAACATTTTTTGTGTGTCAATGTGTCCTTGTGTTGATTGATCAATTAGCAAATAATGAGCTTGTGAGCAGAAATTCATTCGAAACCGAAGGATCAATTAGTCAGATTTTAGACTGACAGATTTACAGAAGGCATTTTCAAAGAGGGGGCAGAACTATTTTTAAAGAAAAATAATTGTTTTAAGGACTGCGGATGAGTTCTGTGTATTGTGCATTATATTTAATGTAATATAATAATTATTTTTTATTTTAGACTATAAAAACATGCTTTCATTATTCTCACAGTGCACACTGAGTAAGACGTTCCAAATGAGATGCTGTTAACATTTAGTATTCAACCTCATTTTCAGATTCATAGTTCAATTCATCTTGTTTTCATATTATTTCTCCTTGCCTAGACAAACACACCCCTCCCAATCATCTCATATTTAATGCATCACCATTTTATAAAGGTAGCATGATGTAATAATTTCAGTAATAATAATAATAAAAAATAATAATAATAAAAATATAAAAGCAAGCAAGCACTCACAAGGCAGCAATGGGACAGAATAACTAGACATGGTTAAACAAAACTGTTTAATGCTACTACTAATCAACTAATGCTTTTTTTTTTTTTTTTTTTTTTTTTTTGAACAGAGTAATACAACTCAAAAGAACACCGAACATGTAGGCCATCTACAATGAGATTCGGGCGCTTAGATCGGACCTTTAAAGGGAAATGAATGATTCCTGTCTCTAGTTTTGTAATAATTTGAAAGATGAACTGAACGAGCTAAGAGGAGACGTACATCCAAGATCTCTGGTGATTTGTTTTCTTGAGTTTGGAGTGAAAAAAAGATGGTGTTACCCACCATGTGGAAAAAGAAATGCATACAGTAAAATGCAAAAGGATTTACTTCGATTAAAATGTAACCTTAAATTCTTCGAAAAAGAAAAGTATATGCCGACATCCTGAGAGCATTCAAGGTAGGGGTGCGAGTCTCTCAGTGTCTAGCGATTCGATTCCGAATCGATTTTCAATTCAGACAGAATTTTTCAGTTCAAATGGTCTTTAAATTTTGTTTCAATAATTGTGACTGACAATGTCAATGACAATGTGACTGACAAGATAAAACAACAATATAAACAAATAGAACATTTATTTAAAACAATACTTTCAGGTTCCTTCCTGTATCAAATCTTTTTGCATCATTTTATATTTATACAAAAACAGGATTGCGCTAAATTAAAATGACCAGTATTAGGTCAGCTTATCTGCCTGGCTTTTTCTTACATAAAAAAAACATCTATTAATGAACAAATAATTCTAAATATATTAAAACAAAAGTTTACCATAGTCCATGAACTTTTAATCGAAACTAAAATACAGACATTACGGTCATAGTGCATTTATATTTTGCAAATCTTTAAAACTTAACATTAAAAATAAAATACATACTTCAGTTTTTTAACTATATTTGCTACATTTTCAAAACTTAACCTTAAATATATTTTTGCACTTTTCCAACTCCATTCAGACAACGGGAGCTGGTTAACAAGCGTTCGCGATCACAGTAAAAAATAAAATGTCATTAATGTTGATAATATTTGTAAATGTATCAAAGGCTGTTTCAATGTTCTGTACTGAATGTGGGAAATAATTTAGCAGTCTTCAAGAAAATAAACCCTACGTACCCTAAAAAATTCTTATGGTGACATCACGGGACCATTCACAATGCTCAATGGACTCAATGGACCACCGGAAGGGGTTTTACGGTAGAGACCACCGCGTCTCTCCTTTACACGATACTCTGGACTTTCTCGCTTTTACCATCTCTCCCTTGCTCCGCCAGGACATTAGACTGTGATAAAGACTGTGGGACAATTTGATGTGTATAATTTTTTTCTGTTATGAAAAACAGGATTTAAAATCTCAATTCTCAAGGATTTGGTTCTCAATGTTGATTATAAATGATTTGCTTCAATCCTATCTAAACAGTTGGAAATTATTATCCCAGAACTAATTATTTGGATCAAACAGGCTTTGTACTAAATAGGCAGGCATGGGATAATTTAAGGAGAACACCACATGTTACAAACCATATCACTTTATCGAAATTTGGAGCAATATCGGTCAGCCTAGATGCCAAAAAAACCTTTTGACTCTGTGGGTTTTGAATATCCATTTACGGTACTTAATTCGATTTTATTTCAAAGGCTTTTTTATAATATGCATTCAGGATATTAAGGATATATTTATTATAATATATATTAAGGATCAGGAAGCCAGAATTTTGTTTGGAGAAAGGGACAAGGCAGGGGAGTTCCCTGAGCCCAACCTTGTTTGCCCTATAAATTGAACACTTAGTTCAGGCAAAAAGGTAGGACTCAGAGATAAGAGGAACATCAATTAGGGGAGAGGAGCATAAAATTTGTTTGTGGATGACGTTCTTTTTATTACAATTCCTGACCTAACAATCTCCAAAATAATCCCTCTATTAAAAATATATAATTCTTACTATTGATATAAAATAAATATTCAAAAGTTCATACATTAATATCCCCACCCAGATAATACAATTACAAAATACAATTTTAAAAGGGATTTTCCTGTAATAAAATATCACAGGAAAAATTTATAGGAATAGGAAATAAATTTATAGGAATAAACGTGACATGTCACAAATCGGACGTAAAGAGGGTTCTGGAGACGAGGATGCAGAACAGTTAATTTTTATTAATGTGCAAGGCAGAGGTAGGGTTATGTCGGAGGAGTATTGGTTGGTAGGGGTGTTGCCAACTAGACCCAGGCCGAGGTGTGGAACCTGGAACAGAGGACTGGGCAGAGCAACACACCGAGCAAAAGAACAACCAAATAAAACAAGATACACAGATATAATAAGTGCGCTTTAGAAAGGTCTAGTGAGGTTGTCTTTAGTAGACAAAATAACAAAACCTAAGATAGAATAGACAGGCGTGTCAAAGAGAGTGCTAGACCAAAACCTGAAGGAAGAAAACGTGCTGAAAGTGCTCAAAGAGATACGGTGAACTGAACGGGACGACGAACGGCTCAAAACGAAACTGAAACACACAAGGGAAGGGGAGACAGCGAGGTGGTTAATACACAGGGGAGAAAACAATGTTAGTTCACCGATAGAGAGATGATTAGTAAACAGATCGGAACCGTTAGTAAGCTGAGTGAACACTGAGACACGGACGCCCTCAGGTGGTGACGCGCCAGCGGAGCGAGCTATGGTGAGATCGAACTCCGCCCCAACCGGCCGAAGCCAAACCACCTGAGCTCCCGGGAGCGATCCCCTGTGTTCAATCCAAGTGTTCACAGTCCAAAAACATGGATCAAGTCAATTGAATTCTCAAAATTGCCCCATATAGAGTGTGTGTGTGTGAGTGAGTGTGTGCCCAGCGATGGATTGGCGCCCTGTCCTGGGTCTATCTGCCCAGCACCTGAGATGTTCTCCCCTGGATGGGCATGGCGAACCCCACCGGGACCCTAATAGAGCATAAAGCGGGAGATAATGAATGAATGAATGAATGAATGATCCAAAAGTTGACAATCAGAAAGGGAAATCTAATCCCCTAAACCTTAAAAACTCTCCGCGTCATTACGGATGCACTAACAAATGTGAAGCATTTGTGCTTTGACACCTGCCTGGATCAACAAACTTTAAACACATACATCCTGCCATTGTTGTTAACTGTTAATCTAATACAGAATTGATAACAGAAATATAAGCTTTGTGTAATCACACTCCAAGTTCCTTCTTTGATACGAGTGCCGTTTGGAAAATCGGCAATCAGAGTCTATTAACATTGTCAAGTATCAAAACCTTGCCTAGACCGTCTCGCCTAGAGAAAGAGCAGCTCTTCCACACAGAGCCTATTAATTACTCACTAAATATTTGGAGAGAGGTAGTGGATTTTGGAACGATTCTTATCTGCTACGACCATTCCATCTGTCGCTCTTGTATCTGCTCCTAAAACCACTCCGTCCTGTAAGAGGGACAAACACATACTGAGTGAATTTAAGCATTAACCCAGTGTACTGTAGTGTAACTGACTGAGGTCATGTGACATAATGGGGTGATATCAGAGCTACTCTAAATCAGAGTACTGATGATAAAGGAGACAAGTGCTTTGGGTGAGACACTGTACCTTAAACACCAACCCACATATGGTTGTACCAGTTGTACGAGCAGAGGGAATTTTAAAACCGTCTTCAAAACCTTCCAGGTCTGCATTTCTGCAGAAATAAAAACAGGACATCAACCACAAAGGAAAGAACAACATTTTACTATGAAAAGCAAACCTCACAATTAAAAAGTTATTAAACAGACTTTTAATCGTTCATCACACTTATATTTAAGCGCAGATACTGTTATATACATTTATGATGTTACCTTTAATATGACATTTGTAAACTAAAATACAAAATGCTTTTGAACATTATTTCAACCTAACTAAGCAGAACATTATTAATTAACATGTCTAAACTCACACAGGATTTTGAGTGTACAAGAGAACTGGAGTTTTAACCCTGTATCCACTCACTCTACATTATTAGACACATCCACCTTATTGCTCCTCCTTGTAGATAAAGAACCAGAGACAGGTCATCTGTTGCTGTACAGTTTGATATTCACAATCTGATCATCAGTGATGCTGCAGACAGGATGATGGTGGATGGACATGTTTTAATGATGGAGGTATATGCAGACTAGGGCTGCAACTAATGATTATGTTGATAATCGATTAATTGGTCCATTATTATTTTTTTGATTAATCGATGAATCGGATAAATAAATAAAAATATTTCCCATGTCTTTACATTTACATTTAATTATTTAGCAGACGCTTTTATCCAAAGCAACTTACAAATGAAAACACCACAAGTCAGTAGTTATGAAGAAAACCAGATACACTGTAGAATTATTAAGCAGGTCAATAAATGTCTGGTTTTATTTACAAAATAAACAAAATTGCCCAAAAAGCAATTAAACACACACACTGGTACAATATGTAGCATAGTGTGAACAAAATACTAAATTACACAAATTTGAGTAGCTCTAATATGTTACTTTGTTGTTGTTGTTGTATGTATTTGAACACTGCTTAATCTAATTAAACGAAAATATAAAGTTCCAACCCGCTCATTCTATTCAACCCGCTATTTTTTCCAACATTGTTGAAGCGCTGCAGGTGACGCAAGTGGTTACGACATTGCGAGTAACGCGGAAATAGTGTGAACCAACAAATCGATAACGAAATTCATTATCGACACTTCTCATAATCGATTTTTTTCGATTCGTTGTTGCAGTCCTAATGCAGACATTAATAATCTACTAAGAATTTTGTATATTGTATAGGTATGTATCAATATACCTATACAATGTATATTGTATAGGTATATTGCACCTCCATTTTATTTTGTAATATTACTTTGAGATTTAAGAGGTCCACATAAGAACTGGGAGGTGACCTCCGAGTCCTAGATAATGTTGGTTTTCCAGAGCCAAATTTTCATGTTCTATCACAAGGCTTTGTGAGCAGGTTTCTGTGGTGTGCGCACATTAGACTCATATTTCATTTGTGCAAGTTGACTTTTCAATAAAGCTAAACATATAATAGATTATGACCGATTATTTTAACAAAACGTAAATGTGTACAGCGATGAAGAAAGAAAGTATTCAAAACAAATAAGTTAAAACTATTCAAATCCAACAATAATAATTACAGTAATGCTAAAAACATATGCACACATAAAAAAGGATAGTTCATCACAATTACCTAGATTTAAAAATTTTCATACTATAATAAATAAAGTCTCTGAATGAGAAAATGTAATGTGTTAACGACTTACTAAGTTATTGTTCAAATTTGCACAAAACAAAATCAAATAAAAAAAAAATTAGCAAGTTCATAAAAAAATAATTAAACATAATTTATCTTAATATATGACCAAATGAATAACTGTAGTTCAGGTGTTCCCACACTTTTCTGGCATAATTTCGACATATTCCAGTGGACAGGTCATCGTGATCTACCAGTATTCATCTTTTTTAAGCTTTAATGTTGAAACCTGTTTACACACATCATGTTAATATTGTGTACACGGCATAGAAAAGACTCGGCTTCAGGTTGCCATTTCACAGAAATTTCTCTTTTATTAAACACGCTCCAGCAAATATCATTCCCCCCCCCCCCACACACACACACACACACACACACACACACACACACACACACACACACTTGAACGAGTAAACATACACAGCATGCAGCACAGAGCCTTGCGATCCGCATTTCCCAAAACAGACCGCATTCCCCACCTTTATAAGCAGTTTGAATGGAACGTACATTTATTGAGGCATGGGGGCGCTGCCGCGCGCCGGTTTTAGGAAGAAAGAGAGAGAGGGAGAGGGAGAGAGATCGTTATTCAGAATGATTCACTGTGTGTAAATGTGTGTGAGCGTGTGGATAAGCGCTTCCGATACCGTGTTGTAATTAAAGTCGTCATTTAAAGTCCTTTTTTTCTCAAACTTGTGGAGTGATCCATGGCACACACTGTACGATCGATGTATTGGGCACGCCTGCAGCAGTTTATGTCATCTAAATAAGTGGTTCTCAAACTGGTACGTAAAGTATGATTTTCCGATGTATTTCATAAACTGCGTTCTGTAATTTGGACAATAAATGGCAGTATTTGACTGTCGACAAGTGTTCATTTTAAAAACCGGACTAAGTTACATCACGAAAATCCAGTTATTAACCATATGTCATGTTGAGTAGAACACATGGGTGGTACTTCGACGTTTTGATTTAATAATGGTTGCTTCTTGGTCTAAAAAAAGCCTTTGATAACCACTGATTAAATCGCCGTTATAGTATTTTTTTATGTCGCGATAAATGTGCTGAATCATTCCGGCGCCATTTTGTTGTTCTTCCCGGTGTTAGGAATTTTAAATTCCTTATACATTATGAGAATTCCAATATGGCCGAAAGACAAACAAAGGACCTTGGATTTCCCGCCACTAGGAAATACTGGGCTGGGATTGGCTGATCAGAAAATACCACCTTTAAGATAACGACTGTTTTAATTTGATTTAAGTGATTAAATGATTATTTGTAGCAGCACATCTTTGTAATTAAAATTGCTGTTTTCCATAAAATATTAAAAGCCTTTGTATTGAGCGTATTTAAATTTCAAAATGAAGTCATGCCATGTTTTAATTTCTCACACAGGTGCTTGAGTGGTTCAGCAGCTAGATTCGTCATCAAAACACACTGGACACAATTTTACATTGAGCGTTGAGTTTATAGGGTTTGGAGTGACACCTCTCCTCCACACACTTAATACTTTGTGCTATGTGTGTCAGAGGAAGTGCATGCCAGCAATAACTATGTAACCAGAAATGAGGTTTATTTTTTTATTATTTTTAGGTATTTTAATGCTGGGATCCCAGATAATATATTAGGCCTATATTACTGCTGATTCAGACAAATGTGACGACATTTGTATACTGGATCATATATTATGATAAGTGGTATAGAATAGTCATTAAAGTATATAATTATATGAATCCTCAGCTCTAATATAGAGCCATGTAATTGATACTCATGCTATGACCCCACATGGTAATATATTTGGTTGCTAGAACCTAGAGTTGAGTAGTATATTTGGGATAGAGGAGTTTATCAGAAGGACACAGTTGAAAGTTACCATTGATATAGTTTTCAGTCCGTCTGAGAAGGTAGAAGCTTGACTGATAAATTATATCAATTAAGGTACTGCAAGTGTGGACTTGAACTCCATGTTGGACGGGTTAAAGCTGTTGAAAGCAATTAGTTAACATATTACAGCAACTTGGTTAATAATAATACATGTACACTGGACAGTAGGGGAGAAATAGTCAATAGCATGCAATTAGTATACAGATTGGGCAAAGGGTTTACCAGCCATGAAGCCATAAAAGAGGGCATACTGACTAAATTGCCACCATTAACTGATAGCAGGTAAGATGCCGTGTTTGGGTAAAGTAGGGGTAATAGCTAGATTAGAAGGTAAAAGGAGGTGAATATTGATTGAAATAGCGGAATAGGTTTGAAAGGAAAGACAGAAAACACCATTTTAAGCATAAAAGAGGATGTATGGGATTTTCTTAAGGATACACCCCGTAACTTATAGTTTAACATCCTTGCCAGCTCTTAAGAGAGCTGATAAGAGTAGATATAGACATGGTGAAATTTTGTGTGTGTGGTGAGTTATGGCTGGAAGCAACAGAAATGTAATGGAGATAGCAGGTAGTTAGTTGATGTGGAAATTTGTAGTTTGCCACATAAACAATGGGACCCAAAATTAGAGCAATGCTTTACTGAGGTTAAACAAAGTTTAGCACACGCTGAAAACCTTCAGTCCCCTGATTACACAAAACCATTTTACCTAGATGTTTCTATAAAAGAAGGCATTGTTAATGCTGTTCTTTTCCAGAAAGGGGGGAGTAGTTGTGAGAATTTTTTTTCAATTTCATAGCTCAAAATTGGATCCTGTGGTACTAGGACAACCACAATGCACTAAACATCTAGCTGCATTAGCAAAAGCTGTAGATAAAACAGCCCACATTGTAATGTCACCCTTTGATCATTAACACCTCACATGGAGTAGTAACTTTCTTGACATCATCAGCATTTACCTTGTCTAAAGCTAGAAAACTAAAAGACAGTAACACACCATTGTCTTGTCTTTGCAAATATTCAATTAGTATTTGAACATGGTTATGGAGGAGTAATACAATTACTATGATGACTGCATATAAAAACTTAAACTATAAAGTCATTTCATGTTTTGCACTGTAACTATAACCTCACTTGGTGACAAGTTTCATGAAAAATTATAATTACATTTCGTTATTGTATTAGATGCAGTTTTAATGGCAGAATGTTTGGTATGTGATTGTCTTCTGGAGTCCTTAATGAGGTTTAAAATTGCAGAACCAGGTGTTGTGATTCCCTTCGGTCCATCCTTACCTACAGATTTACAGTCTGATTTAACAGGTGGCTGAATTTAGTGCTTTGTCAAGCTTAGTATTTCGCCACATAATTTGCAAATTCAGAATTGTTATAGAAATTATTTAGAAAAAGTTTCTCTGGGTTCCACTAATTGTTATTTGGTTGGAAATAATTTGACTGGGTTGATTTTCACGTTTTGATCTTTGCTTTGCCCTTTTAACCAACGGAGTCACTAGTACTGGTGCTGACCATAGGTCTGATTACATAAGTCATGTAGTATACAATAAAGATAATGAATACATATTAAATAATAGACTAAATGCTTACTTAAATAGTAAATAGAAGTGAAATTAGTTGGTTTTCAGTCTGCCCCGTGTAGAGTGTGTGCGTGTATGAGTGAGTGGGTGTGTGCCCAACGATGGGTTGGCGCTCTGTCCTGGGTGTATCTGCCCAGAGCCTGAAACTTTCTCCCTGTGATGGGCAGAAAGAACCCCATGCAACGTTAGTAGAGAATAAAGGTAATGAGATGAGAGTCTCAAAATAATAAAAAAAAGACCATTATTAAACACAGGACTGGAAAAACTTGATATTAGGGTAATTCTATATATACAATAGTCTTGGCAATATGACAACACTTATGTTATACATAAACATGCTACTGTTTTATCCTCTGCACTCACCAGTGGGACACACTAAACACTTTGAGAAATGCTGTGTCTCTCACAAACACACTAGTTTCTTCTCTTTGAGACACTGTGCTGCTTTGACATACTGCCTTGTCATCTTAAATGACTCGGGTAATGAAGCTATACCATGCATAACTGCATGAAGCCATTGGTCTAACAAGTGGGAATATCAGTCACAATGTTTGTGTTGTGAATGATATGATAATGGCACATCCTTATTGGTCAGTGTACAGCCAAAATCCACTGCGGTTAGAAATTCAGATTTATTAATTTATTTTATCCCATTATATTGATACTGTAGCCAGTTCTAACCTTACTAACAGCTTATGGTTAAAAGAGGTTATCAATCAAATTTAAATTTCATGGTAGCATGTCCACATTTTTGCTTTAAATTTCATAGCAGCTAGAAATATCTATATTTTTATATTAGGAATTGTCATACTTCCTCCCTGAATATTATTGGGTGTTATATACATCAGGATCCATAAAATATTTGTGGTTATCAACATTCCCTATACTTTAACTATTTTTTACCCTTACTGTATTGAAACAGCCTCCAATAGATCATTCAATATCCATTTACATTTTCATTTTAACTACTGTTTTAAGTAGTGTGGGAAAATGTTTGGTGAATCGCAGTTGCATCGGTTCACTAAAATACATTTTCCTTTTGGAATGTCACATTTTTCATTATAGATATTTTATGCGGACAGGTGCCAAATATATAGAGACAGGATTGTATACATATATACTGCACAATTATTTGTTGAACAAAGCCCTTGTAATTGTTGCATTTTTTATAGATTTGTATGGTAAGCTGTCCCTGGAGGAGTTTATTAAGAATGCAGAAAGTGACCCATCCATTTTGCGACTGTGACAGTGTGACCCAAGCAGTGCTGGGCAGTTCTGATAGATGTGCCCACCATGTTACCCTCTAGTGTTTTATTTATTTATTGGGGTTTGTATAATGTATATTATAAGGCATCTGACCAATTTATTTAGGTAAAATTATTCATAATGAAAATATATGGGAAAAATGTTAAGCATATTTTTATTTTATACAGTGTTTGTATGGGTCGATTTTGGTTTTGTTAGTTTTAGTTTTAAGGTCTCGTGGTTTTACTGTTCCTTAAGTGTAAACTAGGTTGGTTATTGGTGCACTCTTTCACTTAGCTTTAAATTTCTACACAGTGATAATCTTTTAAATATCAACATACTGGTTTAATTAACCTACCACATTTAGCTTTTACTAAACCTTTTGTGTTTCAGAAGCATTTTGGTTGAGGTTAACTATCATTCCTTGTTTGGCCTTAAACATGCTTGTTTGGATGATTTATTTTGGCTTCAAAACAGAGCTCATTATTCCTGAGCTGCTGGAGTTCCCGTTTCCAACTGACGTGAAATTCAGTCCTGATCCCATGTCCTAAACCTGTTCTCTAGATGATCGGTGTGTTTCAGATTAAATGCGGCTGGATGTAGGTGTGGAACTAGATTCTCTAGGAAGTGGAGTTCAAGGAACAGAGTAAGTGGTGATCAGGATGGATCTGCGGTGAGGATGCTGATCCTCGGGGCAATGGAGACCAGTCCCTGGAGGAAGAAGAGGATGCCTCGCTGGATGTGTCAACAGACCAATTCAGGGTAGTATAGAGGTTGCTGCTAACTCTGCTTTTAGAAAAGTGATGACGACGAGGGTACTGCCGATGATGATGACGGAGAGACGCTGACAACAAGGGAGCTGCCATTGATGACAACGAGGATGACAACAGAAGGACGACAACGATAGAAGGAGCTTCAAGAACCGACTAGGGAATGCTGGGACTACAGAACCAAAAGACTAAAGCAGATACTGACCAGGAAACAGAACCTTGAAGAACTTTCTGGGAAAATTTCTATAACAGTGCTGCAAGGGGGTGGTATTAAAGTTTCTGCAACAGTGCTGCAAGGGGGGTGTTATTTTGGGTTTGTGAGTGTAGGGATGGAGGCTGTCTCGTTAGGCGCGGTCTCTATTAGTATAATTGATAGATGCTTGTTTTAGAATTGTGTTTTCAGCCTATATGGCCATGTAATATGTTGGGCACCTTCAAGAAGGGTTTTAGTTAGAGGAGGGGTAGTTTAATTAGCGCTCTGCCTCCTCAGCATTCAGTTGTGTGAACTTGTGAAAGTCGAATTGGAAGTTAGTTGCGTTTAGATTTGGGTTAATTGAGTTGTGATAACATGCAAATTTTTAGAAATAGTAATGTGTAACGTTTGGCTCAGAATTTATGGCCGTAGAATTTTTAATTTAAAATTTATTTATGGGAGCATATAGGTGCTCCCATAGGGGGGATTGTTAGGAATTTTAAATTCCTTATACATTATGAGAATTCCAATATGGCCGAAAGACAAACAAAGGACCTTGGATTTCCCGCCACTAGGAAATACTGGGCTGGGATTGGCTGATTTAAAAACCTAGGGCGGTAGTTTGTGATTGGCTTAAAGCAGTTAAGGGGCGGGATCTAGACGTAACACATATACCCCGAGGTAAACACAAGGGGGGGGCACACTTTTACTCAGACGCGGAGGGAGACAGCATCAGAACGCTGAGGAGGAAGATCGCTGGCCAGCGTGAGTTACTGGAGGTGTCCATGAAGTATTCTCTTTGTCCTCAATAAATGAGTTGAGGCGACCATTTTGCATCAGCTCGTTCTTTCTGCCTTTTTCAAAATCAAAAGATCCTAACACCGGTATTACAGTGTATAATATAAATGATGTTCTTACCTGTTGCAGTTTTCAAAACTGAACCCTGAATGTGAGCTCTGATCCACCATGTCTGTTTCCCTGAAACAAGTAATGAGGAGACGAAACACATCGCATGCGCGGTATTCATTTTCAGCGGTACTAATGGCGTACATCCCGCTCACTTCATGAGGCTCCATCGGTTTAATATGAAAGCCCATTTTTACCAGCTGAAAAACAAGTTCTATATCACATATGATATATATCATCATCATCTAATATCATTATTACGACTTAACATCTCCTGTAATGTTTTTATAATATAATCAAGTAAAAAGAATATAGTAAAGTAAAACTCATGATGAGTTGAATAGTTCAGGGAACAGTTAAAATGACTATATGATGGATGAGCATGGGGAAGAGTAGGAATGTCATGGGAGAGCGGGGAGAACAATGGGACAGTCAACAAGAACATGTCATAAATTCATATTCAGAAATCAGGAGAAGTTAGAGATGTTCTGGTGGATGTTCTCATGATAAAAAAAGACTTGTCTGGAGGGGCGTGCACACAGTGAAACACATCACGCCTCCTGAAGGACTTATATGGATGAAGAAGAGGACTTCGGGCAGAGCTCTCGGGGGTCCATGTTTTTCATTGCTTGATATTTTACACTGTCTATTCAGTAAAATGCATTAATTGCTTTTGGAATGAAACCATAGACTTCTGTGGTTTCGTTTTTTTAAATGAAACTTAACACTTCTAATTATGACTTCTCATATTTAGGAACACTTTATAATTATGATTTCACATATCCTAATTGTGAATTATAATCTAATAATTATAACTTAACATCCCATAATTATGGCATAACATCAAATAATTGTGATTTAACATCTCATTATTATGACTAAACATCCCATAATTATGACTTAACTTGCCATAATTGTGACTTAACATAATAATTAGTAAGTGTATGTACCTGTTACCATTGCCGTCTTTCCCCGGGAGGAGGGCGGCTAACGCGGAGGTGTAGCGTTCAGCCGCTCGCGCCTAGTGAGCGCTCCCGGGTACCGACCACGTGGAGAAAAATGCGTGCGTCGGTCCACGGAAAACGCTCCCACGGAACACGACCCACGCGGAAAAGGTGCGCAGCGCCGCACCGTGGTTATAAGCGGAAGGAGAGTCCAAACACCGGGATAAAAACCAAAATGAGAATTTAATAAAAATTGGTGTGGGAACAGCAACAAAAAGGGGAAACAAACGAACAACGTAACATAGGGTATCATAACCACAAAATAAAGACGTGCGCCGAAGGGAAGGAAAACTCAGAATAAATACAAAAGGAACTAAACACGTGAACAAAACAAACCAATCACCCAACTGAAACAATTAAGGAGGAAACGAGGGACAGGTGCCACAGGCACCTGTGACATACCCCCACCCCAAGGGTCGCGCTAAAAGGGAAAGCGGCCCAACAAACAAAAAAAAAAAAATAATAATAATAAACAGTACACGCAAAAAACGGGGGGAGGTAAAAGTCCCTCTGGTGGTAAGGCATGCTGGTTGCCCCCTGCTGACAGCGTGAAGCACGACCTCTCGCTGCGGGGGCGCGAATCGGCGCCCTCTTGCTGCGAGACGGGGATGGCTCCTCTGGTGTCTGGAGTCTGCGGCTGGCGGACCCTGGTGCTCGGAGATAGCGATGAAGTGGTCCCTGGCGCCCAGACTCGACCATCGGCGGTCCCCGGTGCTCGACCTGGTCAGCGGTGCAGCCTCTGGTCCTCCAGCTCAGCGGTGGGTGACCCCAGGTGTCCAAAAACTCTCCAGATAGTTGGCACGTCATTCTGTTACCATTGCCGTCTTTCCCCGGGAGGAGGGCGGCTAACGCGGAGGTGTAGCGTTCAGCCGCTCGCGCCTAGTGAGCGCTCCCAGGTACCGACCACGTGGAGAAAAATGCGTGCGTAGGTCCACAGAAAACGCTCCCACGGAACAAGACCCACGCGGAGAAGTGGTTATACGCGGAAGGAGAGTATAAACACCGGGATAAAAACCAAAATGAGAATTTAATAAAAATTGGTGTGGGAACAGCAACAAAAAGGGGAAACAAACGAACAACGTAACATAGGGTATCATAACCACAAAATAAAGACGTGCGCCGAAGGGAAGGAAAACTGAATAAATACAAAAGGAACTAAACACGTGAACAAAACAAACCAATCACCCAACTGAAACAATTAAGGAGGAAACGAGGGACAGGTGCCACAGACACCTTGTCTTTGTTTGTTCAAGATTTTCTGGACTTGATAAGGCATGGATTCCACTAGATCCCAGAAGGTGTGCAGTGGTATCTGGTATCAAGACGCAAATCGTTTTAAATCCTGTTATTTGTGAGGACCTTCATGTATCAGACTTGTTGGTCCACTACATCCCACAGATGCTGATTTGGAATAAAATCTGGGGAATTTGAATGACAAGTCAACACCTTAAATGAGTTGTGTTTCTCAAACCATTCCTAAACTATGTTTGCTTTGTGCCAGGACCATTATCCTGCTCGAAGAGGCCAGAGTTATAAAAAATAATGTTTCCATTAAAGGCAGAACATGGTGTGTAACAAGGCTTAGGTAGGTGGTATGTGTCACATAACATCCAAATAGATGGCAGTGTACAAGGTTCTCCAGCAGAACTTCCCCACGTGTTCCATCAGAAAGGTGACACACCTATCGAGCATCTATGGAGTAAGACGCAGTCTTGGTTGCTCCTGCCGATCTCGTAGATATTTATGATTTAATTGCACATTCGAGTTCGATTTTTCTGCTTTATTTTACCCCCGTAAGTTTATTGTGTTACTTTTGTTGGAAAAATTTACTTTCTGTGTCTGACATGGCTGCAAAAGATATTAAAACTCGCAGTACTGTTCAGACTCGATTGCGGCCTATTGCACAATCTCCGACCGCGACATCAAGTGAGCCTGCAGTTTCTGCTGTAGTTTTCTCAGCACACACCAGCCCTGACATCGCTACTCTCAAATTAGAGCTGCTGGATTCACTGAGGAAAGACATCGCGGAGATTTATAAAAAAGAGCTCCAGGAAACACTCGGAGATGTCCTCTATAAAGTCGGACCTGAACGCGGTGAAGACACAGTTAGCTTCTGATAAAGCTGCTATTGACGCCACTGTGTCTGACATTAAAAACACAGTCGGAGAGATGGAGCACGCGCTCGTCGTGTGCTCCGATGACATCTCAGAGATGAAGGCGGCTATAAAGTCTCTCACCGCGCAGGTAAATAAACTAGAAAATAAATGTGAGGATTTGGAGTCCAGGTCACGCCGCAATAACGTCCGGATAATGGGGGTACCAGAGGGCCCTGACACCTGTACCACTTCTGCTGTAGCCGTCATGCTGAAAGATGCGTTCGCTTTGGAAAAGGAGCCGCTATTGGACCGATCTCATAGAACCCTCCAACCCAAACCCAAGCCAGGTGATCGACCACGGGCCATTGTGTGTAGGTTCCACTATCACAGTGATTGTGTGGACATTTTGACAGACGAAGGTTTTGCTGGTAAATTTACAATGTAAATGTAAGTTATTAAGTAATATCCCCCGTTTAAATACACATCTGTTAATTCTCGGAGGGGATCTAAATTGTGTTTTCAATCCTACCTTAGATCGTTCTAATCCTCTTAATCTAACTCAATCTGCTATGTCTGTCACAAAGTGGCTGTAAGGATAGGTCTGGAGACGTGGATGCAGAACAAAGTAGGTTTATTAATAAGCAAGGCAGAGGTAGGGTGGTGCAGGAGGAGGCGTGGTCGAGGGGAGTGTTGTCAACTGGACCCAGGCCGGGGTGATGAACCTGAACGGAGGACTGGGCAGAGCACAACACCGAGCAAAACCAATAACCAAATAAAACAAAGTACACACTAATACTAACGCTGTAGTAAGAGAACCCTACACTGGCTATTCGTGAAGAAAAATGGAAAAGACTAGTGAGGTTGTCTAGAGTAGACAAAATAACAAACCCTACGATAGAAAGAACAGGTGTGTCAACGAGAGTGTTATTCAAAAACCTGAAGGAAGAAAGCGTGGAGAAAGTGTGCAGAGAGGTACGGTGAACTACACGGGACGACGAGCGGCTCAGGAAGGAACTGCAACAAACAAGGGACGGGAGGACAGCGAGAGGGTTTATACAAAGGGAAGAAAACCATGTTAGTTCACCGAGAGAGAGCGTGTTAATAAACAGATCTGAACCGTTAGTATGCTGGGTGAACACTGAGACACGGACGCTCTCAGGTGGTGACGCGCCAGCGGAGCGAGCTAGGGTGAGCGCAAACTCCGCCCCACCCGGCCGAAGCCGAACCACCTGAGCGGACGGACAGAGACAACGATCGCTCCTGGGACGCAGGACTCTAGGGACAGGATGAACACTGAAACCAGAAAGAGGATTAGACAAAACACAGGGAGCGATCACAGAAAAACACAGACGTTCACTCATGCAACGACAGAGACTAACCTAAACACAGAGGTGAGAGCACAGATGCTAACACACAGCTAACACAAACAGACGCACACTCACCGAGACCAGATACACCACAGGACACAAAGCTGAGAGAACAGATCGAGAATAGAAGCCAAATAATCGCTCGGTATGTATGCAAGCATGGACAATACTTCGCGTTCGTCCCGTGTGAAGACAGAGCTTAAATAAGATAAACGACCCATCAAACAAATTAGCCTCACCTGGTGACGGAGCGAAAGCGGAACTAGAAGGCGGGGCTAAGGGAGCGAGTGGCAGAGCGTGACGGAGAGACAGACGCAGACACAGGATTTCTCACATAGCCCCCCCCGAAGAGGTCGTCAAGGGGGCACCACCGGGGTCAACCGGAGACGACCTACCGGAACCAACTCGGAGAGGGTCGGGAAGGGAACAGGTGCTGCGGGTGGCTCTGCCCGGGACAGAAGGGGGAACAGATGATGGGCCGGGCTCAGGACGTGGTCTGGAGCGGGGACGACCCCTGGGCCTACGGGGCTGAGGGATCGGGAGACCCGTGTCCTGATTACCAGTCGAGAGAGGTCGGCTGGCACTAGGGGGAGCAGAGGCAGGTAGGGGATTAAGGCGTGGGCGACCCCTAGGTCTGCTGGGTAGGGAGCCCGGGAGCCTGCCTCTGCGAGCCGGTGTGCGAGGGGGTCTCCCTCTGGGACGAGGAGCAGGACAGTCAGGGTGTGTCAGGTGGTACTGGTCAAGTAGCGTTTTGTCCAGTATGTCCGTCCGTCTAGTCCAGCAACGTTCTTCGGGACCGTACCCCTCCCAGTCGACCAAATACTCCAGTCCTGAGTCAGTCCGTCGTGAGTCAAGGATCTCATTGATGGTGTACGTAGGACGGTCGTGGGGGAGTTCTCGAGAAATGCGTAGGTGGGGTTCACTGTCAAGGGGACCGGGTTTGAAGGGCTTGAGGAGGGAAATGTGGAAGGATGGGGAGACTCTCAGTCGGGGGGGTAGTCCTAACGTCACTGTCACGTCGTTCACTCTCTTGACTATGGGGTACGGTCCAATGTATTTGGCACCCAGCTTCTTGGTGGAGAGCCACACCTGGTCACCGACTTGGTAGGGAGGGCCCTCACTCACAAACCGTTTGGTTCTTGCATTGCTTTCCGTGATTCTTTGGTGCACCGTCTCCCAAACTTCTTCGCTCCTGTGGAACCAGTCATCGACGGCCGGTGCATTGGATGGAGTGGGGTCCCAGGGAGCAAACGGCGGTTGAAAACCCAAGAAGCATTGGAATGGGGTGATTCCCGTGCTGGAGCTCCTGAGGGAATTTTGGGCGATCTCTGCCCAAGGGAGGAAAGTCGCCCAGTCGTTCTGGTGGCTCTGGCAATAGCTCCTGAGGAACTTGGCCAGCTCCTGGTTAGCCCGCTCGCACTGCCCATTGCTTTCTGGGTGATAGCCCGAAGTGAGGCTTACGGATGCGCCCATCTTCTTGATGAAGGCCTCCCGGACGGCGGAGGTGAACTGTGGACCCCGGTCCGAGACAATGTCCTCCGGGAGGCCGAAATGACGGAACACCTCTGCGAACAAGGCCTCGGCCGTCTGGAAGGCTGAGGGCAGTGCGGGCAAGGCGATGAACTTCACCCCCTTGGAGAAACGGTCCACGATAGTCAGGATGGTGGTGTTACCCTCCGACACTGAGAGGTCCGTAACGAAGTCGAGTGCGATGTGACTCCAAGGGCGTTGGGGGACAGGGAGCGGGTTTAGTTTCCCTGCTGGGAGCTGGCGTGGGGTTTTGGTGGCGGCGCAGGTGGCGCATGACGAAACGTCTCGTGCTACGTCAGTCCTCATGGTAGGCCACCAGTATTTTTCCCGGAGCCTTTCGAAGGTGCGATTGCCACCTGGGTGTCCAGAGCTGAGGTTCGTGTGGGCCCAGGCGATTAGCTCTTGACGAAAGCGGGTGGGCACAAACAATTTGTCCAGAGGCGTCTCTCTCAGGCGAGCCTCCGGGTTCTCCCTGTTAGCGGCCCGGATAAGTTCATCCAACTGCCAAGAGATGGTTTGGACAAATACGCGGGTTGGCAGTATGGTCTTGACTAGTGGCGTTGCCTTCTCCTGGTCCTCGTACCTCCTTGACAGGATGTCTGCCTTGGCATTGTCTTTCCCTGGTCGATACTGAAGGGGAAAAATAATGAGCATTATTACGCATTTAATATTTACAAGTAGTAAATGTAGATCAAAGCATTATTAATTTATTTCAGGAATTAATATTGCTTAAGTTCAAATACTTTTAATAAGATACAGCAGTATTGTTCTCTAATCAGACCCATGTGAGAATGTATCTCTGTGTCAAGGTCAGGATGTGCAGAAGGGAGTCACCGGCAGGGAATAGTATTATACGGGTCGGTTGACTACAAACGTTCTGATAACAAGAAGCATCATTATTTTACACTAAGCAGAATAACTTCTGCTCGGGCGGGGTGGCCCACAGGTGATCAATCTGAGATGGAAGAGCAGCAAAGGTGGGGGCCTGTGCAGGCAGAGTATATGAACATGGAGTTAGAAAAGCGAGGTCGGAGAACAGGCAGATCGTGCACGGGTTGTTGACTGCGCTCTTCTCCCCAGATTTCTGTTGTATTAATAAATGTTATTTCTTCACTCAGAACTGTTGGTGTGATCTCCTCCTTTTCAAACGAACGCGCGGGTAGATTTACCCACAATACGTCACTGAGAACTCAAATCGGTTAAAAAAGAGAGACCACCGGGCTTGTCGAGCATTGAGTCTCCGGGCACACTTCAGGTACTTGAGGTTACGATGATCAGTGATGACTTGGACTGGGAATTTGGAGCCCATGAGCCAGTGCCGCCACTCCTCGAATGCCAGTTTGATGGCCAACAGTTCTCTATCCCCCACGTGATAGTTTTGTTCCGCGGGGGAGAGTTTCCTCGAAAAAGTAGACGACAAGGTGCAGCCTGGGGGGCGTTCCTTGTCGCTGCGATAGGACGCCTCCGACCCCCAGGGAAGATGCGTCCACTTCCACGATGAAGGGGAAGTCGGGATCAGGGTGAGCGAGCACCGGTGCCGTGGTGAACGCCTTCTTGAGCTTCTCGAAGGCCTGTTGCGCTTTGTCATTCCAGGAGAGTCTCCTGGGTTTACCCTTGAGCAGCTGCGTCAGAGGGAGTGTAATCTGGCTGAATGACCTGATGAACCGTCTAAAAAAGTTCGCGAACCCCAGGAAGCTTTGAAGCTCTTTCATAGACTGGGGCGCCTTCCATTCTAGGACCGCTTGGACTTTCACTGGGTCCATCTGGATTCCCTGATCCTTGATAATGTAGCCCAAGAATGCGATCTCCCATTTGTTGAACTCACATTTCTCGGCCTTGACGTATAGTCCGTGCTCCAGCAGTCGGCGAAGGACGTTCCTGGTGTTGCTCATGTGACTGCGGGGGTCCGGCGAGTACACCAGAATGTCGTCCAGGTAGACTATGGCGCACTTCCCCAGGAACTCACGGAGGACGTCGTTCACCAGGCACTGGAAGACAGCTGGAGCATTAATCAACCCGAGTGGTATGACCAGGTATTCGTAGTGGCCAGAAGTGGTGCTAAAGGCCGTCTTCCACTCGTCCCCCTCCTTGATTCGGACCAGATTGTACGCATTGCGCAAGTCGAGCTTGGTAAAGATCTTGGCGGCGCGTAACTGTTCCAGGGCCGAGGGGACGAGTGGAATAGGGTATGTGTACCTCTTCGATACCCGGTTGAGTTCCCTGTAGTCGATGCACGGCCGGAGCATGCCGTCCTTCTTTGGCACGAAGAAGAAGCTGGAACTGGCTGGAGACTTGGATGGCCGTATGAATCCTTGCTCCAGGGCCTCGCTAATGTACTCCTCCATGATGTCAGTTTCCTTTACCGAAAGGGGGTAAGGTGTAGATCGCGGTATCTTGGCGTCTGGTAGCAGCTCAATGGCCCAATCGTATTCCTGATGAGGTGGAAGGCGACATGCATGTCCCTTGCTGAATACCTTGGCCAGGTCTGCGTACTCTTGGGGTACATTCTCCGGAAGGCTGATGGGCAGCTGGTCCGTGGTGGCCACACGTAGTTTTCTCACTCCGGGGCTCAGACACCGGTTTAAGCACAGGGGTGACCAGGCAGCAATGTCCAGTGGTTCCCAGGTGATCTTGGGGTTATGGTCCCGCAGCCATGGTTGGCCCAAGATGACCGGTGCCAGTGGTTTCTGCAAGATCAGCAGTGACCTCTTCTCATGGAGTGCGCCGACGCCCAGTGAGAAGAAAGCGTGGAGAAAGTGTTCAGAGAGGTACGGTGAACTACACGGGGCGACGAGCGGCTCAGGAAGGAACTGCAACAAACAAGGGACGGGAGGACAGCGAGAGGGTTATTACAAAGGGAAGAAAACCATGTTAGTTCACCGAGAGAGAGCGTGTTAATAAACAGATCTGAACCGTTAGTATGCTGGGTGAACACTGAGACACAGACGCCCTCAGGTGGTGATGCGCCAGCGGAGCGAGCTAGGGTGAGCGCAAACTCCGCCCCACCCGGCCGAAGCCGAACCACCTGAGCGGACGGACAGAGACAACGATCGCTCCCGGGACGCAGGACTCTAGGGACAGGATGAACACTGAAACCAGAAAGAGGATTAGACAAAACAGGGAGCGATCACAGAAAAACACAGACGTTCACTCATGCAACGACAGAGACTAACCTAAACACAGAGGTGAGAGCACAGATGCTAACACACAGCTAACACAAACAGACGCACACTCACCGAGACCAGATACACCACAGGACACAAAGCTGAGAGAACAGATCGAGAATAGAAGCCAAATAATCGCTCGGTATGTATGCAAGAGCTTAAATAAGATAAACGACCCATCAAACAAATTAGCCTCACCTGGTGACGGAGCGAAAGCGGAACTAGAAGGCGGGGCTAAGGGAGCGAGTGGCAGAGCGTGACGGAGAGACAGACGCAGACACAGGATTTCTCACAATGTCTAGGTCATTCATAAATTTTATGGAACAAAATGGACTTCTGGATCCATGGAGATTTCGTAACCCCTCTACTAAAAAGTTTTCTTTCTTTTCTCCGGTGCACCATTCATTTTCTAGAATTGACTATTTTTTAATTGACAGTGCACTCAATTCTTGTGTGAACTCTACTGACTATTTAGGTATTGTAATTTCAGATCATTCACCATTATTATTGGATATTCAAATTTCTACTGCCAAATGTAACCCACCACTTTGGAGATTTAACTCTCTTCTGTTAGCAGAAAGGGAATTTTGCAATTTTATTTCAAATACTGTTAATGACTTCTTGGCTTTTAATCAAACTGAATCTTATTCATACTCGCTGCTTTGGGAGACACTTAAATGCTACCTAAGAGATCAAATCATATCTTACTCTGCTTTTACTAACAAAAACAATAATGCTAGAATTAACAAATTTACATCTGTTATCAGGAATGCGTTGAATCCTTCTCCAGAATTACTTAAACAGTGTATTGACTCTCAGGCGGAGTTTGATCGTATTACCACTAAAGAGGCAGAACGCTTATTATTGTGGAGTCGTAGCACATAATATGAACATGGCGACAAGGCAAGTCGTTTACTGGCGCATCAGCTGAAGCGCCAGGCCGCTTCACATTTGATACCCAGTATCAGAAACGCTTATAACGTCATTACTACAGACCCCTCGGAGATTAATGCTACCTTTAAATCTTATTATTCCTCATTATATAAATCAGAATTTCCTATGGATAGCACTAAAATGGACAACTTTCTTGATGGTCTTTCAATTCCAGTGGTTGATGTTGATATCGCTAAGCAATTGGATTCTCCGCTTTCTCTTGAGGAAGTACTGAATGCAATTAAAGCAATGCAATCTAACAAAGCCCCTGGCCCCGACGGCTTTCCAATTGAGTTTTTTAAGACATTCGCTGGTGCTTTGGCTCCATTACTTTTATCTGTGTTCAACGAATCCTTAGAAGGACCACCAACTCTGACACATGCCACCATTGCACTTCTCCTCAAACAGGACAAAACCAGATATCTGATCAGATATCTACAGAAAATTGCTTTAGTTTTAAAAAATGATTTTACCATAATTTCTCACCTCATAGATTTGTATAAAATAATAGGGCAATCACAGTTAGGAAGTCAATATTTTGAAAAGATTGGTATGACAAAGGTATACATTTTATAAAGGATCTCTTAGACCATCATTGAGATCTTTTGGAATCTTGATCCTTTAATGAAAATTTTAGTTGTTGTTATAAGGATTTAAAAAAAGTTTGCAAAGTGATCTCTTTAGTAATGATCAATTAATAAAAAATGTCATTGTTTACTAAATGTAATTTAGTTTATTTAAACTGTAATAACATGATTATCAATTAGAGTATGAGACAAAGCATTTACTATCACTATAATAAAAAATCTTTCAAGAAAGCCACTAATAACCTTCCTTAAAATTACAACATAACTTTTTTACTTGCCACTGTTGCTTCGGCTGGCTCTTTGGTGTTTCAAAGGCTTATAACACTGTAAAGCTGCTTCATGACCTATAAACCTATAATGACTTCTGTCCATTCCAAATTTGTCAGATGGCTCCTAAAGTAAAGGAGACTCATTTCAAAATAATAAAAAAGATGAAGTCACAAGAAGAATCCCTATATCATTTGTTTTTTTATGTCACTATTCACAAGCATTTTGAAAAGACATTGGGGATTAGATCAATCTTAAGCTTAATTTTACTTTTTTTGATTCACATTCACTGCAGTACATGGGAAAAGTAATAAAATAATAAAAACAATTACCCTCCAGTCAAATTTGACAGTCCAAATTACAGACATTACAGAACGCAGTTTATAAAATACATTGGATAATATGCTACCACAGTTTGAGAACCATTGATTTAAACGATATAAACTACGGTTATTCATTTGATTGAGCATATATTCATATATATTTGTAGCGTTACCGTAATGATGATGTAAGACCGGCGTCTTCCCATTCCCCTGCCAGTGCTCATTCGCCACGTCTTCCTTCTGTGGAGAGGCGTGGCGAATCGCCAGATTTCTAAATTGACAGCACTATTTAAGTGACGCTGTGGCGATGTCGGTCGCGTTGGTTTGATTCGCGTGCATCTGTGTTAACTGTTTGTTCTCCTAGTCCTGATTCATCTGGAGTGGACCGCTCACCAGTTTGGCACTTCCCGCCAGCGCAACCTGCCGCTCACCTGTCCTTTGTTACACGGATCGGCTCTTTGCTCCGTTGTGACCGCGCTCATTGGTTTTCGTCCCGGCGTCGCGCCGGCGTATGATTTTTCGTTTTGACTTTTTGGTTTTCGTTTCTCCTTATTTTTGCCTTAACGAACGTTCAATAAATACTTTGTTTTTTTTTGAGCAAGGTCGGACTATTTTTTGTGTGACGTCACGCGGCATGATAGAAACCAACGCCACAAACCCCAGGGCGCGATCGCCGGAGGCGCTGTCGCTAGAGCTTGGTCAGAAACTGGGAGAGCTCCACCAGGAATTCCTGGGCATGTCCAACACCATGCACACCATCCTGTCACGCCAGGATGCTCAGGAACGGGCAATGGTGGACCTTCGAAACCAAACGCCAGCCAGCACACCTGCCCCAGTCCCATCACCGGCAGCCGCGGGAATGGTTTCATCCAACCCTCTGGCACTCACAGAACCGGAGCGCTACGAGGGAGCTCCAGAGACTTGCAGCACGTTCCTTTTTCACTGCGAGCTCTTTTTGGCCAATAGACCCCCCATGTCCGATGCACAGAAGATTATTTTTATCATGTCTCGTCTGGTGGGTCGAGCAGGGGAATGGGCCGCCGCTCTATGGGAGTCCCAATCGGCAGAGACCCGGGATTATGCCCTGTTTCTAAATCTTTTTAAGAGCACCTTCGACCATGCACGACATGGACGCCCGTGCGGAGAGCTGCTGCATGAGATTCAACAGGGAGATCGGCCAGTCTCTGACTACGTGTTAGAGTTTCGTACTTTGGCCGCCCGGAGTGGGTGGAATGAACCTGCGCTCCTGACCTCCTTCCGTGCTGGGCTTCGACACGAGATCCGGAAAGACCCAGCCTGTCGGGACGCCCAGATGTCTCTGGAGACGCTCATCACCACCGCTATCAACTTGGACCAACTCCGTTCCAGTCGTTCCCCACGTCCTGATCCTGGGAGGAATGTCCATTTTCCTAACCCTTCGGAGGAGTCTCCCATGCAGCTGGACTCCCTCCGGTTGTCTTCATCAGAGCGGGCTCGTCGCCTCCGTTCGGGACTATGCCTCTACTGCGGTAGTGCTGACCATCTACTGGGTGCATGCGAGAACAAACCCCAGAGGAGAGGTCGACCTGCACCGTCTGAGAAGCGTTCAGCCCAACCAGCAATTACCCCGGTAAGCACCACTAGGAGGGACGTCTCCAGCCCCTGGTACCTCCCGGTGATTGTATCCTGCAGAAACACCAACTATACATCTAGGGTGCTAATTGATTCAGGGGCTGAAGGGAACTTCTTGGACAAAGACCTTGCATTACGGTGGGGACTTCGGCTCCACAAGCTACCCAAAGCCTTACCTATCTGTGGGGTGGATGGGCAGCCTGTCAATCATGGGGTGGTGACTCACTACACAGAAACTGTTTCTCTCCAAATTAGCGCATTGCATGTTGAACTGATTTCTTTTTTTATCATCCACTCTCTTAGTGCCAAGATGATCCTCGGCTTACCCTGGCTGCAGCAGCACGACCCTGTCATCTCCTGGTCAGAGCGTGGAATTTTGCAGTGGTCCAAATTCTGCCTCTCCCATTGTGGTAAGATTCATTCTCAGGTGGTATCGCTTACCCGCCGGCGTCCCTTCGGAATTCGCTGATTTAGCTGAGGTGTTCTGTGATATGCAAGCTAAGCAATTGCCCCCTCATCGGGAGTACGATTGTGCTATTGAGTTGGTCCCCGGCGCTAAGCTCCCCAGGGTCAGTCCTTACCCTCTCTCGGTTATGGAGAATCGGGCCATGCGTAAATACATAGCAGAGGCTCTGGAGCTGGGCATAATCCGGCCCTCTAAATCTCCAGTAGCCTCAGGATTCTTTTTTGTCCCCAAAAAGAATTCCAAACTCCGCCCGTGCATTGATTGCCGGGGGCTCAATGCGGTCACGCGGCGCTATGCCTACCCGTTGCCTTTGGTGCCGTCAGCGTTGGAACGTCTAGGTCAGGCTACAGTATTTACCAAACTTGACCTTCGTAACGCTTATAACTTGGTGCGCATTAAGGAGGGTGATGAGTGGAAAACCGCGTTTGTAACCACTACGGGGCACTACGAATACTTGGTCATGCCCTTTGGCCTTACTAACGCGCCGGCCGTCTTTCAAGCATTTGTTAACGACGTGTTGCGTGATTTCCTTGAGGAGTTCACGATGGTCTACATTGATGACATCCTCATTTATTCTCGGGATCTTGAGACCCATCGCTTGCATGTGCGGAAGGTATTACTTAGGTTATTAGAGCACCAACTGTTCGTGAAAGCTGAGAAATGTACCTTCTTTCAGGAAAGGGTTTCATTTCTGGGGTTCGACCTGTCATCCGGGGGCATGTCTATGGAGTACGGGAAGGTTCGTGCAATCCTGGAATGGCCGGTCCCCACTACCGTTCGTGAGGTGCAGCGGTTTTTAGGATTTGCCAACTTTTACCGCAAATTTATTCGCTCTTTTAGCTCTGTAGTTCTCCCTATTACCTCACTGTTGAAGGGACAACCTAAACACCTTAATTGGACTCCGGAGGCAGATCGGGCGTTCATTAGCCTTAAACAACGGTTCTCGTCGGCACCGGTATTGGCTCTCCCGGATCCTGAGAAACCTTTCGTGGTAGAGGTGGATGCGTCAGCTTATGGGGTCGGGGCTGTATTATCCCAGCGCATTGGCAACCAGTCCCTGCTTCAACCGGTAGCCTTCTTCTCACGTAAGCTATCCACTGCCGAACGCAATTATTCCATCGGGGACCGCGAGCTATTAGCGGTTAAACTGGCTCTCGAAGAGTGGAGGCATTGGCTGATCGGCACCACTACCCCGTTTTCTGTTATCACAGATCATAAAAATCTCGAATACATTAAGGGAGCTCGTCGTCTTAACGCCCGTCAGGCCCGCTGGTCACTATTTTTTAACAGTTTTAACTTTATCATCTCGTTTAGACCAGGTAGCTCTAATACGGCCACTGACGCCCTTTCCCGTTTACATGAGGACAACACACCGGACCCCGACCGTTTACGTCCTATCTTACCGTCCACACGCTTCTTAAACGCGATACAGTGGAATTTGGATGGGGAGATTCGGAGGGCGTTTCGCAACACACGCCGTCCACACCACTGTCCCGGCGGAGCGCTGTACGTACCTCCCGCATTCCGTGGGCGGCTCATCACCTGGGCACACACGGCCATTAGTACCGGGCATCCGGGCGTTGCACGCACCATTCAACTCCTTCGCAGGAAGTATTGGTGGGAGACACTTCACAAAGACACGCACAACTTCGTGAAGTCGTGCTCGCTATGTGCCGCATGTAAGACACCGAAGTCACTCCCTGCCGGCAAACTGGTCCCGTTACCCATACCGGCTCGGCCCTGGTCACATGTGGCTGTGGATTTCGTGACGGATCTGCCCTCATCCGAAGGACTTAACACCATCATGACCCTCAGTGACCGCTTCTCTAGGGCAGTTAAGTTCATTCCTCTCAAAGGTCTCCCTTCGGCCTTTCTCACGGCAGAGTTATTATTTCGGCATATTTTTACAGGTTTTGGCATTCCCGAGGACATTTTGTCGGACCGGGGGCCACTGTTTACTTCCGCCGTCTGGAGAGCATTCTTTGAGAAGTTGGGGACTTCGGTGAGTCTTTCGTCAGGACATCACCCAGAGACTAATGGGCTGTGCGAAAGGGCGCACCAAGAGCTGAACAAATTCCTACGCATGTTCTGCCATAATAACCCTTCGGACTGGGCACGCTACCTGCCGTGGGCGGAGATTGCGCAGAATTCGTTGCGTCATTCGGCTACAGGCATCACACCCTATCAGTGCGTTTTGGGCTATCAGCCTCCATTTGCTCCCTGGGATCCCGAGCCCTCGGCAGCACCCGCAGTGGACGATTGGTTTTGCCGTAGTGAGGAAGTTTGGTTGCAGGTTCATCGACGCATCCAGGACGCCATCCGCAGGATGAAGGGGTTTGCAGACCGTCGTCGGGCACCGGCTCCGGTTTACACCCCGGGTGACCAAGTGTGGCTCAGCTCTAAAAATTTGCGCTGCCGTACAGGGACGCGTCGACTTCTGCCCAGGTATGTAGGGCCGTTCCGCATACTTAAACGCATAAACGAGGTCTCTTACCGTCTAGACCTTCCCCCGGAGTGGCGATTACATCCGGTTTTCCACACCTCCCTCCTTAAGCCGTTCGTGTCTGGCCCCCTTGACTACGAGTGGGCTGAAGCCACCGGTACCGCCTCAGGCAGAGGAGTACCGGAGGTGTATCGAGTGTCTGAATTGCCGGACTCCAGAAGAGTAGGTGGGAGATTGCAATACCTGGTAGATTGGGAGGGCTTTGGCCCTGAGGAGCGCAGTTGGGTGGGGGCCAATGATATTCTAGACCCTCAGCTAATCGCGGACTTTCATTCGACCCATCCTGACCGTCCCGCTCGCAGACCTCGGGGTCGGCCGCCACGCCGGGGTAAGTATAGGTCCATTCATTCATCTTCGCAGCATGTGCACCCTGCGGGTCATCAGGGGGGGGGTGATGTAAGACCGGCGTCTTCCCATTCCCCTGCCAGTGCTCATTCGCCACGTCTTCCTTCTGTGGAGAGGCGTGGCGAATCGCCAGATTTCTAAATTGACAGCACTATTTAAGTGACGCTGTGGCGATGTCGGTCGCGTTGGTTTGATTCGCGTGCATCTGTGTTAACTGTTTGTTCTCCTAGTCCTGATTCATCTGGAGTGGACCGCTCACCAGTTTGGCACTTCCCGCCAGCGCAACCTGCCGCTCACCTGTCCTTTGTTCTACGGATCGGCTCTTCGCTCCGTTGTGACCACGCTCATTGGTTTTTGTCCCGGCGTCGCGCCGGCGTATGATTTTTCGTTTTTACTTTTTGGTTTTCGTTTCTCCTTATTTTTGCCTTAACGAACATTCAATAAATACTTTTTTTTTTTTTGAGCAAGGTCGGACTATTTTTTGTGTGACGTCACGCGGCATGACAGATGACTGTAGGATTTGAATAGTTTAAACAGAGTTTAAACAGAGTACTCACTTCCAGCTGCATTACACCATAAATAGCACTTTACCATATTTGTTTGGACTCCATTCTGTGTTTTTACTCTCTAAATCGCTGTACACATCTATGGTCATTTAAAATAATCAGTCAAAATATTTTACATGTGTAGCTTTATTAAAAAATCCACTTGCTCTTTTGAAATATACCATTGGGTGGGGTAGCTCAGTGGTCAGGGTGTTGGGCTATCAATTCGAGGGTTGTGGGTTCAAATCTCAGGTCCACTGAAGTTACCAATGTAGGTCCTTGAGCAAGACCTTCATTGATCCAAGGGGTGCTGTACCAACCCTGTGTTGGTGTGTTGTGCTGGTATGACTGGATCAGACACAGCAGTGTCACAGCACTGTAAATAATACAACAAAATAAGTCCTATCCACCATCATCCTGTCTGGAGCATCCTGTGATCACTGATGGTCAGAGCGTGATTAACAAACTGTTTAGCAACAGATGGCCTACTGTCTCTGGTTCTACATCTACAAGGTCTAGCAATAAGGTGGATATGTCTAATAATATAAAGAGAGTGGATACAGGGTTTAAACTTCAGCTCTCATGTGCACTCAAAATTATGTGCAAGTTTAGACATGTTAATTATTGACATTCTGCACAGTTAGGTTAAAATACAAAGTGCTTTTGAACGTTTTTTAGTTTACAAATATTATATTGAAGGAAAGAAGTAGATCTGTGCATAAATATAAGTGTGATGAATAGCTAAAATCAATTTAATCCCTTTTTAGTTGCAAGATATTCTTTTTATAGTAAAAAAGTTTCCATTGTGGTTGATGTCCTCTTTTCATTCCTACAGAAATGCAGACCTGAAAGCTGAAGGTTTTGAAGACAGGTTTAAAATTCCCAATGCCTGTAAAATGGGTACAACCATATGTGGGTTGGTGTATAAGGTACTCACCCTCAGCACTTGTGTCTCTTTTATCATCTGTAGTCTGATTCAGAGTAGCTCTGATATCACCCGATTGTCACATGACCTCAGTCAGTTTCACTACAGTGTGTGTTCATCCCTCTTACAGGATGGAGTGGTTTTAGGAGCAGATACAAGAGTGACAGACGGAATGGTCGTAGCAGATAAGAATTGTTCCAAAATCCACTATATCTCTCCAAATATTTAGTGAGTAATTTATAGGCTCTGTGTGGAAGAGCTGCTTTCTTTGGTTTTGATACTTTGGGATGTTAATGAACTGATTAGCCAATTACATTATTTTGAGGATCAGTACATTTTTTTAAATGGCACTCGTATCAAAGAAGGAACTTCGCGTGTGATTACACTAAGCTTCTATTTCTGTAATGAAGTGAATTTTGCTTAATTAGTTTGGTTACTTATTTGGGTCTTTACATTAAATCACACTGAAGGATTTTCTTTTTGTAGAAAATATTAACATATTTCCTCTCAGGAGATTTAAAATGTAGGTTAACTAATGTTAACTAGTGTGTGTGTGTGGGGGGGGGTAGTTGGTGTGGTGCTGGTACAGCAGCAGATATAGAGATGACAGCTCGACTGATCTCTTCTAATCTGGAGCTGCAATCTCTGTCCACAAACTGTCAGCCCAGTGTTGCTACAGCCAACCAGATGCTCAAGCAGATGCTCTTTAGGTAACAGTCTGTAGATGTTCTCTGCTTGTTCTCTGTGATTCTAACACCCCGTGTTTCACAGTCTGTTAAGTTCTCATTTGGTCATTATATTAGGTATTATCTCTTTTATTACCAGCTATGTTATGAAGGCATGGGAACCAGATAGTTCAAAGTTATAAGATAAAGAATTTATTGATAAATTAATCAAACCAATAATCAGACACAATGAGTTTTACTATATAGTAATATAGTTCTCAGTTATCAAGTCCTCCAGGGTGAGCAGTAAAATACTGTATAAACACAGCACTACCAAGGTAGACCAATGTTTCAGGAGCACGGAGTATATTTAGGTAAGAGTTATAATTGCTCTGCAGGAATGTGCACTCTAAAGTACAACTTTGAGACAGCATGTAAACCTAAATATATATTACTGTACATCTCACCTGTACATCTGAGTATATGGCATGTTTATATTTCTGTTACTACTGCACTTTATGTAAATAATATATATTGCACTTCTGGTTAGATGCTAACTACTTTTCAGTGGCTCTGTACCTGTACTCTGCACAATGACAATTTAGTTCAATCTAATACAAATGGAAAGAAATGTCTTCATTTTAAACTCTCTCTCTCTCAGATATCAGGGGCAAATTGGAGCAACACTGGTGCTGGGTGGAGACGATCTTCATGGGCCTCATCTGTATGGCATCTACCCTCATGGATCGTCAGATTAGTGTGTGTTTTCTGTTCTCTATTGCATCATTGTTGATACCAGATGGACTTTTTTCTGCTTTAAATCCAACTGCAAAAAGCAATCTAGACATTAGAGTTTTTTACACTCGTTGTTAGGTTTGAATTTCAAGCTGACCCAGTGTCACACTCACCTACCTCGGATTAAAGCGGCTGCGCATATGAAGCGCAGAGCCGCCGCGCTTTAACGCGCTGAAGGGAGCCAGGCATGCAGGTAGCAGAATATCAGGGTTTATTAAAGGTGTAGAGACACCCAACAGCAAAGAGGTACAATGCAACGAGTGAACATAAAATAACCAACGTGCACCGAGGAAGGGGAACACAGGAAATAAACACAAAAAGACACCCGACCACGTGCACAAGACAAAACAATGACAAGAACTAGTTAATTAACTAAACTAATGACCAATGAACATTAATTAACTCAAAGGAACAAAAGAAACGCAGAACAGGTGACAGGTGCCTAGGGCCTTACATTACCCCCGCCCCTACGGTCGCGCAACGGGGGGACTCGACCAAGAAAAAAAAAGAACAGTCCCGGAGAGGGGGTCCTTCGTCCTCCCTGAGCTGGGCTTGGCATGGCCTCAGGTGGACGCCCTCTGCGGGGGAGGCGTGCCGAACGCCCTCTGGCTCCATGTCGAGGTGGGCACCCTCTGCGGACGCAGCGTGGAGAGCGCCCTCTGCGAACGAGGTGTTGTGGACACCCTCTGGCTGCGAGGTCAGGTGGGCGCCCTTGGCGAAACAGGAATGGGCCACGCCCTCTGACTGCGTGGTCCGGTGGGCGCCCTCTGGCTGCGTGGTCCGATGGATGCCTTCGGCGGACGAGGAGTGGCCACACCCTCTGACTGCGTGGTCCGGTGCGCGCCCTCTGGCTGCGTGGTCCGGTGGGCGCCCTCTGGCTGCGTGGTCCGATGGACGCCTTCGGCGGACGAGGAGTGGGCCATGCCCTCTGGCAGCGTGGTCCGGTGGACGGCCTCGGGTAGCGGGCAGCCCCTGGTGCTCGGGCCGGGCGGCGGGCGGCCCCTGGACAACGAGCTGGACCTCAATGGGCATGCACGCTGGCTGGACCTCGGAGGGCACGCATGCTGGGTGGACCTCGGCGGGCATGCACGCTGGGTGGACCTCCACCTCTGCATACAGAACATGTACACCCCAACCGCCAGACCCAAGGACACCGCCCCAAATGCGTACGACATGGGTGAGAGAGAAAGATCAGGAACATTTGCATTAGCGACATTCTCATTAGCGACATCCCCCCCCCCCCCCCCCCCCCCCCCCCCCCCCCGCAGCGTGACCCAGGCGCAGCACGCCCCGGGTCGATCGCGGACGCAGAGCATGAATCACATGCAGGCGTACTGCGCTCAGCAGCTGTGCAGCGCGCACGCTGCGTCTTGGCACCGCGCCGGCGCGCTCTGTGTCCGGATCTCGCCATGGGGGGGTTAACAAAAAGGATTGGAGCGTCAGTCCAGAACTCAGAGTTCAGGAGGGTTCGTATGGGCAGAATATGCCCATACAGGTACGACTCACACGCCTCATCATCAGAAATCTCGACCAGGTTGAGACCTTCCTCTGCACCCAGTCAGCCACCAAAAAATTCTGTCCCGATTCTGGTGCCCCCAAATTGTTAGATTCCAAATCCCAAGCTGACAAAACAGCTATGGAAAACCAGTGAACAGTCTTTCACACAACACATTATCATTCTCCACCAAAATACCTCATCATCTCATCTTACATGTACCGTTTATATACATAGTTTCTGCTACATCTCACATTTTAAATGCTGCTATATTTATATTCTATATTTATATTTGTAATGTATGCTAGATATATACTATATATATATATATATATATATATATATATATATATATATATATATATATATATATATATATATATATATATATACATATACATATTAATATTCTATTTTATATTTATAGTTGTGGCGGCACGGTGGCTTAGCACGTTCGCCTCTCATCAATAGGGATTCCCGGTTCGAATCCCCATCTGGGTGGAGTTTTCATGTTCTCCCCGTGTCCGCGTGGTTTTCCTCCGGGTTCTCCGGTTTCCTCCCACAGTCCAAAAACATGGATCAAGTCAATTGAGTTCTCCAAATTGCCCCCTATAGAGTGTGTTTGTGTGAGTGAGTGTGTGCCCAGCGATAAATTGGCGGCCTGTCCTGGGTGTATCTGCCCAGCGCCCGAGACGTTCTCCCCTGGATGGGCATGGGGAACTCCACCGGGACCCTAATAGAGGATATAGCAGAAGATAATGAATGGATGAATATTTATAGTTGTATATTCTATAATAAATAAATATATATATATATATATATATATATATATATATATATATATATATATATATATATATATATATATATATATATACTGTATATAGGTATATACTGTATTTTCTTCTTTAAAATTAAAATTTAAGTTCTAACTTCAAAAGAACAGGGTAATCAGTGTCCGTGACCCGTAATTTCATTTTTGTCTCATGTACCACATGTGATATAAATGATAATAAAATTTTCTTGAAAGTTTAATTTTGAAAAACTCACCCAGTCCTCAGCTACCAGTCAGGAAACACCTGTCCAGATGCTTCTTTTGTTGCTTCTTTTGTCCTGATGCTGCAGCCCTCTGGGTGCCGGAGTACAAACCTTTGGGAAGAAAAGATCATCAATGCTTTGATTTATTATAATTCACAGCTTGTTTATATGTGTATATGAATAGACAAAACAATGGTGCTCTTCCCACAGTCTGTTAGACATGTGTGTGCAGTTGGCCAATACAATGTATGTCAACATATGAAACCATAAGAAAACTGCGTTTGATAATTTCCTAAGCAAACAGTAACTAGTAAACACAGATTCCTCAGCTAGAATCCAAGGTCAGTTAGGCCTTCAAACAAAAAGTTTCACAGGATAAACCAACACATGATTAAAGCTAAATAGGATGTTATAATAAATGCTTTAAATTATAAATTATATAAATTAAATGTAAAGATTTAAATGACATAAACATTACCTGTTAAGCATATAACTAACCTACATCAATTGACTACATGTATTTCAATCTGAAATATATCAATATGTTAACTATTCTTCATTTTAACGACAATGTAAAAGACTGCTTAAACTAAACAACTGTGCAAATAAGTAAGGAGCATAAAAGTGAAACATAAAGTGAGCAGTGCAATTAAAGTAATATTAATACCAGATTGGCTTTAGTACTGACTTTGTGGAGTTTTCTCATTTTTTTGAGTCATTTTGGATTTATACTGGAAATGTGTGCACATAAATTCATTTGAGATGTTGAGAATATTTGACATGCACAGTAACAAGAACCTTTTCTTTAAATAATTCTGTGCAGGTTCTGGATCTCTTGCTGCTATGGCTGTGTTTGAAGATCGATACAGATCTGATATGGAGGTATTTCCTTACTTTCTACATACAAACACTGGCTATAGTTTTGTGGTGGTCCTGGCCAATAGAGAACCAACAGAGGACAAAAAAACAAAGAAAACAGGGGCAATCGCGAACGCCGCTCGCACATAGTGAGCGTTCCCCGTGCACTAGCTGCGCGTGAGCCACTGCGTCAGCCGGTCCAAACAGAGGAGAACGCTCCCACGAGTGCAACCTGCACGGAACAAGTGCGCAGTGACACACCGTGGCAGAAATACTGAAGGAGATAAACTGGAAACACCGGGATAAAAAACAAAACTTGAATTTATTAAAACGTGGTTCCGAAGCACCAACAAAAAGGGGGTAAACGAACAAAGTAACATCGGGTATGCAACCACAAATCAAAGACGTGCTCAGAACCATGGGGAAACGAAGACTAAATACAAACCCAACTAAACACGTGCACAAAACCAACCAATCACCCAAGTGAAAAACCAAATGAGGGACAGGTGCCGCAGGCATCTGTTACATACCCCCACCCCAAGGGTCGCGCAAAAAGGTAAGCGATCCAACCAAAAAAAATAATAATAACAATAAACGGTTCTCATAAAAACAAAAAAAAAAGGCTGTGAGTCCTGCCGGATGCTCCCTGCTGACGGCGTAGAGCATGTCTTCTCGCTGCTTGGTCGCAGATCGGCGCCCTCTCGCTGCAAGGCTGGAAATGCACCCCTGGTGCTCCGAGTCCAAGATGGGCGGCTCCTGGTGCTCGGGATCGGTGGTGAATGGCCTCAGTCGCACTCGAACCGACGACGGCCAGCCCCCGGTACCTGGACTATGCCGCTGGCGGTCCCTGGTACTCGGACTTGGTCTGATTGGCGGTAAAGCCTCTGGACCTCCGCTCAACAATGGGTGACCCCAGGTGTCCAGAATTCTCCGATGTTTGGCACGTCTTTCTGTCACATAGTCCGTCTCTCCCTGGAGATGAGCGGCTCCGCGGGGCAATCGCGAACGCCGTTCACGCATAGTGAGCGTTCCCCGTGCACCAGCTGCGCATGAGCCACTGCGTCAGCCGGTCCAAACAGAGGGGAACGCTCCCATGAGTGCGACCTGCGCGGAACAACTGCGCAGTGACACACCGTGGCAGAAATACTGAAGGAGATGAACTGGAAACACCGGGATAAAAACCAAAACTTGAATTTATTAAAACGTGGTGCCAAAGCACCAACAGAAAGGGGGTTAACGAACAAAGTATGCAACCACAAATCAAAGACTTGCTCAGAACCACGGGGAAACAAAGACTAAATACAAACCCAACTAAACACGTGCACAAAACCAACCAATGCGCGACGCAATAGCTGCCGGAATATTTAATGAACTGGGTTCAGGCAGTAACATTGACCTGTGTATAATCACCAAAACCAAGGTGGACTACCTGCGGCCAAATGACACACATAACCAAAAGGATGTCAGGTAATTTACACGCCATGTTCTCCACTCACCCATCTGCCCCACTTACATAGGACTGTCAGAATGTATGTTTCCATAATGGTGTAAGAACGTAATATCTTGATGCTTCATAAATTCACTTGAAAATCCAAAATGGAGAGCCAGAAGCATTGATTGCTGGTCCAGTAACCTGACTATAGCTTCAATGTACAATGAATTTACAGCCCATTATTGTTTTAGTTGATTTTGTCTCATGTTAAATCACCTAAGTTCCCATCATTTATTCATTCTTTAAGATTGAAAAAAATATTTAATTAATCAACATGTACAAACTGAAAGCACCTTTTTTAGACAGGTTATTTATTACTGTATCGTTCAAGTTCATTTTTTACATAGATCTTTTTAGTAGATTTACAGTATTCTGAGCCCAACCCCCCAAAGAGTATGCTGAAGTCCCAAATGCCGCAAAATAACAGAAACTGTCATACAGAATTAGATACTTAAAAAAAAAAAAAAAAAGTAATCTGCTATATCCCCCTATCTCCCCCTGTGAGGTCCATACCACGGAGTGAACCAAAGTGTAAAATTATGTGTATAATTACACCTCTAATAAAAAAGAAATGTAATGTTTTAGAATGAAGTTGATCCTTATGAAGTCTTGTCCTTCATCCAAATAAATGTGAAAGAAGCAGAGGAACTGAAGACCCTTCAAACTAAAGCTCAGAACTGATCACCAAATACCCCAAATGTTTACCACAGTTACTATTGCACAAGGTAGTCTCACCAGTTACTAAAACCAAAGAAATACTTTTGCCTTCAGAATATTTTGGTTGCTGTGGAGGTCGCGAAGGGTGCTGCCAATGTGTCAACCCATCTGCATGTAAAATTTGCTTTATGGAAATTATGATCTCTTATCCTGTGCTTACTATTGTTTCTGTAGAACTGGACGTTATAAGTATAAGCGTGGAACCACCGGGATTCTGACAGAGTCCGTGACCTATCTGCCGATGGAGAGGTGGAGCATTGACACTTCCTAAACTTTCACTTTAACTTAATTTCAATCTTTTCACTAATTACATTCTCATTTCACTAATCACATTCTTATTTTAAGACCTTGATGCTCAAATTTTGCCAAATTTTGTCAAGCACTCAAATACCAGATAAATAAGGAAAAACAAAGACGAAGGCATGAATACAGAATAGATGTAGTTGACAGTAATTTACCAGAGGTAGAATACCCGTACCAGCAGCAATTCCATTCACAATTAGTGAGAAGTGCATATACAGCATCAACAAAACCTAGCAAAGAGAAATACACAACACTGAATGTGAGACCACCTGATGTACCAGGATATGGACACACACACTTCTGAAAATTGACACAGGAGCATCTGAAAACTCTCCCACTGTGCACATTTAGACAGATGTATGGAAGCGACACAAAAAAGACTGCACATAAAAGACTAAAGAAAATCAACTCCAAATGATCTGCCTACAGTGGTCCTGTGCTTTGGAACCATCAAATTCCATGCCAGTACAAGAAGTCCAGATGGACAAACATGAAGTTCTACTTCTTGGATGTAACAGGGCAAGCTGTAGTTGGACTACCCTGGCCAACTACACTGCTGAAACATTTGACTGCATGTGGAAACAATTACAAAACATAGATTGAAATGAAATTAACAAGCGAAAATTACAACCTGTGAAGAACTTAAAAGAGTATATCTGAACCAGTTTGATAAAATAGGTAATTTTAAAGGAACTGCAAAATTTATCCTGAAGGCTGACTAATGCTGAACCACTCATAGACCCACCACGGAAATGCAGCAAATATCAAAGACAAGCTCCAAGGTGAACTCAACAAACTTGTGAAGCAAGACGTTCATCGGAAAGTAGAACACCATACTGATTGGTGCTCTAGCCTGGCGTAGTGCACAAAGGAAAGATGTTTACGGCTATTAAGATACAGTTGAGGAAATGAACCCAAAATTTGCAATGCAAACATCTTCAGCAAACTCTTCGCAAAAACGATATTGGTCTATACACCTTGACAAAGACTCGCAAGTTCTGACAACGTTTCGCACTCCATTTGGTAGATACTGTTGGAAACCTCTGCCATTTGGACTGAATGTATCCCAAGATCTCTTCCAGGCCACGATGGACCAGATCCTAGAAGGGCTTGAAGGAGTGGTCAGTATAGCTGATGACATAGTCATATGTGGAAAAAAAGGGTGGACATGACAGAAACCTGATAAAGCTAATGGAACGGGCCACAGAAGAAGGCATGGTGTTTAACAGTGACGAATGCACGATGAAGTGTCTCATTCTTCAGCAACTTGTACATAGTTGTACACCTGTACACCTGTATGCATAAAACAAGACCCTGAGAAAATCTGAGATATACAGAAAATGCCAACCCTCCAATACAAGGTTGAACTGCACAGATTCATGGGGATGCCAACTTACCTCACAATATACATACCAAAATTTGCAGATAAAAAGCGCACATCCTGAGGGGACTGATCAAGAATGATGCATTGTTGATATGGGATGCCGACCATGAGAAACTCTTTAATGATGTGAAATCAGCCATCACTGAAGGATGCATATCTGAAATACTATGACGCCAGCACACCACTAACACTAGAGGAAGATGCATCACAGAAAGGCCTGGTTATAGCATTAGTGCAGAATAACAGACCTATTGCATTTGGTTCAAAGACCCTGATAGATTGCCAATCTCGATACAGCAACATAGAACATAAAATGTTCTAAAACATAAAATGTTTGCAATAGCGATACCACACATCTCTATGAAAAAGCATTCACTGTGATAACAGATCATAAACCACACGTCATCATCTGTTCAAAACCACTTCATGCAGCACCACTCCGACTCCAGTGGATGTTAAGATGCAGGGGTATAACTATGACGTCAAATACCTGGAAAAGAAGTGGTTCTTGCAGACACTCTTAGCTGATTACCAAACCCTGAAATCAATGGTGACATCGAGTCTAGCACATCGATTGAATCGAAACAGAATTTGAGGATCCTGAGAGACACACCATCTCCATAATAATCTTAAAACTTCCCACCTGAAAAACAAGACGCTCTGCGCAGCCAGACAGACGACGATCCAAGGTTCAGTATACTGAAAGAACTCATTCATTATGGATGGCCTAAAAACAAAATGCCTACACAAAGATCTATGTCCATACTGGTCATTCAGAGATGAACTCACTATGGAGTCATGAGTCATCTTCAAGGGCAGACAATTCCAGATTCCGTAACCAAACACATTCTCACACAACTACACGTTGACCATCGAGCAAGGGAACGCGTATATCGGATATACGATGAATGATGACATTGAATCTGTAGATCATAAAGTATATGTGCCGAACACTAAGATGCAAACCCAAAAGAAACTCTCAAGCCACATGTGATACCATCCAAACCTTTTCGAAGTCAATGGCCACCACAATATGTTGACTGTAGACAGGTACTCAAAATACCCACTCATAGATGAAATGCTTACTGTAGTAACCAGTCAAGCAAAAGATACAAGGATACATGTCTTTATTTAGATGACGAAATCATGACAGACAATGACCCACAACATAAAGGACAAGCTTTCAAAGGGTTGATGAAAGAATGGGGAATTAGACACATCACTAGTTCACTCTACTACCCAAAGAGCAAAGGATTTATTGAAATACACGTCCAAGACATCAAAGCCATTGTAAAGAAAACACAGCAAAACAAAGGTGATCTCCACTTAGCTTTACTACAAATAAGATGCCTATTGACAGTAACTTACCTTCACCAGCCGAACTGCTCTTTAGTAGACCCATCACTGCATCAGCTGCTATTGGACTCTGTTAAATGCATTGAATATTTACCTTTTGTCATATACCAATGACCATGGGCCTATACAAATGGTCCTTGAATTTGAGTCATTTGAGAGAGGAAGAACTCCTTGGCGTTTCAATGCACAGCTCCTGTCGAGTGAATAATTTTGTACTAAAATATCGAATTCTATAGATTTCTTTCTATCAAATAGATCAAATTCAATATCTAATTCTATTCTATGGGAATCTTTGAAGCCGGTTTTAAGAGGGGAAATTATATCATATTCAGCATTTGAGAAAAAGTCCTGACTGAAAAAGATGGAGGAACTATCTGTATCTATTTCGACTTTGGACAGGCAAATGGCTTCAAAACCTTCCTCAGAACTTTATAAACGCCGACTGGACCTCCAGTCCGAATATAACTTGCTGTCCACTAAAAAGGCAGAGGCCCTTATTCGGCAGTCTCGAGGGCATTTTTATGAATATGGGGATAAGAATAGCCATCTGCTGGCACACCAAATTCGTAGACAGGCGGCATCTAGGCTGATTCACCAGGTCAGGGACAATACAGGCAAGCTGGTTACCAATGCCAGAGCGATTAACAAAGTTTTTGAAACTTATTTTTCCTCTCTGTATACCTCTGAGAGCTCTGACAATACAAATAGAATGTGCTCATTTATTAATAATTTGGAGATCCCATCCTTAGAATTGGCAAAAGCAGGTGAACTTGACCTGCCAATCTCTCTGCAGGAAATTACTGAGGCTATTGGGTTATAAGGGTGTGGTAAGTCTCCTGGTCCAGATGGCTTTGGTATCGAATTTTATAAGAAATTTTGTGTTAAACTTGCCCCTTTGCTACTGGATATGTTTAATGAATCTCTTCTGTTTAACTCGTCTGACAATATTATTATAGGAGGTGACTTTAACTGTTACCTGGACCCGTACTTAGATAGGCTGTCTTCTAAGTCACCAACGGTACTTACATCCACTCAGGTCTTGAACTCTTTGCCCAAGTCTTCAAATTTAGTAGACATTTGGAGACTTCAGCATCCAACTAGTAAAGACTTCTCATTCTATTCGCCTGTGCATAATTCCTTTTCTCGAATTGATTATTTCTTAGTTTCGTCAGAGTTAGTTCCTAAGGTGGGTTCCACAGTGTACCATCCTATCCTTATTTCCGATCATAGTCCAACTACCCTCACGCTATGTAACTTAATTAACAAACCAATATATAATTGGAAATTCAACCCTAATTTACTCTCCGATGCCGACTTCGTCAGATATATGGATCTTAAGATATCTGAATTTCTAGAATTTAATGACACGAACGATATTTCGGACACTGTTCTTTGGGAGACCTTTAAAGTAGTGACCAGAGGACATATATCATTTGAAGCCTCAAAAAAGAATGAATTAGATAAACGCCTTACAGAACTAGAAAGTAGTATAATAGCCTTAGAAAAAACTAACAAACTTTCTCCCTCCACAGCAGTGTACAACCAAATCCTGCAATATAAATTCGAATACAATAATATTCTTAACCAAAGGGTCGAAAACCTCCTTCTAAAACTTCAAAGAAAACATTTCGAGCTGGGTGAAAAAACGGAAGGACTCTTAGCTAGACAACTCAGGGAGATCAGGGCCAGCCAAGCAAATTCATGAAAAATTCATGAAATTCAGTCTGCCTCGAGGCATCTTCTCATGAGTCACCAAGAGATTAATAATAGATTTAGGGACTATTACGCAGACCTATACACATCAAGATTCATAGCCTCTGAGTCTGACCTGGATTCTTTCTTTGATAATTTGTCTATACCTAAGCTTTCTGATTCAGCTAGAGAAGCTTTAGATTTGCCAATTACTTTGTCTGAAATCCAAAAAGCAATAGATAACTTTCCAATGGGCAAAGCTACTGGACCAGACGGTTTTGGATGTGTTTTGCGTTTTCTGTGAAACTCACTCCTTTATTGCTTAGGATGGTCCATGATTCAATTGCTAATAACAAATTTCCTGATTCCTTGTACCAGGCGAATATTTCATTAATATTAAAGAAAGGGAAAGTTAACACTGATCCTGTCTCATACAGACCCATTGCTCTGCTTAATGCTGACCAAAAATTATTTCAAAAGTCCTGGCCAATCGCCTGGCTGATCATATTTCTGAGATAATTCACCCGGATCAGACCGGATTTATACCTGGGAGGTTTTCTTTCTGTAACGTCCGCCTATTTCTTAATACCATTTCTTTTGCGCAACAAAATGACACCCCGGCAGCTATTCTTTCCCTAGACGCTCAAAAGGCTTTTGATCAGGTTGAATGGCCCTACATGTTTTATACGCTAAATAAATTTGGATTTGGTAATTATTTTATCGGCCTGGTCAAGGCTCTTTACTTACATCCATGTTCTTCTGTTTTAACTAATTCTGATCGATCCACCCCCTTTCTGCTTCAACGCGGGGTTAGACAGGGAGACCCTCTCTCTCCTTTACTTTCTAATTTAGCACTTGAGCCGCTCGCTATTGGTATAAGGACTCATCCAGACATTCATGGGATTAAAATAAATGGTATTGAGACTCTGGTTAATTTATACGCGGATGATCTTTTTATCTATTACCGATCCTGCCTCTTCCATCCCCAAACTCTTGGATTATATTTATTTGTTCGGACAATTCTCTGGCTACACAATCAACTGGAACAAGTGTGAATTTATGTTGCTTGCTAGTAGTCTTGATCCCTCATTTATATCTTCACTTCCCTTCAAAGTAACAGACAATTATTTTACATACCTTGGCCTTCAAATAGCTAAAGACCGCAAACTTACCATCAAATTAAATTATGAGGCTGCGGTAGACAAGCTCAAAAAGGATAGAGATGGAAGTTACTTCCGCTTTCGATGATTGGAAGAATTAATGTTATTAAAATGATCGTTTTGCCGCGATTTTTATACCTTTTTCAAAACCTTCCTTTTGTTCTCCTAAACTCTTTGTTCCAGCTAACCGATTCTTCTATATCTTCCTTTATATGGGCCCAAAAAACCCCTCGTATCGCTAAAATTCACTTACAAAAAAGTGCTACCGATGGAGGCTTGAATTTACCTAATTTTAAACACTATTATTGGGCAGCTAATGCTAGAGCTGTTGCATTCTGGCAGCTTAGTTCTTGTTCTAGTCTTGCCTCGAGAAGTACCCCACTGTGGGTCAAGGTGGAGGCTAGTTCTCCTATGACCTCTTTACTCACGTTGCTATACACAAAGCTGTCATCTAGAAAAATTGTCACAAACAAGAATTTCATAATTAAGAACTCATTGAAAATACTAAATCAAACTAAACATGTTACGAAAGCCCCACCAAATTCCATTCATACCCCTATTACATTTAATCATGAATTCATTCCGGCCAAAACGGATAAGATTTTTTTTTACCTTGAAAACCCAGGTTTGACCTCCTTGGGTGATTTGTATCAGGATGGTTGTTTTATGTCATTCAACACCATGAGGGAAAAATACAGTATACCACGCTCCCATTTCTTCCGTTATTTACAACTGAGGCATTATACCAAAACAGCCCTAATTGATTTGACTTCAGAACCATCGGACCATGCTTTAGTCCGCTTTTTTAACTCAGACCCATCGTCTAAACAACGGATTTCACGTTGCATCTCCTTCCTAAAACTTAACCTTAGTTCCGACCATCTTAGACTAGCCTGGACCAAGGAATTAGGGTGTGAAATACGTAACGATATATGGGAAGAAAGTCTTACTAGAATCCCAGATTGCTCTATAAACTCACGGTACAGATTGATCCAATTTAAAATTTTACATCGGCTACATTATTCCAAAACTAGACTTCACAAGATCTTTCCGAATATCTCGCCACTGTGTGAGAGATGCTCCATAGAAAAAGGCACTTTGACCCATCTGTTTATCACATGCCCTGCCTTACAATCGTTTTGGAACAACATATTTGACTGGCTTTCAAAAGTGCTAAATATCCCTCTAGAACCAGATCCCATTCTTATAATTTGTGGCTGCTCTATTTTTCTATCTACATTTCCATACACAGTTCAACACGTGGTTATGGCCACCATGATGGTATCTAAGAAATTGATTTTGCTACATTGGAAACTGTCTTCTGTTCCTTCTTTCAAAAACTGGCTCACAGAAATGTATTTTATTTCACTGGAAAGATTACGTACCCGAAAGCCCCACTCTCTGATGCACGTTATTAAATTTTGGGATCCTATACTAGATCATCTTAAGGTACCACAAGAGTGAGTTATACTGCTGAAGACTACCCAGTATCATCCTCTGCCACCCCCCCCTTTTTTGTCATTAATATTTATTCATAATTTTATAATATAGTAATTAATATATTCATAATATTATAATCACCATCTGAGACTGTTTTGATTATGGACTGGGTTTGGGTTGAACATGGGTTTTTGTGTTCTGTATTTGACTTTGGGAAAAAAATACAATAAAACTGAATATTTTAAAAAAATGAATCTCTTCTATGTGGTAGATTACCACCTACAATTTGCCAAGCTACCATATCACTTCTGTTAAAGAAAGACAAAGACCCCACTTCATGTAACTCCTATAGACCGATCAGCCTGCTATGTTGCGAGCATAAAATTTTAGCTAAAATTCTAGCCAAACGTATTGAAAATATTCTACCTTCAATTATTTCTGAAGATCAAACAGGTTTAATTAAGGGACGCCTTTTGTTTTTTAATATTCGTAAACTTCTAAATATTATTTTTACCCCTGGTACCACTCAGGTTCCAGAAGTAGTTGTTGCCCTGGACGCTGAAAAGGCCTTTAGCTTTGGTGATAAAATAATTTCCTGAATTAAATTACTATACTCCCTACCACTGGAGTATACACTCACTCACTGTGGGCACAGGGTGGGTTTATATGCTTTTTCGGTGCAAATCGTCACCGCTGCCACCAGGAAGTGTTTTTAGGGAGACAAGAATGAAGACTGGATGATGAACAACATACAACTTTTATTATGAGCCTGAACTGAGCATTATACACACACTTGTTCATCTGACACAGCACTGTTCAACTAGTGACTAGTGTGGTAATGTCGCTCCAATAGTATATCACAACATGATTCACCTTCATACTGAGTTATTAACATACAGTATAAATGATCTGGAAGTGTGTCATGGAGCATGCATAATAAGATGGATCATTTTACATAGATATTTAGATAGGTAGACCAATTAACATGAGTATATAGTGAGCTCCCTAGGAATCCGTAGCGGGCCAGCATTGGGAGAAGTGTGCTCCGAACGCCAGTCTGGAGTTTCCGACTGTTCCTGCTTGTAGTGGATGGGATTTGCCCACAGGAGAAGTGTGCTCCAAACGCCAGTTTGGAGTTTCCGACTGTTCCTGCTTGTAGTGGATGGGATTTGCCCACAGGAGAAGTGTGCTTAGAACGCCAGTCTGGAGTTTCCGACTGTTCCTGCTTGTAGTGGATGGGATTTGCCCACAGGAGAAGTGTGCTTAGGACACCAGTCTGGAGTTTCAGACTGTTCCTGCTTGTAGTGGGTGGGATTTGCGCACAGGAGAAGTGTGCTTAGAACGCCTGTCTGGAGTTTCCACCGCAGGAGAAACGCTGAATTCAGTGCTGAGGATTTGTTCTGGGTATTCCGTCAGTAATATTGGAGAGTGGAGTTACAGGTAACTATGTTTTTTAGCACTGTTGTTTAATGCCTGTAGAGTGTGGGCCTGTGTTTTTTTTTTAAAAGGGTGGCTCTATATGACTTGGGTGTTTGTTGTCGGCTCCAGTGGTTGTATTTTAATTAATGTTTAGTTATCCAGGAAAACCAGGGCCTGTGGAAGAGTGTGTAGAAGGCATTGGCAGATATTACCGAGCAACCTACAGAAGGGTAATGTATACTAGTAGTTTTGCATGATGGTGTTGGGCTAGTAGCATTAGCCTAGTATGGCTAACTGCAGGTTTAGGATAATGAGTTTTAAAGTTGTGTTCCAATGTCCTTTTAACCAAGACCAGGTATTAATTGCCATGAATGGTTTAGAGCTCTGTTTTAAATATTGGAAAGTGTTTGTAACCTTTCTTTGCTGTTTTAGATTGTGGCTGTCAGATGGGTGTGCAAACCAACTTCTAGCCCAGTTCATGTGTGGTGGTTTGGGTGAATAACAATTGAGACTTTTGGTGTGGAAATGGATACCTGAGTGTGTAGATTCAAATGTAATAATATATTGATTGTGGTGATTATCTCCATACTGGGCTAGGGGTTGTTGCTTACCCTCATGACATGTTTCACTTTTTTATATGCAATTCTAGAGTTTTCTAGCAAACACATAAAAGTATAATTGATATTTGGTTCATCTTGTTCTTAAATAAAGTCATTGTATTCAGCAGCTGTGTGATCATTTGAATGAACCATTGTGGGGAATAGTCTAATTAAATAGGGTTCTCCCACCCTTTACAATTAGGGAGTGGCGTAGTCTTCTTTTACTTGGGTGTAGTCGTAGGGGCGCCATATATATATCAACAGACAAAATTTAAGCAGCAAGGTCTTAAAATAAGAATGTGATTAGTGAAATGAGAATGTAATTAGTCAAAAGATTGAAATTAGGTTGAAAGTTTAGGAAGTGTCAATGGTCTATTCACACTCCTCCACCTCCTCCATTGGTAGATAGGTCACGGACTCCGTCAGAATCTCGGTGGTTCCATGCTTATACTTATAACGTCCAGTTCTACTGAAACGATAGTAACCACAGGATAAGAGATCATAATATACATACAGCAGATTTTACAGGCAGATGGGTTGACACATTGGCAGCACCCTTCGCGACCTCCACAGCAAAGTATTGTGAAGGCAAAAGTATAAGAACCTTTGGTTTTAGTAACTGGTGAGACTCCCTTGTGCAACAGTAACTGTGGTAAACATTTGGGGTATTTGGTGATCAGTTCTGAGCTTTAGTTTGAAAGGTCTTCAGTTCCTCTGCTTCTTTCACATTTATTTGGATGAAGGACAAGACTTCATAAGGATCAACTTCATTCTAAAACATTACATTTCTTTTTTATTAGAGGTGTAATTATACACAAAATTTTACACTTTTGTTCACTCCGTGGTATGGACCTCACAGAGGAAGATGGGGGGGATATAGCGGATTACTTCTCACAGCTTTACTGTATCGCTGTTTTTTTTTTTTTTTTTTTTTTTTTTAAGTATCTAATTCTGTATGACAGTTTCTGTTATTTTGCGGCATTTGGGACTTCAGCATACTCTTCTGGGGTTCGGGCTCAGAATACTTTCAGTTTGTACGTGTTGATTAATTAAATATTTTTTCAATCTTAAAGATCTTTAACATGAGACAAATCAACTAAAACACTAATGGGCTGTAAATTCATTGTACATTGAAGCTACAGCCAGGTTACTGGACCAGCAATCAATGCTTCTGGCTCTCCATTTTGGATTTTCAAGTGAATTTATGAAGCATCAAGATAATACGTTCTTACACCATTATGGAAACACACATTCTGACAGTCCTATGTAAGTGGGGCAGATGGGTGAGTGGAGAACATGGTGTGTAAATTACCTGACATCCTTTTGGTTATGTGTCTCATTTGGCCGCAGGTAGTCCACCTTGGTTTTGGTGATTATACACAGGTCAATGTTACTGCCTGAACCCAAATCATTAAATATTCCGGCTGCTATTGCGTCACGCACCAGCTGCTTAGCTTCTTCCTCCTGAAACCACATTAATGTTTCTGTTAGTGTGATTAAAAAATTAACACAGAACCAGAAAATTAGACACACCACCTTTTTGATTCAGCGTCTATTTTTTTCTTTTGCCACTTTGTAAGTTTAACAATTACAGACTGTTGTCCACCTGTTTTCTTTGTTTTTTTAGTCCTCTGTTGGTTCTCTATTCTCTATTGGTCAGGACCATCACAAAACTATAGCCAGTGTGTAACAGGTGCCTAGGGCACCTGTCACCTGTTTTGTGTTTTGTCCCGTTTGTTTGAGTTAATTAACGTTCAGTGTTCATTAGTTTAGTTAATTAACTCTTTTCTGTAATTGGTTTGTCTTGTGCACGTGATCGGGTGTCTTTTTGTATTTATGTCCATTGTTTCTTGTCTTCGGTGCTGGTTGTTGTTTTATATGTCACATAGTCATTTGTACCTCTTGTTTTGTGGTGCACTGCACCTTTAAATAAAATCGTTGTCGGCTACCTGCGTGCCTGGCTCCCTTCAGCGCGTGTATACGCGGCGGTGTGCGCTTCATACGCGCCACCGCTTCAGCCCGAGGTAGACTATCGTGACAGAACAACCAGCCAAAGGAAATTTGGGGAGTCCAGAGCCCAGGTAAGCGCATTTTTAAATTTTTCTTTGCGGGGGCCGTGTAGCCTCGTACTCGCGGCGCGTTCCGCCGTGTCCGCGAGTGCGCTATGCATGACATGTAATGTCAATGTGGGATTATGACTCTGATGATGAGTGGTTATGGAGGTACGGGTACGAAGCGCTCTGCGCTGAGGAGGGTCTGGACTTGGTTCAGATCTCCGATGATGAGACGGGCGAGTCGTACCTGTATGGGCATATTCTGCCCATACGAACCCTCCTCAACTCTGAGGAGTTCTGGACGGACGCTCCGGTCCAGTTTGTTAAACCCCCCGCGGCGAAATCCAGACGCAGAGCGCGCCGGACCGCGCTGTGTCTGGATCGCGCTGCGAGGGGGCGGTACCGGAGCCAACACTCGGGGGGGTAGATGTGGATCCGTGTCCCCCTGTCTCGTGTGTCCAGTCCGTCTTCCCCATGTCTGAGATGTCTATGTGTTTGGGCATTGCGGTGGGGGTGTATATGTTCTGTGTGCAGGATGGCGAGCCCGAGGTGCCCGCCGAGGTCCGCCCAGCGTGCGTGCCCGGCAAGGTCCTGCCAGCGTGCATGCCTGCCGAGGTCCTGCCAGCGTGCGTGCCTGCCAAGGTCCTGCCAGCGTGCGTGCCCGCCGAGGTCCGCCCAGCATGCGTGCCCGCCAAAGTCCTGCCAGCGTGCGTGCCCGCCGAGGTCCTGCCAGCGTGCGTGCCCGCCGAGGTCCGCCCAGCATGCGTGCCCGCCAATGTCCGCCCAGCGTGCGTGCCCACCGAGGTCCTGCCAGCGTGCAAACCCGCTGAGGTCCAGCCAGCATGCGTGCCCGCCGAGGTCCTACCAGCGCGTGTGCCCATCCCGAAGTCCAGGGGCGTCACGCCGCCCATCCCGAAGCCCAGGGGCGTCACGCCGCCCATCCCGAAGCCCAGGGGCATCACGCCGCCCATCCCGAAGCCCAGGGGCGTCACGCCGCCCATCCCGAAGCCCAGGGGCGTCACGCCGCCCATCCCGAAGCCCAGGGGCGTCACGCCGCCCATCCCGAAGCCCAGGGGCGTCACGCCGCCCATCCCGATGTCCAGGGGCGTCACGCCGCCCATCCCGAAGCCCAGGGGCGTCAAGCCGCCCATCCCGAAGCCCAGGAGGCGTCACGCCGCCCAGCCCGAGCAGCAGGGGCGTCAAGCCGCCCATCCCGAAGCCCAGGAGGCGTCACGCCGCCCAGCCCGAGCAGCAGGGGCCGCACGCCGCCCAACCCGAGCAGCAGGGGCCGCACGCCGCCCAGCCCGAGGTCCAGGGGCCGCTCGCCGCACGCCCCGAGCAGCAGGGGCCGCACGCCGCCGCACGCCCCGCCGCCAGGGGCCCCGCCCGCCCCCGCCACGCCGCCAGGGGGCGTCCGCCTCGCCACGCCGCCAGGGGGCGTGGCCCACTCCTCGTCCGACGTGGGCGCCCGCCAGACCACGCAGCCAGGGGGCGCCCGCCTCGCCACGCAGCCAGAGTGCGTGGCCATCTCCTCGCCCGATGTGGGCGTCCACCGGACCACGCTGCCAGAGGGCGTGGCCCACTCTTCGTCCGACGGGGGCGCCCGCCTCGCCACGCAACCAGAGTACGTGGCCAACCCCGCGCCCGACGTGGGCGTCCACCGGACCACGCAGCCAGAGGGCGTGACCCATTTCTGATCCGCCGTGGGCGTCCACCGGACTTTGCAGCCAGAGGCCGTTCGGCACGCCTCACCCGCAGAGGGCGTCCACCCGAGGGCGCTTTCCAAGCCCCGCTCGAGGAGGGAGGAGGGCGGAGGACCCCCCCCGGGACTGTTTTTTTTTTTCTGTTGGTCGCGTCCCCCTGTTGCGCGACCGCAGGGGAGGGGGTAATGTAACAGGTGCCTAGGGCACCTGTCACCTGTTTTGTGTTTTGTCCCGTTTGTTTGAGTTAATTAACGTTCAGTGTTCATTAGTTTAGTTAATTAACTCTTTTCTGTAATTGGTTTGTCTTGTGCACGTGATCGGGTGTCTTTTTGTATTTATGTCCATTGTTTCTTGTCTTCGGTGCTGGTTGTTGTTTTATATGTCACATAGTCATTTGTACCTCTTGTTTTGTGGTGCACTGCACCTTTAAATAAAATCGTTATCGGCTACCTGCGTGCCTGGCTCCCTTCAGCGCGTGTATACGCGGCGGTGTGCGCTTCATACGCGCCACCGCTTCAGCCCGAGGTAGACTATCGTGACACAGTGTTTGTATGTAGAAAGTAAGGAAATACCTCCATATCAGATCTGTATCGATCTTCAAACACAGCCATAGCAGCAAGAGATCCAGAACCTGCACAGAATTATTTAAAGAAAAGGTTCTTGTTACAGTGCATGTCAAATATTCTCAACATCTCAAATGAATTTATGTTCACACATTTCCAGTATAAATCCAAAATGACTCAAAAAATGAGAAAACACCACAAAGTCAGTACTAAAGCCAATCTGGTATTAATATTACTTTAATTGCACTGCTCACTTTATGTCTTTTATGCTCCTTACTTATTTGCCCAGTTGATTAGTTTAAGCAGTCTTTTACATTGTCTTTAAAATGAAGAATATTTAACATTTTGATATATTACTGTTAGGGTGATGGGATAGGAGGAAGCAATTTACGGACTCAGTGGAAACCCCTAGGGTGACTATCACCAAGTGCCCGGGAAATAATAATCAAAGGTGCAAATAAGAACAAATTAAAAGGTGTGTACAATGAAGGTGTGATATAATAGGGAGTATATTGGTTATGCAAACTGTACTTTACGGGGATCGAACTCAGGACGTGCGACACGGCGATCGAGGACGTTACTATTGTACCACGTGAACCTCGGAACGGTGACGCACCAGACTCTAAAGAACTGCCGAAGGACGCAGGAACGCTAAACATAAATCACGCTGAAACAGCGGTATAATAAGCCAACTAAGAAGCCTACCGAAGTCCCGGCGGCTGGAAAGTACAGTTTAAATTAAACACAAACGAGGGAGGAGCACGCTTCAACACAATCTTTTGTGCTACGACTGACGTGAACATAAAGGTGCGCGCGGAATGTACAACGTCTGTGCGCAAGTGCACTAATCAAAATTCCTCGAAAGTTCGGCGCCGCGAGTGAGAAAAAACAAAAACATCCGATGCGCGCGTGCTGACTTTAGCCACGCTAACGCGCGTGTCAGAAACGAGGGTGGACACGCCCACCACCACGCGCTGTCTTTGCCTGCTAGAGCTAGCTTGCCCCCAGTGGCTGCTCAGAGACTCTAGCAGCATAAAGAGGTGAAAACAGCGGACCACCCCAGAGTCAGAGTGCTCTGGCCGACTGGACCGGATAGGACAGAGGTGAAAGGCACAATCAATTAACAATGGCAAAATTAGTCACAGTGTCACGTGGCGGCAAGCGTCAGGTTACAGTGCGACAAAGCGCGAGGCTTGTCGCATTGTTTAAGTAGGTGAGCCGGCAGGTGCGCCTTGTTGCTGTTGATTGGCGCGGCGCCTTCTGGGAGTTGTAGTTCTCCCACAAGGACGCCGCCCTCTACCCCTAGTGGCTGGTCGCTCCGTTACAATTACAGATTGAAATACATGTAGACAATTGATGTAGATTAGTTAGTTAGTAGGTTAGAAGAAAAATTAGATAAAAATACTGTATATATATATATATATATATATATATATATATATATATATATATATATATATATATATATATATATGTGTGTGTGTGTGTGTGTGTGTGTGTGTGTGTGTGTGTGTGTGTGTGTGTGTAAAATAAAATATACAACTATGACTATAATTTACAATATACGACTATAAACATAATATAGAATATTCAAATATATATATATAAATCAAGTATACATTACAAATATAAATATAGAATATAAATATAGCAGCATTTAAAATGTGAGATGTAGCAGAAACTATGTATATAAATGGTACATGTAAGATGAGGTAGATGATGAGGTATTTTTGTGGAGAATGATAATGTGTCGTGTGAAAGACTGTTCACTGGTTTTCCATAGCTGTTTTGTCAGCTTGGGATTTGGAACCTAACAATTTGGGGGTACAAGCATCGGGACAGAATTTTTTGGTGGCTGACTGGGTCAGCTTGAAATTCAAACCTAACAACGAGTGTAACAAACTCTGATTTGATGTCTAGATTGCTTTTTGCAGTTGGATTTAAAGCAGAAAAAAGTCCATCTGGTGTCAACAATGATGCAATAGAGAACAGAAAACACACACTCACCCATAGTTACATAGGGTAGTTCATCTGACGATCCATGAGGGTAGATACCATACAGATGAGGCCCATGAAGATCGACTCCACCCAGCACCAGTGCGGCTCCAATTTGCCCCTGATACCTGAGAGAGAGAGAGTTTAAAATGAAGACATTACTTTCCATTTGTATTAGATTGAACTATATTGTCATTGTGCAGAGTACAGGTACAGAGCCACTGAAATGTAGTTAGCAGAACCAGAAGTGCAATATATATTATTTACATAAAGTGCAGTAGTAACAGAAATATAAACATGCCATATACTTAGATGTACAGGTGAGATATACAGTAATATATATTTAGGTTTACATGCTGTCTCAAAGTTGTACTTTAGAGTGCACCTTCCTGCAGAGCAATTATAACTCTTATGTAAATGTACTTCATGCTCCTGAAACATTGGTCTACCTTGGTAGTGCTGTGTTCATACAGTACCTTACTGCTCACCCTGGAGGACTTGATAACTGAGAGCTATATTTCTATATAGTAAAACTTATTGTGTCTGATTATTAGTTTGATTAATTTATCAATAAATTCTTTATCTTATAACTTTGAACTATCTCTGGTTCCTATGCTTTCACAACATAGCTGGTAATAAAAGAGATAATACCTAATACAATGACCAAATGAGAACTTAACAGACTGTGAAACACAGGGTGTTAGAAGCACAGAGAACAAGCAGAGAACATCTACAGACTGTTACCTAAGGAGCATCTGCTTGAGCATCTGGTTGGCTGTAGCTACTCTGGGCTGACGGTTTGTGGACAGAGATTGCAGCTCCAGATTAGAAGAGATCAGTCGAGATGTCATCTCTATATCTGCTGCTGTACCAGCACCACAACAACTACACACACACACACACACACACACACACACACACACTAGTTAACAGTTAACCTACATTTTAAATATGTTAATATTTTCTACAAAAAGAAAATCCTTCAGTGTGATTTAATGTATAGACCCAAATAAATAACCAAACTAATTAAGCAAAATTCACTTGATTGCAGAAATAGAAGCTTAGTGTAATCACACGCCAAGTTCCTTCTTTGATACGAGTACCATTTCAAAAATGTACTGATCCTCAAAATAATGTAAATGGCTAATCAGTTGATTAACATCATAAAGTATCAAAACCAGAGAAAGCAGCTCCTTATACACCAACCCACATATGGGTGACAGAAAAGACGCGCCAACGTTTTGGGAGTCCAGAGCCCAGGTAGGCTATTTTTAAATTTTTCTTTGGGGGGGCCGTATAGCCTCGTGCTCGCGGCGCGCTCCGCCGTTTCCGCGAGTGCGTTGTTATGCGGAGCCCGCCCTCCCGGAGCCGGGGGAACGGCTCAAACAGCGTCATGGCGGAGTGGAGCGACTCCGATGAGGAATGGATGTGGAGGGTTGGGTTTGAGGCGCTCTGCGCAGAGGAAAATCTGGACATTGTCCAGATTTCCGATGACGAGGCGGGCGAACCTTACCTGTATGGGCACATTCTGCCCGTACACACCCTCCGCAACACTGAGGAGTTCTGGACGGAGGGTCCAGTCCGGTTTGTTAAACCCCCGGTGGCGAGACCCAGACGCAGAGCGCGGCGACGGCGTGGGCTGAAGCCGCAGCGGGCGCACAGCGCAGCCGCGGAGCGCGAAGCGTGGACTGCGGGGCAGTCACGTGACGCGACCGCGCCGGTCCGTGCCGCGTCTGGGTCGCGCTGCGAGGGGGCGGTACCGGAGCCGCCGCCTGAGTGCGCGAATATGTTGTGTCCCCCTTCCTCCTATGTGTTGTGTCCCCCGTCCTCCTATGTGTCGTCTGACCAGTCTGTCATCCCCATGTCCGACATGTTTGTCTCATTGTGTTTGGGCGTTGCGGTGGGGGTTTATATGTTTTGTGTTCAGGATGGAGAGCCCGAGGTGCCGGCCGAGGTCATGCCAGCGCGCGTGCCCGCCGAGGTCCGCCCAGCGCGCGTGCCCGCCGAGGTCCGCCCAGCCTGCGTGCCCGCCGAGGTCCGCGCAGCCTGCGTGCCCGCCGAGGTCCTCCCAGCCTGTGTGCCCGCCGAGGTCCGCGCAGCCTGCGTGCCCGCCGAGGTCCACCCAGCCTGCGTGCCCGCCGAGGTCCGTCCTGCCTGCGTGCCCGCCGAGGTCCAGCCAGCGCGCGAGTCTATCCCGCGGCCCAGGGGCGTCACGCCGCCCATCCCGTGGCCGAGGAGCGTCACGCCGCCCATCCCGCGGCCCAGGGGCGTCACGCCGCCCATCCCAGCCCGAGGAGTCGGGGTCCGGGGTCCGAGCGCCGTCCAGCCCGAGGTCGAGGGTCCGCGCGCCGTCCAGCCCGCCGTCAAGGGGCGTCCGCCTCGCCACGCCGCCAGGGGGCGTCCGCCTCGCCACACCGCTCGCCCCGCCGCCAGGGGGTGCCCGCCTCGCCACGCCGCCAGGGGGCGTCCGCCTCGCCACGCCGCCAGGGGGCGTCCTCCGGACCACGCCGCCCGTGGGCGTCCACCTGACCCTGCAGCAAGAGGGCGGGGCCCATTCCTCGCCCAACGTGGGCGGCCACCGGACCACGCAGTAGGAGGGCGTGGCCCAGTCCTGATCCGCCACGGGCGGCCACCTGACCTCGCAGCCGGAGGCCGTCCGCAGCTCCGCGTCCGTAGAAGGCGCCTTCCACACCGCGCCCGCAGAGGGCGTCCACCCCGACACAGGACCCATGGACGTGTCACACACCTCCCCCGCAGAGGGCGTCCACCGGAGGGCGCCTATCGAGCCGGACTCAGGAGGGGCGGACGACCCCTCCCACCCCCCCAGGACTGTTTTTTGGGATTCTCTTGGTCGCGTCCCCGCGTTACGTGACCGTAAGGGCGGGGGTAGTGTAACGGGTGCCCTAGGCCTAGTTCCTCGACCGTTGTGTGTGGGTGTTTTTGGTTTCTGTGTTTATGTGCCTGTGTTTTGTTAATTAGCTGTCTCGTGTGAGTATTTTAGGTTAATTAGCGTCGCGGGTTCATTGGGTGGTTTTATGCACGTGGTGGGTATTTAGTTCCGGGGTTTTACGTCTTCCGTGCGCGTCTTTGTGGGTTTTATTGTCACTTTGTCCTTTTTGCCTGTATGTTTGGTGTTTTTGCACCTTGAATAAATATTCCTGCTTTTTTTTCTACCTGCGTGCCTGGCTCCCTTCTGCGCGTTAGAGCGCCGCGGCTCTGCGCTATATTTGCGCAGCCGCGTTTAAATCCCAGGTGGGCATCGTGACACTCTTCCACACAGAGCCTATAAATTACTCACTAAATATTTGGAGAGAGGTAGTGGATTTTGGAACAATTCTTATCTGCTACGACCATTCCGTCTGTCGCTCTTGTATCTGCTCCTAAAACCACTCCATCCTGTAAGAGAGAGAACACATACTGGGTGAATTTAAGCATTAACCCAGTGTACTGTAGTGAAACCGACTGAGGTCATGTGACATAATGGGGTGATATCAGAGCTACTCTGAATCAGACTACAGATGATAAAAGAGACACAAGTGCTGAGGGTGAGAAAAGGTACCTTATACACCAACCCACATATGGTTGTACCCGTTTTACAAGCAGTGGGAATTTTAAACCTGTCTTCAAAGCCTTCAGCTTCCAAGTCTGCATTTCTGTATGAATGAAAACAGGACATCAACCACAAAGGAAAGAAAAACATTTTACTATAAAAAGAATATCTTGCAACTAAAAAGGGATTAAATAGATTTTAGCTATTCATCACACTTAAATTTATGCACAGATCTACTTCTTTCCTTTAATATAATATTTGTAATCTAAAAAACATTCAAAAGCACTTTGTATTTTAACCTAAATGTGCAGAATGTCAATAATTAACATGTCTAAACTTGCACATAATTTTGAGTGCACATGAGAGATGACGTTTAAACCCTGTATTCACTCTCTTTATATTATTAGACATATCCACCTTATTGCTAGACCTTGTAGATGTAGAACCAGAGACAGTAGGCCATCTGTTGCTAAACAGTTTGTTAATCACCCTCTGACCATCAGTGATCACAGGATGCTCCAGACAGGATGATGGTGGATGGGACTTATTTTGTTGGATTATATTCAGTGCTGTGACACTGCTGTGTCTGATCCAGTCACACCAGCACAACACACCAACACACAGGGACCAACCCACAGCACCCCCTGGATCAATGAGTGTCTTGCTCAAGACCACCATTGGTAACTTCAGTGGACCTGAGATTTGAACCCACAACCCTCGAATTGATAGCCCAACACCCTGACCACTGAGCTACCCCACCCAATGGTATATTTCAAAAGAGCAAGTGGATTTTTTAATAAAGCTACACATGTAAAATATTTTGACTGATTATTTTAAATGACCATAGATGTGTACAGCGATTTAGAGAGTAAAAACACGGAATGGAGTCCAAACAAAAATGATAAAGTGCTATTAATGGTGTAATGCAGCTGGAAGTGAGTACTCAGACAAATCTGTTTAAACTATTCAAATCCTACAGTCATCATTACAGTAACGCTACAAATATATACGAATATATCCTCAACCAAATTAATAACTGTAGTTTATATCATTTAAATCAGTAGTTCTCCAACTGTGGTACGCAAAGAATATTATCCAATGTATTTTATAAACTGCATTCTGTAACATCTGTAATTTGGACTGTCGAATTTGACTGGCGGTAATTGTTCATTTTAAAAACCTGGCTAGATTACATTTCGGAAGTCCAGTTTATTACCCACACATCGTTCTATGAAGAAAAACATAGGTGGATGTTTTGGGTTGATAATGGGTGCTACTTGGTTTGAAAACTTTGACAGCCACTCATTTAAATCACCGTTATATTTCCATATAAACGTGAATCATTCCGGCTCCATACTGCTGTTCTTCCCGATATCACAGTGCTCAGTCACAGCCACGGTTTATTTCAGCATAAACTAAAATATATTCAGGACTAATTAACAAAAATATATTTTTTTAATTATCTTCTTACCTTCTGCAGTTTTCGAAACTGAACCCTGAAACTGATGGATCAACCATGTCTGTTTCTCTGAAACAAGTAATGCAAAAGGACAAAGAGAACAAAACCACACAATTAGAAACTTAAAACTAGGGCTGTATTCAACTAAGTTTTTTCATAGTCGATTCTGATTCGTCAGATTTTCCCTATAGTCGACTGATAGTCGAATCAGTTAAAATTTCACCACAAGATGGCGCTATAAGCGTGTTTTTTTTTTTTTTTTTTAAAGATTTTTTTTTATATTTTACATGTTTTTCTAGAGCACCGTAAATGGGTTAAAGCGCACACATCATTTAAAAAATTTTTTTAACAGAAATTAGGATGTGTAACAATCACCTGCGGCACTTGTCCCTTCGTTTTCTTTCTGATTATCTCACTTGGGTGATTGGTTGGGTTAGTGCACGTCTTTAATTTGTGGTTACCTTACCCGATGTTGCTTTGTTCGTTTATCCCCGTTATGTTGGTGCTTCGGCACCACTTTTTAAATAAATTCTAGTTTTGGTTTTTATCCCGGTGTTCCAGTTTTTCTCCATCAGCATTTCTGCGACGGTGTGTTATTGCGCATTCGTTCCGCGCAGGTCGCACTCGTTGGAGCGTCTCCCTCTGTTTAGAGCGGCTGACGCTGTGGCTGACGCGTAGCCGGATCCCGGGAGACGCTCATGCGCGAGCGGCGTTCGCGATTTCCCCGCGGAGCCGCTCATCTCCGGGGAAAGACGGACATTTGTGACAGGATGATTTTATTTGACAAAAGGCTATATATAGAACGAAAACAAAGACATTTCATGTAAAAACTAATGCTTAGCAGCAGCCATGGGCACCCCCATGTGATCAAAATGGTACATTCGACTATGAGGTTCATAGTCGACTACGGTTCTCCGAATCGAATCGTCGAATCAGCGAATATTGCAACTCACCCCTACTTAAAACATCAAGTATTCTGATATCTTGTGTGAGATGATTCTAGTTTTCAAGTCTTTTAATCCAATAAATGATTTTTTTCTCATAAAAAGGTAAGAGTGTTTATTACTTTTCCATGTACTGCAGTGAATGTGAATCAAAAAAGGAATATTAAGCTTAAGATTGATCTAATCCCCAATGTCTTTTCAAAATGATTGTGAATAGTGACATAAAAAAACAAATGATATAGGGATTCTTCTTGTGACTTCATCGTTTTTATTTTTTTGAAATGAGTCTCCTTTACTTTAGGAGCCATCTGACAAATTTGGAATGGGCAGAAGTCATTATAGGTTTATAGGTCATGAAGCAGCTTTACAGTGTTATAAGCCTTTGAAACAACAAAGAGCCAGCCGAAGCAACAGTGGCAAGAAAAAAAACTCCCCGTTATGTTGTAATTTTAAGGAAGGTTATTAGTGGCTTTCTTGAAAGAATTTTTATTATAGTGATAGTAGATGCTTTGTCTCATACCCTCATTGATAATCATGTTATTACAGTTTAAATCAGCTAAATTACATTTAGTAAACAATGACATTTTTGATTAATTGATCATTACTAAAGAGATTGCTTTGCAAACTTTCTTTAAATCAACAACTGAAATTAAAATTTTCATTAAAGGATCAAGATTCCAAAAGATCTCAATTATGGTCTAAGAGATCCTTTACAAAATGTATACCTTTGTCATACCAATCTTTTCAAAATATTGACTTCCTAACTGTGATTGCCCTATTATTTTATAAAAATCTATGAGGTGAGAAATTATGGTAAAATCATTTTTTTTAAACTAAAGAAATTTTCTGATCATTTATGATGTTTGTTGTTGGTGTTGGTTGTTCATGCCTGAGGTCAGAGGAGAATAGACGTTCAAGCTGACAGAGAAGTAACTGTAACTTAAATAACCTCTTAGTACAACTTGTTATGGTTGGTCATGGAGGGGCGGTGCCTCCAGGGGTAGCCCCGCCCCTCATTTAGCACAGTCCGTTTGCAATTATGTATGCCTTGTCTTGTCCACGAATATGTATACCTCGTCAGTGTCATCTGTTTGTATTCTTAGTTATGCTTGGTTATGTTCGCGTGTTGGTTTAGTGTCATGTTTTACCTTGTCAGTGTCATGTTGTGTGTATTCTTAGTTTGACTTAGTTATGTTCGTGTGTCGTGTTTAATATCATGTATGCGTTGTTAGTGTCACCTGTTGTGTGTAGTTCTTAGTCATGTTATGTTATGATCACGTGTTGTGTTTAGGTTCGTCATGCTTTGTCCTTGTCACCTGCTATGTGTAGTCTTAGTTATGCTTTGTTATGGTCACGTGTTTAGTTCTGTCATGTCATGCTTTGTTATTGTCACATGGTCACGGTTTGTTTTGGTCACATGGTGTGGGTTGGTCTCTGTGTTCACGCCCCTGTAATTATGCACACCTGGGTTCCTGATCACTGTTCCCTATTTAAGCAGCTCACTCCCGTCACTCCTGGCTAGTTGGTCTTGGTTTGTGCACCGACCCTTGTCACGCCTCGTCCACTCTGGCCCTCACCCCTAGTCACACCTTGTACTTCGTCTCGCCCTGTTCTTAGTCTTGCCATGTTCCTAGTCACGTCTTGATCTTAGTCTCGCCCTGTTCCTAGTCTCGTCCTGTTCTCGCTCCGTCCTGGTCTCGTCTCGTCCTGTTGCACCTCGTCTCCTGTTGGTCCTGTGTATATGTTTCTGGTTCCAGTTTCTACGTCCCGCCTTGGTTCATCGGATATTCAGCCACACTCCACCCTGTTCAACGCTGCGGTTTGGAACACGGCCCTGCCTGACGTCGGACGCCGTGACGTCAGGCCCCAGCCTCGCAGCCGCCTGTGTACCCACCTGTCTATGTTAAGTTTACCTGTGTGTGGCTGAATAAACACTTTGTTACACCTTATCCCCGCCCCGACCCTGTCGTTCCGAGTAGCGGATCCACCCACGTCTCACGGTTTGCCTTGGTAAACCGTAACACAATTAAGATATGGAGAAGAATATCTCTAAACACAAAGCATACTGAATCTAGATGCAGGTGGGCTGCAGCAGAAGACCACATAGAGTGCAATTCCTGTCAATTAAAAATGCCCACCTCATGCTAAGGATCACACAGGCTCAACGAAATTAGACAATCAGAATTGTAAAAACTGAGCTGGTTCTGATAAATGGTGAACAATAGGATTAGAATAAGGAGAGTGCAACATAAAAAACATAAATCCCTCCTGCCTTGTATCAGTTGTTCAGGCTGGTGGTGGAGATGTTATGGTATGAGGGACATTTACTTGGCACCTATGGCATTTCTTAATCGCAATATACTGCTTGTGTATTGCTGCTTATGTTTATCTCTTCATGAACATACAGTGAGTCCAAGAAGTATTTGATCCCTTGCTGATTTTCTTTGTTTGCCCACTAATAAAGACACTATCCTTCTGCACTTTTAATGGTAGATATATTCTAAGGTGAAATTTCATTGGACCCAGGAGGCCCAAGACGCCATGGACATCCTGAAAGACCGGTTCACCACGGCCCCCATCCTAATCCAACCGGACCCGTCTAAGCAGTTTATTGTGGAGGTCGACGCGTCGGGCGCCGGAGTGGGGGCCGTTCTCTCCCAGAAGTCGGAGGAAGGTAGGCTTCACCCATGTGCTTTCTTCTCCAGGAAGCTTACTGCAGCGGAGAGGAATTATGACGTGGGGAATCGTGAGCTTTTGGCGGTGAAGCTCGCGTTGGAGGAATGGCGACACTGGCTGGAGGGGGCAGCCCAGCCGTTCGTGGTTTGGACCGACCACAAGAACTTGGCCTACATTCAGTCGGCCAAGCGCCTGAACTCCCGTCAGGCTCGGTGGGCCTTGTTCTTTGGTCGGTTCCAATTCGTCGTGTCCTACCGTCCTAGCACTAGGAACGCCAAGCCCGATGCCTTATCCCGCCTCTTCTCTGACGGTAAGGAAGAACCCAGCACTGACCCGATTCTCCCCCCCAGCCGTGTCATTGCAGGTGTGTCTTGGGAGATCCGGCGCATCATTGAGCGCGAGCTAACGAAGGATCCGGACCCTGGGCTGGGTCCTCCCAACCGGACCTTCTTGCCCTCCGCCGCTCGCACCGCAGTACTCAAGTGGGGGCATGAGAGTCGCTGGGCCGGCCACCCTGGGGGAGCACGCACGGAGGAACTCATCCGGCGCCAGTTCTGGTGGCCCACCTTGGCAGCCGACGTCCGACAGTTCGTCGCCGCTTGTACCACCTGTGCGCGCATCAGCCCCCCGCAGGACTGCTTCAGCCGCTCTCCATACCTGGGCGTCCCTGGTCCCACATCGCTCTGGACTTCATAACCGGCCTACCCAACTCCAGAGGTAACTCCATTATACTCACCATAATAGACCGCTTCTCCAAGTCAGTACGTCTGCTTGCTCTGGCCAAGCTTCCTTCTGCACTAGAGACTGCCAGGATCTGTTTTGAGCAGGTATTTAGGATATTTGGCATCCCCATGGACATCGTCTCAGATTGGGGACCCCAGTTCATTTCCCAGGTGTGGAGAGCTTTCCACAAGTTCTTCGGGACCGCAGTGTCGCTGACGTCGGGGGGTCATCTACAAGCCAATGGGCAAGCTGAGAGGGCCAACCAAGTGGTGGAGACCACCCTGCGCTGCATGTCCGCCCAACACCCGGAGCGCTGGAGCGAGAACCTGGCGTGGGTCGAATACGCGATCAACACCTCGCGCAGCTCCGCCACGGGGAAATCGCCTTTTGAGGTAGCACTGGGCTACCAACCCCCCCTGTTTCCCGAGGACCAGAGCGAGACCTGCGTGCCTTCGGTAAACCTGCACATCTGCCGCTGCCACCGCACCTGGAAGAACACTCTAATAGCACTCTGTCAAGCCCAGTCTACCTACACCGCCGCGGCCAACAGGAGGCGCCGCCTGGCCCCCAGTTACAAGGTGGGGCAACTCGTGTGGCTGTCCAGCAAAAACATTCCCCTCAGGACCGACTCCCGGAAACTTTGTCCCCGTTACATCGGCCCCTTCCCCATCTCCCGCATCATCAACCCTACTGCCGTCCGTCTTCAGCTACCACGATCTATGCGCATCCACCCCACATTCCACGTCTCCCATGTCAAGCCCGTCGTGCACTCCCCGCTCAACCCCCCACCCCGCCAAGCCCCAGCCCCCCGCCTGATTGATGGACAGCCCGCCTACACGGTCCACCGACTGCTGGACTCCCGACGCCGTGGCCGGGGAATCCAGTTCCTAGTGGACTGGAAGGGGTACGGCCCGGAGGAGCGCTCCTGGGTTCCCCGGGCGGCCATCCTGGACCCTTCCCTCATTGACGATTTCCACCGCCGCTTCCCGGACAAGCCATTTAGGGCGCCGGGAGGCACCCGTTGAGGGGGGGGTAATGTCACGGTTTGTGTTGTCACGTGGTGTGGGTTGGGTTTTGTGTTACGCCCCCGTAATCACGCGCACCTGGGATCAGTCACCATTTCATTATAAATACCCTACATGCCCGTCACTCACCGCCAGTTTGTCTCGTGCCACGCCGTTTGCCTGCCTTGACACTACTAGCCCGTCCACGTTTTCCTAGTCCTGGTTACCTCGTCCCGTGTTCCTGTTCATGCCTGTCTCTGTGTTGTTCGTCTCGCTGCCTAGTGCACTCCGTTCCGGTCCCCTGTTCGTTTGTATTACTCCCGTTGACGTCATCACTCCTCGCCTCAACCTCTCCGCGCGTCCTGTGCTTTGTGTTTGACGTTTTTGGATCTAATAAACATCACTGTTGACTGTACCTGCGTTCAGCTCGTTGTCTCCGAGTAGCGGATCCGCCTCGCTTGGTCGTGAGACCATTACATTGTTGGAATTTAATGAATGTAAAAACACATGAATTGCATTATTTGTAAGGTTTGGTTCATCTTCATAATGTTCTTTAATTTTGTAACGATATTAAGTAATTCATATAGTTTAATCAACTACTGAGTGGCTGCAGGGAACAGAGGGAATGACCAGGTGTGGGATGAGCGTCTATAATTGTAGGAATGACCATTTGTCGAATGTGTTTGTCATTTGTCGAAGGAGTCAGAATGTCTGGTCGCAGGGTTACCTGTTAAAATATAGACTTAGGGGGCAGGTAACATTTGTTAAATGTATTAGTGAGACTGGGGGCTCAGGAAGTCCCCACCACATATGGAAGGTCAATTCACACTCACCCACACAGAAGGACAGCCCACCTAAGAGTTATATACTGAAGTGGCATCATTGAGAATTCAGAGCTCTCTCATCAATCGTGGTTGTTTGTCTATTCAGTAAAACGCATTAAATTCTTTTGGAACAAAACCGCCGACTATGTCCGTTTATTGGAACATAATAAATTGGTGTGAAAAGCAACAGAGAAATCTGGCAGATCATCTTCCTAAAGTCTGTGTGAAAACCAGTTCTCCAGAGGAAAGGGCAGCTGAGAATCAGAGGGGGCAGAACAACTGCAGAGACTGGATGTAGGGTGCGAGAGCTCCACAGCCATTCGTCTCATCTCGCCGGGTCCGCGGTCACGGTTCCGTCGTCGCGCTTTAAAAACAGCATCCTCTTCGGTGGTCTCTTAGTCCACTGTAAAGTTAAAAAATATGCAGTGTCCATGTCCCTGATGTTGGTGAACTGCGCTCTCAGCAGCACCCCCTTTGCCTGTTCGTGCATAAAAGAGTTTAAAACCTTTTTCTGTCCGTGCAGTCTGTTCCTCAGGGCCTCGTTGTTGAGGAGTACCTCGGTGTGTAGGTGTGACAGACTCTCAAGTTGCTGAACTGTCCTGCTGATGGCACCACTGGTGTGGCGGGTGAACTGCTGGCAGAACAGTTTTATTTGTATTTTGCCCATCTCCCACCATGAGATCAGGTCCTCATATTCACCTCGGCTCAGCTGCCATTCTGTCCATAAAACTTTAAAAGCAGAGCAGAACAGTTAATTCTGTAAAAGCTTCACATTAAACTACCAGTAAAAACAGGGCTTTTCATTCAAATGAAGCATTACATCCACACTGATAAGGAGAGTTAAAAACCGAACGCACTTTGTTTCTATCTGAATATTTAAAATAAAACCGATCCAGACGGGCAGCACTGACCATGTTATTGCACACCTTTAACCACATGTACTGCCTTACATTCTGATTTCTTATTCTCCACATGTCCACGAGATTGTACTGTGTGATAAAACTCTTTAAAACATCAACAGACTGAGGGTGAGGTTCTTCAGAGTTCCTGTCCTGTGTGAAGCCAACAGTACAGTTCCAGTCCCCACCTAGAACCATCAGTGAGTCGGTGTTGAACTGCTGTAGACCCTGGTGTAGTTTTTTAAACGTGTTGGTTCTCTGTGAGCCATTGTTTGGGGCGTACACGTTTATGAACAGGAGTTCTGTGTCTTTTATCTCAGCCTGGATGATTAAAACTCTACCTGGTTCCACTTCATTAAAACGGGTGTTAGTGAGGTTGATTCTTTTGGAGGTCAGGACTGGCACCCCAGCACTGGTGTTTGTGCCATGACTGAGGAAGCAGTCCCCCTCCTCCCACCTCCTCCATTCTACTGTATCTCGTTAGCCTGTTCGCTGTGAGTTTCTTGTAAAAGCAATATGTTTATGTTTTTACTTTTAAAAAGCTGTTTTATCAGTGTTCTTTTAGTTTTATCTCTACCTCCGTTTATATTAAAAGAACCTATTTTTAAAATCATGTTCAATATAAAAGGGGAAGAGTAAAACCAATAAAATAATAAAACAGAACAGATGATAAAACCAGTACAGAACACCCACAGTGAGAACCTATTTATATTAATTTTTAGGGCTGTATTTAACTAAGGTTTTTCATAGTCGAATCTGATTCGTCAGATTTTCCCTATAGTCGACTGATAGTCGAATCAGTTAAAATTTCACCACAAGATGGCGCTATAAGCGTGTTTTTTTTAAAGATTTTTTTTTCTATTTTACATGTTTTTCTAGAGCACCGTAAATGGGTTAAAGCGCACACATCATTAAAAAATTTTTTTTAACAGAAATTAGGATGTGTAACAATCCCCTGCGGCACTTGTCCCTCGTTTGCTTTCTGATTATCTCACTTGGGTGATTGGTTGGGTTAGTGCACGTCTTTAATTTGTGGTTACCTTACCCGATGTTGCTTTGTTCATTTATCTCTTTTCTGTTGGTGCTTCGGCACCACTTTTTAAATAAATTCTAGTTTTGGTTTTTATCCCGGTGTTCCAGTTTTTCTCCATCAGCATTTCTGCCACGGTGTGTTATTGCGCATTCGTTCCGCACAGGTCGCACTCGTGGGAGCGTCTCCCTCTGTTTAGACCGGCCGACGCTGTGGCTTACGTGTAGCCGGATCCCGGGAGACGCTCATGCGCGAGCGGCGTTCGCGATTTCCCCGCGGAGCCGCTCATCTCCGGGAAAGACGGACATTTGTGACAGGATGATTTTATTTGACAAAAGGCTATATATATATATATATATATATATATATATATATATATATATATATATATATATATATATATATATATATATATAACGAAAACAAAGACATTTCATGTAAAAACTAATGCTTAGCAGCAGCCATGGGCACCCCCTTGTGATCAAAATGGTACATTCGACTATGAGGTTCATAGTCGACTACGGTTCTCCGAATCGAATCGTCGAATCAGCGAATATTGCAGCTCACCCCTATTAATTTTACTTTTTTGTTGAGGCCTGTTCCCGTCTCAGTTTGGTTAACAATTTTTTTAACCGAAATCTTTTCTGTTGGCTGAGTTCTTCATAGTTTTCCATTTGACGTATTTTCATCACTGATTTTATGAATTTATTAACATCAGGGAGAAATCCGTGACCTCAATGTTTTTTTCATATATCTCGTACAGGAACTCGCTGATCTCCTGAGTGGAGTAGAGATGGTCCTCCCCGACCTGCGAGCCAATTTCAGAGACGTTTGACATCGTGTCATCGTTTCTGTCCTGTTCCATGTCTTGTGTTGTTGCATTGCTGCTTTCAGGGCCCCCTGGTGGAACGTTCTTAGTGTCTCCATTTTCCAACATAGTGGAGACCTGAGATGGTTTTCCAGCAGCCTCTGCACCAACACCTCCACTCTGGGCACCCTGGCTTGGAGCATCACAGTGGATGTTTTCATTCTTTTCTTCAGGTTGGTCCTCTACCATACCTTTTTTTACAATTTCAGGCTGCTCTATAGCCACATCTATTTTTTCGGATCTCACTGTTCCCTCCTCGCTGGGGCCCTTTTGGTGTTCCTCCTCGGCCCGGGTGTTGTTCTCACTCTGAGGGCAGGATGGGACACGGCGGCTCCTCTTGGCCACACTGCCCTGCTGTGTGACCTGGGCCTATGAAGGCTCCTGGAGGTCACCCCCCCCCCCCCCCCCCCGCTGCTCCCTCCCCTCTACCGTCACTGCACTGTTGTGTTTTCGGACACGCAGCCTTCTTGTGTCCGATCTCCCCACACGAGAAGCACCGCAGGATCCCCGAGCTCGCGAAAATGAGGAAGCTCTGTCCCTCGTGGGTGATTCTGAAGGCGATCTCTAGTGTGTTCTCCTTCAGAACCATCAGTGCAGTGCGGCGGAATGCGAGCACGTGATTCAGCGCTTCTCATTTACTTTTAAAGTTCGCCTTTTTAATTCCTCTGACGAGCATCCCATACCGCTGCAGCTCGCGTTCCAGCTTCTCATTGGGGATGTTCGGGAGCACGTTGTCGATCACCCGGTTAGAGACCGAAACCAGCGGCTTCACGGAGTAAAAGTCTCCACTTACCGTGATCCCGGTCTCGGCTAAAAGCTCCACGTAGCGCCGCTCCTTTAAGAACACTACGACGGCTTTGTTCATGCGGGTCGCCGCCATGATGTTCTCACAGCCCACCACCTCCCCCATCACCAGCAGGGCATCCTCGACTGGTATCGAGGGGCTGGAGAGGCAGCGGACGGCGTGGCGGAGCGTAGTTTTTAAATTATATTTATGCTTTTTAACTAAATGTGCTTCACCACGTGAAATGATAAAGAACAAAAGTAAGAAAAAACAAAGTTTGCCCTCACACACACACACACACACACACCCTCCACCTCCACACGCTGCTCTCACAAACTCCCAGCATGCAAAGCGAGAGAGAGAGAGAGAGAGAGAAAGACTTTTTTGACTTTTAACGACACTTCATTTTACCATTAATAAATTATAGTTTAGATACAAATATTTGTATTAATAAATAAAAAAATAAATAACTATTGAATCAGGTAAAAACAGGTGCGAAGCAGAGCTCATCACCTTAAATAAGCACACTGCTTCCCCGTGTAACGGGTGCCTAGGGCACCCGTTTCTCGGCCGTTGTTTGTTTTTGGGTTCTGTGTTTGTGTTCCTGTGTTTAGTTAATTAGCTGTCTCGTGTGGGTATTTTAGTTAATTAGCTTCGCGGGTTCATTGGGTGGTTTTGTGCACGTGTCGGGATATGTTAGGGTATTTAGTTCCGGGGTTACATGTCGTCCGTGCGCGTCTTCATTTTATGTTACACTTGTCCTTTGTACCTGTGTGTTTGTGTGTTTTGAGCACCGTTAATAAATACTCCCTATTCGTTCTACCTGCGTGCCTGGCTCCCTTCTGCGCGTTAGAGCGCTGCGGCTCTGCGCTGTATTTGTGCAGCCGCGTTTAATTCCAGGTGGACTTGTGTGACAGAAAGACGCGCCATCGTTTGGGGAGTCCAGAGCCCAGGTGTCACTCACGCTTCCTCTGCAGTGCACTCTGGTGAGGGAATGTCTACGTTTTCCTCGGGTCGTTGTCAATCACCGGAGTATTGATCATTGTTGTTTATGTCATTTCCGGTTTGTGTCGTTATAAGCTTAGTTTCCGGGTTTCTTCTTCGCGTTGTATCACGCTCACTTGCTGTTGTGCTATTTCTCTTTCAGGATTAGTCTTCGGCTCGTTACTGCTCTTCATCTGTGGACTTACTGCGTCAGCGATCGACTTTATCGCGGGTTACGCAGTTGGTGCCGTTTTTGGTTTTGCTCGTTTTGTTTTCTCCGCTCTTCGGCGGTGGTTTATTTGTGTTTTGCGTCGCACTGTTCTGGGTTACATTTGTTAGCCCTGTCTTTTGCTTTGTGCATCACCGTTGTGCAATAAATCTGCATTACTCTGATCCGGATTACGCTGTCCTTCTTACTACGACGCTGACAGATACAACGCCAACGAACATGGACGCGTCTCAATCCACGGATCTGGTGAATGCTCTTCGGGAACAAGGGCGCTTCCTCGGCGAACTCAGGCAGGAAATGCTCGAACTGTCTAAGGCCATGGGATCCATTGTGGAGCGTCAGGATCGGTTGGAACGCGGAACTCTCCAGCCACCCGGCACTACCACCTCCGCTGCGTCATCCGATGCTTCCGGGTTTGCATCTACCTCCAGTTCGGCGGTATCGCCGCTTACAGTAGCTGAACCCGAGCGATTCGACGGGAACTCCGAGTTTTGTGAGTTATTTCTTCTACAGTGTTCGATGTACTTTGCTAACCGTCCGGCGGCCACTGACGAACAGAAAATTTCGTTCGTTATTTCGCGCTTGCGCGGACGCGCTGGCAACTGGGGTTCGGCGTTATGGAGCGCCCGCGGTGCCGAATCACGCGATTTTTCACTATTTCTCGAGCGGTTTAAAAGCACGTTTTTTCATCCTCGTCAGGGTCGTTCGGTTGGGGAATTACTGTACGAACTTCGGCAAGGTTCACGTTCGGTAGCTGATTATGCCTTAGAATTTCAGACTTTGGCGGCACACAGTGGTTGGAACGAACCGGCTCTGATCGTGGCATATCGTTCGGGTCTGTGGAGAGAAATCTCGGCTGAGATGGTTTTTAAGGACGCAGAGATGTCCCTGTCCGAGCTCATCACGGCCTCCATCAAGCTGGATCAGCTTTGGCAGACACGAAAGAGCACACTTTCCCGCCCCACCTCGTCAAGGCCTGCTATTACGGCTGCGGCTCAACGCTCGGCTTCATTGGACACAGAGACGCCTATGCAGGTGGAATCCATCCGCCTTTCTGTAAGTGAAAGGAATCGTCGCATAAAGGGACGTTTATGTTTATATTGTGCTGCCAACGATCACTTCCTGGATGCCTGTCCCTCCTGTCCTTCTAATCGGGATCGTGGTTCTTCTGCTCGGATTAGAGCTATTACATCCGCTCAGGATTCCGTTGTGGTAAGCACCTCTAGGTGGAAAATACGTAAACCCATGTTGTTTTCTGTTCGTTTATCATTTGCTAATCAGTCGGTGAACACCACAGCACTTTTGGATTCCGGGGCTGAGGGTAATTTTTTGGACAACACTCTGGCTAATCAATGGGGTATTCCCACCACCACACTACAACAAGTCATTCGGGTCAGTTCGGCTGATGGCCGACCCCTGCACCCGGGATCCATTACACACTCCACAACCTCATGCACCCTCTCTATTGGGGCTATGCATAGTGAAACGTTGTTTTTTCTCCTGATTTCCTCTCCCTCTTTTCCCCTTATTTTAGGGCTGCCTTGGCTTCAGCGGCATGACCCAGTCATCTCGTGGGCTTCTCAGGATATTATTCATTGGTCTCCCTTTTGTTCTTCTCAGTGTCTTCGCTATCCGGTTCGTCGGAAATACTCGGAGAATCTGCCACCCCCCTGTCTACCTAGGGGAGTTCCTTTGGAGTATGCCAAATTTGTGCAGGTATTTGGTTCGCCCAGTAACTCTTTTTTACCGCCTCATCGTAATTCTGATTGCGCCATAGAGCTCATTGAGGGTGTCAAACTACCTAGGGTTAGTCCATATCCCCTTACTAATGCTGAGAACAGGGCCATGCGTGATTATATAGCCGATTCTCTCGCTAATGGTATTATTCGGCCCTCTAAGTCTCCTGTGGCTTCGGGATTTTTTTTTGTTCCCAAGAAGGATTCGTCCCTAAGGCCATGTATTGATTATAGGTTGCTCAACCAGGCGACCCGCAAGATGGCTTACCCTCTTCCCCTCGTTCCGTCCGCGTTGGAGAGGTTAAAATCTGCTACCATTTATACGAAGCTAGATTTACGTAATGCTTATAATCTGGTACGTATTAGGGAGGGGGATGAGTGGAAGACCTCGTTTGTCACTACTTCGGGCCAGTACGAATATCTGGTAATGCCGTTTGGCCTCACTAATGCCCCTGGTATTTTTCAGTCTTTTATGAATGAGATACTTAGGGAATTTCTGGAGGAGTTTGTTTTAGTATACATTGATGATATATTGGTTTTTTCTGGTGATGTTGAGACTCATCGCTTGCATGTGTCAATAACTTGTTTGTCCACGCAGAGAAGTGTGAGTTCCATCAGAGTCGTATTTCCTTTTTGGGATATGTTTTGTCTGTGGATGGGTTACAGATGGATCCTAGTAAGGTTAGCGCTATTCTTGAGTGGCCGGTCCCCACCACCGTCAAGGAGTTGCAGCGATTTTTGGGGTTTGCTAATTTTTATCGAAAATTTATTCTGTCGTTCAGTGCACTTTCGGCTCCGCTTACTAATTTACTTAAGGGTGGACCTCGTCATCTTGTTTGGAATTCAGAGGCTGATCAAGCATTTTTTGATCTTAAGTCCAGATTCACTTCCACTCCAGTCTTGGCTCACCCTGACCCTGAGCAACCTTTTTTCGTTGAGGTCGATGCCTCTTCTTCTGGAGTGGGAGCTGTCTTATCGCAGGGTAAGGGGCTCAATTCAGCTCGTCGGCCAGTGGCGTTTTTGTCACGTAAACTATCTCAGGCAGAGAGGAATTATAGTATAGGTGACCGCGAGCTTCTTGCCATTAAGATTGCTTTGGAGGAATGGCGCCATTGGTTAATGGGGGCTAATCATCCTTTTATTGTTATCACCGACCATAAGAATTTAGAATACCTTAAGGGAGCTAAGCGTTTGAATGCTAGGCAGTCGAGATGGTCTTTATTTTTTAACAGTTTTGACTTTACTATTTCTTTTCGTCCTGGTAAGGGTAATATTCCTGCTGATGCTCTCTCTCGTCTTCACCCTGGTTGCGGGGAGGACTTTAAGGATGACTCCCCTATTCTTCCTGATCGTTGCTTCATAAATTCTTTGCATTGGGAATTTGATCAGGAGATAGTTAATGCTCTTCAAACGAGGTCTGCTCCTTCTGCTTGTCCTCAGGGGTCCTTGTATGTTCCTGAGTCATTTCGCACCCGTCTCATTACGTGGGCTCATTCGTCTCTTTGTTCTGGTCATCCCGGGGTGGAGCGCACTGTTCATCTTCTTCGCCGCAAATACTGGTGGGAGACCTTAAATTCTGATGTTCAGCGTTTTGTCCGTTCTTGTTCTATTTGCGCTACATGTAAGACACCCAAGACATTGCCTGCAGGTAAACTTCGTCCCTTACCGGTTCCAGTGCGTCCCTGGTCTCATCTGGCTATTGATTTCGTGTCTGATCTACCTTGTTCTGATGGTTTTTCCACCATAGTTACCCTTATAGATCGTTTTTTCTAGGGCTGTGCGTTTTTTTCCGTTGGCTTCTCTTCCCACCGCTTTTCAGACCGCAGAACTCCTTTTCAAGAACATTTTTCCCGTGTTCGGTATCCCGGAGGATATTCTCTCTGACCGTGGTCCTCAATTCACTTCAGCTGTTTGGAGATCGTTTTTTGAGAAATTAGGTACTACTGTTAGTTTAACGTCTGGCTACCACCCGGAGAGCAATGGCCAGTGCGAGAGAGTTAATCAGGAACTCATTAAATTTCTTCGTATTTTTGCCTTCAACAATACTACTGATTGGGCTCGTTATCTCCCTTGGGCCGAGATTGCTCAAAACTCCCTCCGGCACTCGGCTACGGGTTTGACACCTTTTCAATGTGTTTTAGGTTATCAACCACAATTTATGCTATGGGACCCTGAACCCACCAATTCTCCTTTAGTTGATGAGTGGTTTAAACGTAGTGAGAGGGTCTGGGAGCAGGTTCACCAGAGGGTGGAATCTGCGTTACAGCGTAATAAATCTTTTGCTGATCGTCATCGTAGTGAGGCGCAGGTATATTCTCCTGGTGACAGGGTGTGGCTTAGTTCTCGGGATTTCCGTTGTCGCTCGGGTACACGCAAACTTCTGCCTCGTTTTCTAGGCCCATTTACCATTTTGCGTCAGGTTAATCCGGTTTCCTACCATCTTCAATTACCACCCCAGTACCGGGTTCATCCTGTGTTTCACACGTCTCTCCTTAAACCATTTGTTTCCGGTCCCCTCGATTTAGCTCTCCAGGAGCAAACTGTTGCTCAGGCTTCTTCCCTTCCTAATGTTTTTTCGGTCTCATCCCTGTTGGATTCGCGTCGTCGTGGTTCTACGATCCAGTATCTGGTAGATTGGGAGGGATTCGGCCCTGAGGAGCGTAGCTGGGTGGCAGCTACCGATATCTTGGATCCCAATCTCATTGCGGATTTTCACAGAACGTATCCTGAGAAGCCTGCACCCCGTGGCAGGGGCCGTCCGCATCGCCAAGGTAGGTATAGGGCTGTTTCTTCTGCTTCTCTGCCCCTTCGGGAAGGGGGGGGTAATGTCACTCACGCTTCCTCTGCAGTGCACTCTGGTGAGGGAATGTCTACGTTTTCCTCGGGTCGTTGTCAATCACCGGAGTATTGATCATTGTTGTTTATGTCATTTCCGGTTTGTGTCGTTATAAGCTTAGTTTCCGGGTTTCTTCTTCGCGTTGTATCACGCTCACTTGCTGTTGTGCTATTTCTCTTTCAGGATTAGTCTTCGGCTCGTTACTGCTCTTCATCTGTGGACTTACTGCGTCAGCGATCGACTTTATCGCGGGTTACGCAGTTGGTGCCGTTTTTGGTTTTGCTCGTTTTGTTTTCTCCGCTCTTCGGCGGTGGTTTATTTGTGTTTTGCGTCGCACTGTTCTGGGTTACATTTGTTAGCCCTGTCTTTTGCTTTGTGCATCACCGTTGTGCAATAAATCTGCATTACTCTGATCCGGATTACGCTGTCCTTCTTACTACGACGCTGACACCAGGTAGGTGTTTTTTAAATTTTTCTTTGGGGGGGCCGTATAGCCTCGTACTCGCGGCGCGCTCCGCCGTGTCCGCGAGTGCGCCGTTATGCGGAGCCCGCCGTCCCGGAGCCGGGGGAGCGGCTCAAACAGCGTGATGGTGGAGTGTAGCGACTCCGATGAGGACTGGTTGTGGAGGTACGGGTTTGAGACGCTCTGCGCAGAGGAAGGTCTGGACCTTGTTCAGATTTCCGATGACGAGGCGGGCGAATCTTACCTGTATGGGCATATTCTGCCCGTACGCACCCTCCGCAACTCTGAGGAGTTCTGGACGGAGGGTCCAGTCCGGTTTGTTAAACCCCCGGTGGCGAGATCCGGACGCAGAGCGCGGCGACGGCGTGGAGTGAAGCCGCAGCGGGCGCACAGCGCAGCCGCGGAGCGCGAAGCGTGGACTGCGGGGCAGTCACGTGACGCGTCTGGGTCGCGCTGCGAGGGGGCGGTACTGGAGCCGGCGCCCGAGTGTGTGAGTGTGTTGTGTCCCCCGTCCTCCTATGTGTCGTGTGACCAGTCTGTCGTCCCCATGTCTGACATGTTTGTGTCTATGTGTTTGGGCGTTGCGGCGGGGGTTTATGTTTTCTGTGTGCAGGATGGAGAGCCCGAGGTGCCGGCCGAGGTCATGCCAGCGTGCGTGCCCGCCGAGGTCCGCCCAGCGTGCGTGCCCGCCGAGGTCCGCCCAGCGTGCATGCCCGCCGAGGTCCGTCCAGCGTGCGTGCCCGCCGAGGTCCGCCCAGCGTGCGTGCCCGCTGAGATCCTGCCTGCGTGCGTGCCCGCAGCAAGAGGGCGGGGCCCATTCCTCGCCCAACGTGGGCGGCCACCGGACCACGAAGCTAGAAGGCGTGGCTCATTCCTCGCCCGATGGGGGCGTCCACCGGACCACGCATTAGGAGGGCGTGGCCCAGTCCTGATCCGCCACGGGCGTCCACCTGACCTCGCAGCCGGAGGGCGTCCGCAGCTCCGCGTCCGCAGCTCCACGTCGGCAGACGGCACTTTCCACACCGCGCCCGCAGAGGGCGTCCACCCCGACACAGAACTTATGGACGTGTCACACGCCTCCCCCACAGAGGGCGTCCACCGGAGGGCGCCTATCTAGCCCGACTCAGGAGGGGCGGACAACCCCTCCCACCCCCCCAGGACTGTTTTTTTTGGGGTTGTCTTGGTCGCGTCCCCTCGTTACGCGACCGTAAGGGCGGGGGTAGTGTAACCCCTAGTGTGCCCTAGGCACCCGTTTCTCGGCCGTTGTTTGTTTTTGGGTTCTGTGTTTGTGTTCCTGTGTTTAGTTAATTAGCTGTCTCGTGTGGGTATTTTAGTTAATTAGCTTCGCGGGTTCATTGGGTGGTTTTGTGCACGTGTCGGGATATGTTAGGGTATTTAGTTACCGGGGTTGCGCGTCTTCGTTTTATGTTACACTTGTCCTTTGTACCTGTGTGTTTGTTGTTTTGAGCACCGTTAATAAATACTCCCTATTCGTTCTACCTGCGTGCCTGGCTCCCTTCTGCGCGTTAGAGCGCTGCGGCTCTGCGCTGTATTTGCGCAGCCGCGTTTAATTCCAGGTGGACTTGTGTGACACCCCGCAGCACCATATTGATTTAAAAGTGTCTCAATCATTCATACATTTATAAAAGTTAAAATCAATTAAAATTCTAGATTTGACCAGTCGGCTGAAAATCTTGATCACATCAGCATCTGTTGCTTGTGCAGTTTTGTTTTTTCTGCTGATATAAACATTCATTTTACTTTGTCCTAAAATAAAATTCACCAGTTGACATTTATATTTCTGTTTTTTGACATACTTAAAACCCAGGATGAAAACCTGTGGTGTAAAAATCACATTAAGAGCTTTTAAAACAGCACTTAAAATGATAAATAACGGATGCAGTCTAAAACAGTGTAAAAATGTGTGAAACACCGTTTCCCTCTGATGACAGAAAGGGCACTGGTCATTAAAAGCTGGGTTTAAAACTGAAATAAAAGCATTTACCGCAATAATACCATGAAGGATCCTCCACTGGAGGTCCCCCACCCGCTTGGTTAATGGTGGTTTGTACAGTGCTCTCCACTCTGGAGTGTTTCTCCTAGTGTTTCTCTCCATGGTGTAGGAGCTGGGCGATCACACGTGTAGACCTTACCCCCATCCGTGCAGCCAGGTCCTCCGCCCGATCCAGACCAGGTCCAGCAGTACTCAGTAGGTGGCGCAGGGTGTAGATTCCGGAGGAGATCAGTGTGCTGTGCAAAGAAGGGGAGGCGTTGATGTCCAGTCGGGATCCGAAGACGAGGGGCTCCTCTAAGAGCCAGTGCAAAGGCAGATCACCTTTAAAAGTCACTTTATAAAATCCAAGATTTCCAAAGACTCTAGACCTAGACCTAGACGCAATCTTCTGATCTGGTCAGACATGCTACCATTGCGCCACAAAGTCTCTGACCAGAACCTGTAAAACTGATCATCACAATCTAAATAATTTCTGTTCTGATTATGATTTAAATTGAAATAAGACAATAAAGAATCAAGTCTTTCCCTGACCGGGAATCAAACCCAAGATGCGGCGGTGAGTGTGTACCCAGCGATGGATTGGCGCCCTGTCCTGGGTGTGGCCGAATCCTAGACACTACACCACCAGGAACACATTAGAAGAAGATGCTTACCCTCAGCACAAACAATTTAAACTTTTCGCTCATTTTTAGTTCTCATTTATATTATTCATCCATCCATTATCTTACGCTTTATCCTATATTAGGGTTGCGGGGGGGGGGGGGGGGGGGGGGGGGGAACAGGATGCCAATCTGTCACTGGACACACACTCACTCACACACACACTCTATATGGGCAATTTGAATAACGCATACCAATACAGCTGGTTGATAAAAACATATAGGACTAGAACACAAACCCCCAAAACCAACCCTGACTTTCTTCATCAGAGGGGTGGCTTAAAGGAATGGGGACCAGGCTTGGATCAAGGTCAAATGAATTCTCCAAATTGCCACATATAGAGTGTGTCTGTGTGAGTGAGTGTGTGTCCAGTGATAGATTGGCGTCCTGTCCTGGGTGGATCTCCCCAGCCCCGCGACACTAATAGAGGATAAAGCAGAAGATAATGGATGAATGGATGGATGTCATTGTTAACACTTGATTTGGGTTTGAAGGCTGGCCGTGGCTCTACTTTATTTTAAACACTAATGAAAATAGGTTTGGTAGACGTGTCCCGAGGCCTCTGCTCGTTGCTTCTGTATAGGACACAGGTTCGAGTGTGGGACTGAGGTAAGGAGAGATGTTGTGACTTAGCTGAGGGAACCTCCGTTATGACGGATGACTCAATGGCACCGTGGCAACCCTGAAGGTGAGAGCCATCTGGTCCCTCTGTTCCCTCAGCTCGAGAAAAAAAAGAAGAAAAGTGAGAAAACAAGACAAAGAATTAGAGACGGAAAAAGGAGCACACCGGTTACACATCCACTGAAATGGATTTCAAAGAACACTTGTCTTGTGAAAGCCTATAAAATTAGACTGACCCACTTCCTCCAACATCTTAGGCTCCTCCAGAGTCCCAGTGCAATGACGCAAAGCCCATCCCAATGTCTACATCGGCCTCTCTTCTAGCGTTAGATCACTCTTGCATGAGCGACTGGCCTGTATGCCCTAAAAACTCACTTAGGCAAATCCTAAGTTGGATTTAAATGTCTATTATATTTAATAAAGTTTTTTTTATGCCTCAGAGGTTTGTATATGCTTTGTGACGTTTTACACATTTTTCACATATACCATGAAAAGCTCCAAAAGATTTGAAAAACAAATAAATTTAATATGTAATTTGTATTTTCCCTTAGGGCGGCACGGTGGCTTAGTGGTTAGCACGTTCTCCTCTCAGCACTAGGGATTCCCGGTTCGAATCTCAATCTAGGTGGAGATTGGAGTTATCCAGCGTGGGTCTATCTGCTCAGCGCCTGAAAAGTCCTCCCCTGGATGGGCATGTGGAACTCCCTGCGACCCTTTTCATTCATTCATTATTCATTCATTCATTATCTCCCGCTTTATTCTCTATTAGGGTCGCGGTGGGGTTCTCCATGCCCATCCAGGGGAGAACGTCTCGGGCGCTGGGCAGACACACCCAGGACAGGGAACCCCATCCACGGGAGAACGTTTCAGGCACAGGGCAGATACACCCAGGACAGGACACCAATCTATCGCTGGGAACACACTCACTCACACACACTCTCAGAGCTAGGGATTCCCGGTTTCGAATCCCAATCTGGGTGGAGATTGGAGTTATCCAGCGTGGGTCTATCTGCCCAGCGCCTGAAACGTCCTCCCCTGGATGGGCATGTGGAACTCCCTGCGACCCTTTTCATTCATTCATTATTCATTCATTCATTATCTCCCGCTTTATCCTCTATTAGGGTCGCGGTGGGGTTCCCCATGCCCATCCAGGGGAGAACGTCTCGGGCACTGGGCAGACACACCCAGGACAGGGCGCCAATTCATCGCTGGGCACACACTCACTCACACAGACACACTCTATATGGGGCAATTTAGAGAACTCAATTAACTTGATTCATGTTTTTGGACTGTGGGAGGAAACCGGAGAACCCGGAGGAAACCCACGCGGACACGGGGAGAACATGGAAACTCCACCCAGATGGGGATTCGAACCGGGAATCCCTAGCGCTGAGAGGCAAACGTGCTAACCACTAAGCCACCGTGCCCCTGCGACCCTAATAGAGTATAAAGTGGAAGATAATGAATGAATGTGATTCCATCCATCCATTATCTTCCGCTTTATACTATATTAGGCTCGTGGGGGGGTTCCCCATGCCCATCCAGGGGAGAAAGTTTCGGGCACTGGGCAGATACACCCAGGACAGGGCGGCAATCTATCATGGGCACACTCACTCACACATACACACTCAATATGGGGCAATTTGGAGAATTCAATTGACTTGATCCATGACTGTCATGGACTATGGGAGGAAACCGGAGAACCCGGAAGAAACCCACGTGGACACGGGGAGAACATGGAAACTCCACCCGGATTGGGATTCGAACCGGGAATCCTTAGTGCTGAGAGGCGAACGTACTAACCACTAAGCCACCGTGCCGCCATGAATGTGATTAATAGTGAAAACATTATCATATGCTGTCATCTTCTGGTTGCTTATTTTCTACTGGACTGGAATAAAAACTACAATAAAAACATCAGCAATTAATTAAATTGAATTAGTGGAAGTTTTCTGTTAACTGATTTATTATAACAGATAAAAATTATATATTTTAGTGCAATATTAATAACATTATTTTTGAATGCATGTATTTTTAAGGAAAGTGTCAATTTGTCAAAGGAAAAAACAAAACTAAAAAGCCATTAAGTTTTAATGCAAAAAGCCGGTTTTACACAGTTTTAATCAACTGGAGCTAACAAACTTGACTGGATCACTGTATTTTGCCCCCATATGCACAGCAGTGAGACAATATGCAGCAATTATGACAAGTTTGTACAGTTTGAAGGTTAACTGTGTGACTCAATGGAGACAGTTGCCACCAAACAGCAGGATAAAACACTGCGGCTGTTCGATTCCTGCAATGAACCAACTCTTTTTTTTTATTATTAACTGTTTTACACTGAGGGCGGCACTGTGGCTTAGTGGTTAGCATGTTCTCCTCTCAGCGCTAGGGATTCCCGGTTCAAATCCCCATCTGGATGGAGTTTCCATGTTCTCCCCGTGTCCGCGTGGGTTTCCTCTGGGTTCTCCGGTTTCCTCCCACAGTCCAAAAACATGGATCAAGTCAATTGAGTTCTCCAAATTGCCCCATATAGAGTGCGTGAGTGTGATTGAGTGTGTGCCCAGTGATAGATTGGTGCCATATCCTGGGTGTATCTGCCCAGCGCCCGAAACTTTCTCCCCTGGATGGGCATGGGGAACCCACCGCAACTCTAGTAGAGGATAAAGCGGAAGATAATGGATGGATGAATGGATGGATGTTGCACATGGATTGTGCATAAAGGATGTATTTAGATTTGATCACCAGAAGGACAGGACTTAAATTTAAAAATTGTCTTGATCCATGTTTTTGGAATGTGGGAGGAAATGCGGGTAGAACATGGAAACTCCACCCAGTTTGCGATTCGAACCGGAAATCCCTAGTGCTGAGAGGCGACTTTAAATGACGTAAAATTAAAATATTTTTCTTATATATTGATTATGGGCGGCACGGCGGCTTAATGGTTAGCACGTTCGCCTCTCAGCGCTAGGGATTCCCGGTTCGAATCCCCATCTGGGTGGAGTTTCCATCTTCTCCCCGTGTCCGTGTGGGTTTCCTCCGGGTTCTCCGGTTTCCTCCCACAGTCCAAAAACATGGATCAAGTTAATTGAGTTCTCTAAATTGCCCCATATAGAGTGTGTTTGAGTGTGTGAGTGTGTACCCAGCGATGGATTGGCGCCCTGTCCTGGGTGTATCTGCCCAGCGCCCGAGGCGTTCTCCCCTGGATGGGCATGGGGAATCCCACCGCGACCCTAATAGAGGATAAAGTGGGAGATAATGAATGAATATATTGATTATACATATTTAGATATATATTTTTTTATATTATATTTAATATATGGGACTTATATTGTTGTGATTAATTTAATCATAATTGCTTATTGACAGTTATATAAACATCGCATCACCACAGCTAAGAATGAATTTAAATTTTACATTAGTCACTTTTTATTTCTATTTTATTTCCGAATTACATTGACGGAGAGTCGACTCCTTTTCGGTTTCGACTCCGTGTCCTATGAAGCGATTCTTCGTTAAGCTCATCGACCTCACCCTGTAGGTAGGACGAATAAAAACATTTTCTCTTCTTTGGCTTTCTAAAAACTGTCTCAGATGTCCACACCAGGGCCGTCCAACGACTAGGCACAATTGTAAGTCGTTTTCGTGTTTATACATAACATTTAAAGTTTTGTTGGATTTGCTTAGCAGCGCGCTAACTCTAACCGGTGTGCTGGAAAGAGGGGCTGTATCCCAAATTGAGGTGTTTTACTAAATAGGTGCACTCAGTTCGATGTGAGACCTTCACGCTTGTAATAGTCCTAGTATACGTGTTGAAGTTTAAGGAGCGTTTTTGGGACGTGGCCGGGTTTTGGATTGTGAAACCGGGAGAAACGTCTGGGAGAAGGAACTTTGTCAAGGTTGTAAAGTGTCGATAATGGCAGAGCGTTTGAGGGACTTAGTTTATGAATTTTCAGTCTGAAATCAGAATTATCTTGCCGAGAAAACCATTCAATGTCCAAATGTTTAGTAAAGTGAACTGTTAAAGTTGACGAAGGTCCACAGCATTGGACAAATTGGACATTTTTTTTATTAATTGTTGGGGGGGGGGCATGCCCTTTTAAAGAGGCGACTTTAAAAGACTTTTCAAAATATTTTTCTTATATATTGATTATACTGGCGGCACGGTGGCTTAGTGGTTAGCACGTTCTCCTCTCAGCGCTAGGGATTCCCGGTTCGAATCCCCATCTGGGTGGAGTTTCCATGTTCTCCCCGTGTCCGCGTGGGTTTCCTCCGGGTTCTCCGGTTTCCTCCCACAGTCCAAAAACATGGATCAATTCAATTGAGTTCTCTAAATTGCCCCATATAGAGTGTGTCTGTGTGAGTGAGTATGTGCCCAGCGATGGATTGGCGCCCTATCCTGGGTCTCTCTGCCCAGCGCCCAAGATGTTCTCCCCTGGATGGGCATGAGGAGCCCCACCGCGACCCATGTAGAGGATAAAGCGGGAGATAATGAATTGATTATACTTTTTATATAAACATCTAAACCTTTTTCATGGTCTTAGCTTGAAAAGTGTTTGTATGAAAAGTGTCATCTCTTCAGTCTTGTCCCATCAAAATTGTCTATACAAAAGCTGGAGGGTGTCTCACTTTTGTAAGACACTCATATCGCTTTATATTGGCAGATTGTCCAAATTGATTGTAAATTGTAGAATTAGAGAAATATTTTTAAGCCTTTTACCATTTATGCATTTTCATTCATTCATTCATTCATTCATTATCTTTCGCTTTATCCTCTATTAGGGTCGCGGTGGGATTCCCTATGCCCATCCAGGGGAGAACGTTTCGGGCGCTGGGCAGACACAGCCAGGACAGGGCGCCAACCTATCGCTGGGGCATTTTCATTCATTAATTTATTAATTATCTACCACTTAATCATCTACTAGGGTTGCGGTTGTTTCCAGCGGTCACTCACACAGACACAAACAAACACTATATGGGGCAATTTAGAGCATTTTATTTATCTTAATGTTTTTGGACTGTGGGAGGAAACCCACACAGACAGGGGGAGAACATGAAACCCAGAATTGGATTCAAGTGCTAACCACTAAGCCACTGTGCCGGCCACTTTAAGCAAGTTGTTTGTATAATCCATCCATCTATTATCTCTGCTTTATCCTCTACTAGGGTCGCGGGAGGGTTCCCCATGCCCATCCAGGGGTGTACGTTTTGGGCGCTGGGCAGATACACCCAGGACAGGGTGCCAATCTATCGCTGGGCACATTCACACACACAGACATATACACACACACACACACACACTCTATATGGGGCAATTTGGAGAACTCAATTGACTTGATCCATGTTTTTGGACTGTGGAAGGAAACCGGAGAACCCGGAGGAAACCCACACGGACACGGGTTGACCATGGAAACTCCACCCAGATTCAAGGGATTCGAACCGGGAATCCCTAGCACTGAGAGGAGAACATGCAAATCACTAAGCCACCATGCTACCCTTTGTTTGAATATAATGAAATTGATTTTTATTGTATGAGAAATTACAAGAATTAATTAGATAATCTTGTTTTTATTGCATTATCTCATGGAGGTTGGACATTTGTGAAAGGTGTTGTAGTTTACTTTTATTTTGTTCTAAGAATTTATTATCTGGTTGGCCTCTTTGTGTCATTCCCATTGTAATATTTTTTTAATCTTTCATACTTTTAACTGTGTGACTCAATTAAAGATCACTAAAATAATATTTTTGCCCTCTTTGTTATTGAATTAAGATGATCCAGCATGGAAGTGAAGTTTATTGTAGCTGTAACTGACTCTTTCTGAGAATGAGCAAGAATGAAACCAGGATTGAGATGGATTTGGTAAGTTTGTTTATAAACTACAACATCCATCCGTCCATTATCTTCCGCTTTATCCTCTACTAGGGTCGCGGGGGTGGTTCCCCATGCCCATCCAGGGGAGAACGTTTCGGGCGCTGGGCAGATACACCCAGGACAGGACGCCAATCTATCTCTGGGCACACACTCACTCACACAGACACACTCTATATGGGGCAATTTGGAGAACTCAATTGACTTGATCCATGTTTTTGGACTGTGGGAGTAAACCGGAGAACCCGGAGGAAACCCACGCAGACACGGGGAGAACATGGAAACTCCACCCAGATTGGGATTCGAACCGGGAATCCCTAGTGCTGAGAGGAGAACATGCCAACCACTAAGCCACCATGCCGCTCTAAACTACAACATATTATTTGGTATAATTTGACAAAAGAGCTTTGACATACCTATGAGAAAAGTGATGCTTGGCAAAAAAAAGTCGCCTTTTGAACAGAGCTGTGGTTAAGGGTTTTCTTCAGTTCTGCATCACATATATCAAATAAATGTATTTGGCTCTCAATCTGTATGTACTTATTTATCAGGTTATTTATATAATTTAATTATTTTCTTGTTTGATGGGGCAATAGTATTCCTCATGCTCAAGATGTAAATCCATCCATCCGCTTTATCCTCTATTAGGGTCGCGGGGGGGTTCCCCATGCCCATCCAGGGGAGAATGTTTGGGGCGCTGGGCAGATACACCCAGGACAGGGTGCCAAGCTATCGCTGGACACACACTCACTCACACAAACACACTCTATATGGGGCAATTTGGTGGGAGGAAACCCACAGGGAGAACATGGAAACTCCACCCAGATGGGGATTCGAACCGGGAATCCCTAGTGCTGAGAGGAGAACATGTTAACCACTAAGCCACCCAAGATGTAAATCAGTATTATAATACTTTATAATTTCAGCAGTCATAGGCATCTCATTTTTAGTGTTGCAGTAAACAAAGAATAAACTGCTAGTAATAATAATAAGCATCAATAAACTATAATATAGTCACTTAAAAATGTTTCAAAAAGTATTTAAATGGGCGGCACGGTGGCTTAGTGGTTAGCATGTTCTCTTCTCAGCGCTGGGGATTCCCGGTTCGAATCCCAATCTGGGTGGAGTTTCCATGTTCTCCCCGTGTCCGCGTGGGTTTCCTCCGGGTTCTCCGGTTTCCTCCCACAGTCCAAAAACATGGATCAAGTCAATTGAATTCTCCAAATTGCCCCATGTAGAGTGTGTCTGTGTGAGTGAGTGTGTGTCCAACGATAGATTGGCGTCCTGTCCTGGGTGTGTCTGCCCAGCGCCTGAGACATTCTCCCCCGGATGGGCATGGGGAATTAACTCCCGCGACCCTAGTAGAGGATATAGTGGAAGATAATGGATGGATGGAAAGTATTTCAATGGAAATATATAACAAAAAGTAAATTGGCAATGGCATAGAGATGTATATAAATTTACATTATTGCACTGAAACCTATAGTGTAATAAAATAGAGATAATTTTACACATGATTTGGCACACCACAGAGTCCTGACCATTTGGAGGTTTTTGCCAAAAAAGACCAGCTAGTTATTTAGTTGTTCCATCCTTAACACAAGATCTCAGCCCAAATATAATGCAATAGATTTGAATAAATGCTGTAAAATAAATCTTTTTAAAAACCTGCAATTATGGGGCGTGGTAGCTCAGGGGTCAGGGCGTTGGACTTTCAATCTGAAGGTTGGGGGTTCAAATCCCAGGTCCACTGAAGTTACCAGTGTGGATCCTTGAGCAAGACCCTTAACCCTCATTGTTCTAGGGATGTTGTGATTAACCCTGTGCTCACCTTGTAAGTCGCTTTGGATAAAAGCTTCTATTAAATGACCAAATGTAATGTAATGCGTATATTAGATAATGTCCTTCAAAGAAAATTCAGTGTGAGAGTATGGCTCTAGGTTATCCGATATCTCAATTCTCTGTTGTTTTAACTTTTCAGGCTGTTGGGACAGCAAAACCTTGCGGAGCATCCCGGAGCGTTGTTCGATGGATTGGATCAAACCTCCCTCTCTCACCCTGCCCTCGTGTCCATTTTCAGGTATTGTGTAATGTCCCTTTGTTCTGTGACTTTCAGAGTCTTTACTTTGTGTTTGCACTGTAAATAAAGGCAGCTTGTCATTGATATAATGGTGTTAACCATGTCGCCACTTTCATCTTAATAAATAGTGTTAAAATACATAAACGTCTGTTTTGGATTGTGTGTTTGTGGTTTGTTAGACATACATGTTACACGTTTAGGTTATGTGCACACGGGTTTAAGTCACACCCTTATTATTACATTTATAGTAGTTCCCATGTTAACCTTGAAACTTAGTTGCTGTTTGAATGACCGCAATTTTATATGTAAAAGCTGCATGTAAAAAATCTCCTACAGTTCCATCCATCCATTATCTTTCGCTTTATCCTCTACTGGGGTCGCAGGGGGTTCCCCATGCCCATCCAGGGGAGGACGTTTCGGGCGCTGGGCAGATACACCCAGGACAGGGCGCCAATTTATCACTAGGCACACGCTCACACAGACAGACACACAATACACTCTATATGGGGCAATTTGGAGAATTCAATTTTTTTTGGACTGTGGGAGGAAACCGGAGAACCCGGAGGAAACCCACGCGGACATGGGGAGAACATGGAAAGTCCACCCAGATTGGGAATCGAACTGGGAATCCCTAGTGCTGAGAGGAGAACATGCTAACCACTACGCCACCGTGCCGCCCCCCCATACAGTTCTTAAATGGACTTTGGGAGGAAACTGGATAACCCTGAGGAAACCCACGCAGACACGGGGAGAACATGGAAACTCCACCCAGATGGTCTCAGATACCCTAACATGCCTTCAGGGCTCTGGTGGAACCAACACAATATTAGGAAGAACTCCTATCAGATACATTGCTTCCGCTTTATCCTCTATTAGGATCGCGGGGGGGTTCCCATGCCCATCCAGGGGAGAACGTCTCAAGCGCTGGGCAGATACACCCAGGACAGGCATACACTCACTCACACAGACACACTCTATATGGGGCAATTTGGAGAACTCAATTGACTTTATCCATGTTTTTGGACTGTGGGAGGAAACCAGAGAACCCGGAGGAAACCCACGCGGACACGGGGAGAACATGGAAACTCCACCCAGATGGGGATTCGAACCGGGAATCCCTAGCACTGAGAGGAGAACATGCTAACCACTAAGCCACCATGCTGCCCTCCTACCAGATACATTGCTCGAATACAATTCATTATATTTGTTTGAATGATTTTTATTTTTTTCTACACTCGCCTTACAGCTGTGATAATTTAATCTAAATGAGGAAATTAAATCTTAACAGACAATAAGCAATCTGAATTTAGTCCAAAATTCCATATTATGTTATTTACCTAGAGTAAATAGGGGGAGGATGTGATCGATCAGTGGTTAAAGTGTTGGGTTATCAATCTGAAGGTTGTGGGTTCGAATCCCATGTTCACTGAGGATACCACTGTGGGCCTTTAAGCACGGCCCTTAACCCTCATCACTTGAGGAAGGCCGAAGGTCGATGTGTTCTGATCCCCGCCAATAAGTTGGGGTACTTGTAAGTCACTTTGGTTAAAAGCAAATGCAAAATCAAATGCAATTGTGACCTCAGAGCACCATCTAGTGGGCCATTCTTATTAATATCCTTTTCTAATTTACTGTTGGTTACCATTTATATACATAAATATATATACACCAAGTCTGAAAGTTGCAATATTATAAGTGGTATGGTTTCCTTCAGTTTGAACAACAGAATAGATTGTTTATTTTAATTGATTTATTTCAATCGTGTTCCTCTTAAGTAAGCTTCATGACATAATGTAATCAGAGTTGTAATAGGACTAAGAGTTTTTAACATTTAAGCAGGCGTTAAGTGGTTAGCATGTTTGCCTCTCAGTGCCCCATATAGTGTGTGTTTGTGTGTGGGTCTGTATGTGAGTGTGGGTACCCAGCAATAGATTGTTTCGGGCGCCAGTAGAGGGTGCCAATCTATCGCTGGGCACACACTCACTCACACAGACACACTGTATATGGGGCAATTTGGAGAATTCAATTGACCTTGATCCATGTTTTTGGACTGTGGGAGGAAACCGGAGAACCCTGAGGAAACCCATGCGGACACGGGGAGAACATGGAAACTCCAGCCAGATGGGGATTCGGGAATCCCTAGCCCCAGATTTGGATTCGAACCTGGAATCCCTAGAGAGGAGAACATGCTAACCACTAAGCCATAGTGCCGCCCTGTAAAGATAATACAGATATTTATGTGATATGTATCCGTTTTCGGAAACACATTGCTGTTTGCTGTGCACACGTGAATGAAACGCAGGTTCATCCATCCATCCATTATCTTCCGCTTTATCCTATATCAGGGTCGCGGGGGGGTTCCCCATGCCCATCCAGGGGTGAAAGTTTCGGACGCTGGGCAGATACACCCAGGACAGGACACCAATCGATCACTGGACACACACTCACTCACACAAACACACTCTATATGGGGCAATTTGGAGAACTCCGTTGACCTTGATCCATGTTTTTGGACTGTGGGAGGAAACCGGAGAACATGGAAACTCCACCCGGAAAGGGATTCGAACCGGGAATCCCCAGCGCTGAGAGGAGAACATACTAACCACTAAGCCACCTTGCCGCCATGCAGGTTCATGTTTTGTAAAATAAGGTTGTGTCTACTTTCCTCCGCTGTGTAAATGTATAGCCAAGTGTGTGGCATAAATTTGTGTACATCTTTATTATTCTAAAGTACATTGTACAGAAACGGTTGTGTCCTGCCTTCACTTTGTTTTCTCACCTGCACTTTTCTCTCCTTTTTGTTCCCTTCTTTCCAGCTGTGCGTTCTGTAAGGAATGCAGCTTGACTGCTGTAGGTTGGTTACTGCTTCCCTTTCTAAAACCTATCCTTCATTTCATTAAAGAACGTCACGTTTCAATTTAATCTTCTTATCTTTTCTTAGTCTATTAAAATGCTCTAAACCCAGGATCCAATCCAATAGTATAGGCAATTTAAGTATTTTTTTTTTTTTTTTTAGAAAAGCTTTTCTTTTTAAAGGGATTAATAGAAAAAAATCTTAACATAAAACAAATGTTTTGCACATAAATTCAGTTGAAACCAATTCATAAAATACTAATTCCGTTATGTTTGGGTTGAAATTCTGTCTGTCATGAAAATTAATGAATACAGTAATATTAAAAATAATGTTAATGTTCTGTGGTCAGCTTGTGGATTTCAGTATTCTCTTTTTCATAACCAGGATTTTTTCCTCCACATGTTTTAACACTGACTTCTTCATTTCTCTTACAGGTTGTATTGTTAGTTTATTATATCCATTCATCCATCCATTATCTTCCGCTTTATCCTCTATTAGGGTCGCGGGGGGTTCCCCATGCCCATCCAGGGGAGAACGTCTCAGGCGCTGGGCAGATACACCCAGGACAAGACGCCAATCCATCACTGGGCACACACTCACACAGACAGACACACTCTATATGGGGCAATTTGGAGAACTCAATTGACCTTGATCCATGTTTTTGGACTGTGGGAGGAAACCGGAGAACCCAGAGGAAACCCACACGGACACGGGGGCAACATGGAAACTCCACCCAGATTGGAATTCGAACCGGGAATCCCCATCACTGAGAGGAGAACATGCTAAACATTAAGCCACCATGCCGCCATCTGTTATATTAATGCATCAAATAATCATCATTGCCATTAAAGCTAACTGTATGTGTAGATATCCATCCATTATCTTCCGCTTTATCCTCTATTAGGGTCACGGTGGGGTTCCCCATGCCCATCCAGGGGAGAACGTCTCAGGCGCTGGGCAGATACACCCAGGACAGGACGCCAATCCATCACTGGGCACACACTCACTCATACAGACACACTCTATATGGGGCAATTTGGAGGATTCAATTGACTTGATCCATGTTTTTGGACTGTGGGAGGAAACCGGAGAACCCGGAGGAAACCCACGCGGACACGGGGAGAACATGGAAACTCCACCCAGATTGGGTTTCGAACCGGGAATCCCTAGTGCTGAGAGGTGAACATGCTAACCACTAAGCCATTAGATATCATAAATAAATAAACCTTTTCCCATTTACAAATTTCTATCCAGCCACAACAAAAATTATATTTCTTTGGCTAATGTTGCTTTAAATAAAGCCTTTCTGTATCACAAAATGCTTTGAAATCATAAGTACCAAAGGAAAGTTGTCTAAAATTAAAACACGTGTTTATAATATCAATGTTTGACAGATTTAATAATAAATCGGACGATTCGCTTTGCAATTAGTCATGCTTTTGGTTAACGTCTTGCTTCAGTTTAACTTTACAGTTTGCTTTGGCATGACTAATAAGAGTTTTGTGGTTCAGTCTGTTTCTTCACTCAATGTCACTTAATTGCAGTTTCTAATTACTGTGCTGTGCTCTTTATGGATGTTAGCTTCAGACCTTTTCGGCCGGAGCTGCAGGAGGTGTCGCCGGACGTTCAGAAGCACGCGGTGGACTGTCACTAGCTGATGTTGGCTGGATTGATAAAGAGAGAAATGATGCATCAGGAAGACACAGGTGAGCTCTTTTAACCCGACTGAGATTGAGGCATCTGGACCGCCCCCCCCCCCCCAGTATAGGATTAAGCGGAAGGTAATGAAGATAAAGATCCATCCATTATCTTCCGCTTTATCCAGGGGAGAACGTTTCGGGCGCTGGGTAGATACAAACAGGACAGGCTGCCAATCTATCACTGGGCACACACTCCCACACACAAACACACTCTATATGGGGCAATTTGGAGAATTTCATTGACCTTGTGGGAGGAAACCGGAGAACCCAGAGGTGAGCTCTTTGAACCTGGAGGAAACCCACAGGGAGAACATGGAAACTCCACCCAGATACGGATACGAACCTGGAATCCCCAGCGCTGAGAGGAGAACATGCTAAACACTAGCCACCGTGCCGCCTAAATAAAGTCATTTGTTGTGTTTTCTTTCAGGTGGGAGGCAGACTCAGGCCTTGCATTTCGAGCTCATCAGAGCTCATCTCTCAAGCGCCAGAACTCGTTACCCAGCATGCATCAGGCCTTGCCTGCACAGCAGAGCCAGACAGCTGTTAATGAGCAGGCTATCCAGAAGATTAGCGTTTTGGAATGTGAGCTGGCCAAACTCCGAGCCCAGATCGCTCAGATAGTACAGGCCCAGGAGCTGGCACAGTCTGCAGGTGAGTCTCTTATACAAACAGATACTAAAGATTTTAGATGGGTAATAATTAGGGGTGCTGAAAAAATTCGTAAATTCGAAAAATCGCTATTCGTAGTCCAGGCGATTCTAAATCTATTCAAAATGCCCAAAAATCGATTTTTAAAAAAAGTTTTTAAGTTTTATTTTTTGGCACCACCTCCGGAGCGTACTGCATATCGCATTACGGATCCGCACGGCCACCACCCCCCCCCCCCCCCCCCCCGGCGTTTGGCTTTTAAAGCCAGGAAGAGAGAGAGAGAGAGAGCTCGACATAAACACAACTGTTCACAACGAGTCTAACATAAAATCGAGGTACTTACGACAAATGTGCGAGTCCGTTTGACCTGACATCACTGAGATAAAAGAAGTTGAAAAATATATTTCATATTTAAAGTTAAATTTTATGTAGCGAATGTTGGTGCAATATAGTTAAATAGACTGAAGTATGGATTTTATTTTTAATGTTTAAAGTTTAAAAAATTTGCAAAATCTAAATGCACTCTGACTGTAAAGTCTGTATTTTAGTTTTGATTAAAGGCTAATGCACCATGGGAAACATTTGTATTAATATATTTAGAATTATTTGTTCATTGATAGATTTTTTTTATGTAAGAAAAAAAGCTTACAAAAAGCTAAGCGAACCGAACACTGCTCATTTTAATTTAGCGCAATCCTATTTTTTGTATAAATAGAAAATAAAGCAAAAAGATTTGATACAGGAAGGAACCTGAAAGTATTGTTTTAAATAAATGTTCTATTTGTTTACATCGTCGTTTCATGTTGTCAATCACATCATTTAAACAAAATTTAAAGAGCATTTGAACTGAAAAAATTATTTCTGAATCGAATCGTGACCTCAAAAATCGGAATCGAATCGAATCGCCAGACATTGAGATTTGCACCCCTAGTAATAATTTCTGTTTATTGTTTTCTAAGATAATCCCCACTCTTCTTGTATTTGTAGATTTTATAGCTTAACCTTTTGATCTATCATTCATTCATTCATTCATTATCTCCCGCTTTATCCTACCCATTTGATCTTTTTTTATTTAATATATATTAATGAAAAGTTGGGATATGGTCAAATGTTTTTCACCTATGCTGAAAGGAGAACCTGCTAACCACTAAGCCACCATGCCGCCCTGTTTTATTAGTTCCGTTTTTAATATAGATGCAATTTGTAGTCATAAAATTGCATTCTTTTTTAGACCCCTGCTTTTTATATTTACTTTTAATCATTTAGCAGACACTTTTTTTTCAAAGTGCCTTACAGAGCAAGCACAGGGTCAGCCATAATGCAGCCTCCCTGGAGCAATAGGGGTCAAGAGCCTTGCTCAAGGACCCACATTGGTAACTTCAGTGGACCTGATTTGAACCTACAACCTTCGCCCAATGCCACAATCACTAAGCTACAACATCCCTATTTTTAATTATACAGTTTGTCAAGGTCACCATTAACCTTTTTATGTTTTGTCCTCTTTATTTTAGGCTAAAAGGCAGGAGTACACATCTGGATAGTCTTCTGTTTATTGTACAGTTGTATACTGTTTTAGTTTATACTGTTAGTGTTATTTAATATTAAGTACAGTCTGTGAGACTGTAGTACTCATACTGTATATTAACTAAACAAAAATTACTATTAAAATTATCTGGAGCAATGGGGGTTAAGAGACACGCTCAAGGACATGGGATGTGAACCCACATCCTTCAGCCTGATAGCCCAACACCTTAACCACTGAACTACAGCATCCTAACGTATATTATTAAAGTTTATAGGATTTAGCAGGGGTTTATGTTTTTGATGCTTTTTGTCTTTTTGCCATAGCTTCTCCTTCAGTTGGCTGTCCTCCATCCTTGGCACCTCCTCCCCCACCTCCTCCTCCACCTCCTCCACTACCTCCTCATATAGGCCCTGGTCTGCAAAGGAGCATGTCTGCCATTGACCTTATCAAGGAGCGGCGCAAATTAAAGGTTGAGCAGCACACGGTGTTGGAATCGGGCTCCAAACAGCCAGAGGTGCCCAACATGTTAGACGTGCTGAAAGACATCGGGAAAGTAAAGTTACGCTCAATTAAAGAGTGAGTATGTATGTTAAGTCTCTCACCACGTCTCTAGAACTGGGTCTCCATCTTAGGTCACCGCAGAGCTTGGACATCTTTAAAGCTCTGCTCAAGACTTTTCTTTTTAAAAAAGCATATAATTGTTAATGCATTGATACATACATAATATTTAATGATTTTTTAGTGTTGGATGTTTGCCATTGTTGTGGCACTTTGAGATTTTACATAAAGAAAAGTGCATTACAAATAAAATCTATTATTATTAAGTATTAAGCGGTGGCACGTTGGCTTAATGGTTTGCATGTTCTCCTCTCAGCACTAGGGATTCCCGGTTCGAATCCCAATCTGGGTGGAGTTTCCATGTTCCCATGTCCGCGTGGGTTTCCTCCAGGTTCTCCCTCCCACAGTCCAAAAACATGGATCAAGTCACTTGAGTTCTCCAAATTGCCCCATATAGAGTGTGTGTGTGAGTGAGTGTGTGCCCAGCGATAGATTGGCGACCTGTCCTGGGTGTATCTGCCCACCGTCCGAAACGTTCTCCCCTGGATGGGCATGGGGAACCCCCCGCGACCCTAATATAGGATAAAGCAGAAGATAATGGATGGATGGAAGTAATAAGCATGTTATTCTTACTGTGACATGGTAGTGGCATCATCAGAAACATTATGATTCTGAAATGGTTTCCTGCTTTTTGTTATTGTTCGACCATGATTGCAGTGAAAAGGTCCTGGTTTCAGTCCTGGGTGGGATGGACGAGGTCCTGTCTAAAGATTGCATGTTCTCTGTGTGGGTTTCCCTGTGATGGGCTGTCCAGTGTCATTCTCTGCCTTTGACCCTTTGAGCATTGGGTCAAAGCAAAGCACCTTTATTAGAATAAGCAATTAAGCAAATGTATAAATGAACAGCGGGTAAATTTGAAGATTTAAATTTGAAATGCAATATCGGTAAACTGAACATTTGCCTTTTTGTATTTTAACACGAATACTACAGATACAATTTTTAACTCTTTTTGTTATAAATGATCATTTTTTGAATGTTATAAGCTGCATGGATGCTTATTCTTGATATGTTTATTCTGTAAATAATGGGGGATATATTTTTTTCTGAGGAATGTGATGGTATGCTATACCATCCTAAAAATATTTGATGTATTTATTATTATTATTATTATTATTATTATTACTGAGAAGAAAATAGGCATACAATGTGCATTTAAAACTATTTTATCCTTGTTTATTGTTCATGTAAATTGATATTCAGAATAAAAGTGTTTTTTAGACAATTTTTAGATATATATACAATGTATATGTATATAAAAATAAAGAAAATCTTTTAAATCTACTACAGACTTAAATATATATAACAAATATAACTTTAACTTTGAACTTTGTTCAAAATACATACAATTTTAATTTTGGTTTCATTAGTTGTTTTTTTTTTTACATACACACACACACCATTATGAATTAGGACACACACTTAACATACACACTTTATATTTTTTCACACACACACACACACACACACACACACACACACACACACACACACACACACACACACACACACACACACACTATTATCCAAAACCACCCTTACTGAAAAAAGTTATTTGGGTGCAAAAGGCAAGAAGTGTACCATCTAGTGGTCATACATAAAATTAACTGAAAAGTTCAACTGGATCTTTCTTTTGTTTGGATATTGCACTCCTTGCAATGCATATAATTAGGTCATGTTATGACACCACAATTCCAAAATGTAATAAAATTTTGGATTCCTCACTAAATTTAATTAGTATTCATCATATAAAAATAGCAAAAATCACTTAAATTCAAAACTGCAAAAATGGCCCCAGGAACTCCTGAGAGTTAAAACATTGAGCTTTTTAAAATGATCATCTATATGAATTAATTGTCAGAAACATTCATGACAATAACTCGTATGTTTTATTTGCAGTCGTGTCGAAGAGCAGCCTAAATCGAAAGCTGAACCTGTAGACCCTGCTGCTCTAATAGCTGAGGCTCTGAAGCGCAAGTTTGCTCATCGCTACAGAAACAACAGCGAGTCTGAGAGCAACTTCAGTCTTCCTCCACGAGAAACCAAACCTCACTCAGAGGCTCCTGTGGTAAGATCTCCCTGCCATTCTGCTGACCCCTGCTCTCATAGTTTTAAATTATAGTGCTAATCAAAAATTAACTTTACCATGCAAGGGGCAGAAATTACAGGAATAATGCGTGGTAATGCACACAATAAAAATATGGTCTAAAGTTCATGCACAGACCGTGTCTTCAGGCTTATTTAGCATTTCTTAAACGAATTATAAATATTATATTATAGGTTTGCACACATTCCAGTTTATTCCAGGGCTTGTTTTCCCTGAATTTAAAAATGACAAGCTTTTAATTTTTTAAGAATGGAAACAATGTAAAGTTCAAACCCAATTTGACACCCAAGACGCATTTTCAATGCCAATGTACTTTATTTGTAGGTTCAAGCTTATTGAGCAAATAAAATAAGTTGCAATTTACTATTAATGCAGTGATTCTCAATTATTTTCTGTTAAGCCCCCCCTAGGAAGAAGTGAACTTTTTGCGCCCCCCCCTTCACATGACAAAATGGGATGAAAAAGTATTTTTACACGCCCACTGTAGTATCATTTGTCTATAAATTTGTTCTAACTACAACTCTTTTATAACAATGTCTCCTTATTAACAATAAAGAAAATAAAAAAGAAAGAAATATAGATCAACTTAGAACAAAGAAACATTTTATTAACTTTGTTTTTTAGTTTGTAACAGAAACGAATGAAATCCTTATTTAAACTAGAAACATTTTTGAACTGACTGGCATTTGATACTGAAACATGAAATTAAATAAAATTAATAATTAATAATAAATTCAAATTCATCAGAAATATTAATTCAGGAGCACAATTTATTATTAACACTTTAACCTACAAAACTAAAATGAATACGACAATTTGTGCTGTTTTTTTTTTTTTTTTTAATCAAAATGAGGAAATCGGAACTAATGTCTCTAACGCGCCCGTTTTGCAGCACAGCTTTTCTGTAGTAGTTTTCATAAAGCGTTATGTTTGCTGGTTATACTCGTCACGTTTTCGATTAAAAATTCAAGCGGTTATCAGCGTGATCGGGGTGTAATGTCTTTAAGTGACGTCTTCATTTATTTGTCTTCACGCTGTCCGCTGCCAACATTTAAAGACACAGAAGACACGTCGGTCTCTCTTCGTCTCCACCTCAGTTACAGTGAAGCCAGGCGCTACATTAACTTCGACAAATTTCCTCGTTTTAACTTTCGGTTGACTTTTGTTGCTCTCATTATCTCCGCTTTTCTCTCCTCATCTCTGTCAAATATTTCTCCATGTTGTCTGTTGAGGGTTAGTTCATTACACTTAATATCACTTGCTCTGTGATATCTTGTTATGCGCCCCCCCAGGCACCGCACTGCGCCCCCCCAGGGGGGCGCGCCCCACTATTTGAGAAACACTGTATTAATGTAATAATATTGACATGTATAGTGTGATTACTTTTTTTCTTCTTTTTTTTTAACTCAACCTAGAATTTGAAAATGTTCAATATATATGAATATATAGAATTTATTAAACTGTTATTTAATATAAGTTAAGTTATATTATAATATATATTTTATTATATAAGTCCTTTATTAAAAAAACAAAATTGATGATAAACTGGTGAGGTAGTCCAGTTTTTAAAGAGACTACCGGCTTGTTTTTCATCAGGAAATGACTCTGTTTATATTAATCTGTAAATGTTCTGTAATGGTACATGATTTAACATAATGCTCTACCACATTCTTACGTTATTACGAATGTGGAATGCTCAGAGGTGTGCCTTAGTTGTGTGCCATACAAAGAGCTCAGCCAATCAGATTTAAAGACCCATCCATCCATCCATTTCGCTTCATCCACTATTAGGGTTCATATCACTGGGCACACACTCACACGGAAACCCACGCGGACACGGGGAGAACATGGAAACTCCACCCAGAAGGGGATTCGAACATGGAATCCCTAGCACTGAGAGGAGAACATACCAACCACTAAGCCACCATGCTGCCCTAAATTCTAGTCTTACCTTAATCCTTAATACGAATGTGGAATGCTCAGAGGTGTGCCTTAGTTGTGTGTCATACAAACGGCTCAGCCAATCAGATTTAAAGACCTATTTTATATATTTCTCAGGTCAGGTCTCCTTGTTTCAAAAGGTGAATGTTTGATTGAGGGCGGCACGGTGGCTTAGTGGTTAGCATGTTCTCCTCTCAGCACTAGGGATTCCCGGTTCGAATCCCCATCTGGGTGGGGTTTCCATGTTCTCCCCATGTCTGCGTGGGTTTCCTCCGGGTTCTCCGGTTTCCTCCCACAGTCCAAAAACATGGATCAAGTCAACTGAATTCTCCAAATTGCCCCATATAGAGTGTGTCTGTGTGAGTGAGTGTGTGTCCAGTGAGAGATTGGTGCCCTGTCCTGGGTGTATCTGCCCAGCGCCTGAAACGTCCTCCCCTGGATGGGCATGGGGAACCCCCCCCCCTGACCCTAATAGAGGATAAAGCGGGAGATAATGAATGAATGAATTTTTGATTGATTTGAATGGAATATCTGTTCATGTACGTGTTGACATTTGTTTTGTGTTACTTTGCAGTTTGGACAGCACATGTTGAAGTCAACTGGAACAAAAAAGCTGCTCTGATGGTGGATTCTCCACCTGCTTTGTTTTGCTTCACCAGCTAACCGTCTGTCGTGTATTTAAATAGGAATAGACTCGGAGCTATGACACTAAATGATCAGACAGATTTTTGCCTTCTGTCACCAGCATGGTCTCCCTCCGTAGTCCGAAGAATATCACTATTCAGAAGGAATGTTATATTTAATTACTTTGCAGTTGTACGATACATTTACGTTTTTAACGTTTCAAAACAGTACATCACATTCTAGATGTTCAAAAGCTGTTCCAAATGTTTTATCTATATTAACTACTTTTATAGAAACAGTGTAATGACCACACTGACCAGCGAAGTGTCAGGTATTTATTTATTAAATTGCTTTTTTGCGTAAAGGTCCCTGATTAAAGATAGTTTTAATTGTAATCAGTCTTGTTAATTATACACACTTGTCATTTTAAAATGTTAAATGTTTGAACACTATTTGCTGAAAATGACAGTTTGGTATTTCTTTGCTGAAAACATGGTCAGTTATGTTACATCACGTAAAATTAGTGCAACGTTCCAACTTTTGAGTTCAACATTTGAACCGTTATTAATTATTTTGAATCCGTTATTAATTTTTATTTAAATTATTAGGAACACCTTCTGCGATGGGCGTGAACACAGTTTATATATTCTGGTACACTATAGTTCAGCGGCATTTGGATGAGCAATTATTTATGGCTTGTTTATCCATCCATTATCTTCCGCTTTATCCTCAATTAGGGTTGCGGGGGGGGGGGTTCCCCATGCCCATTCAGGGGAGAATGTTTCAGGCGCTGGGCAGATACACCCAGGACAGGACACCAATCTATCACTGGACACGAAATCACTCACTCACACAGACACACTCTATATGGGGCAATTTGGAGAATTTAATTGAACTTGATCCATGTTTTTGGACTGTGGGAGGAATCCGGAGAACCCGGAGGAAACCCATGTGGACATGGAACGCCACCCAGATTGGGATTCGAACCGGGAATCCCTAGCGCTGAGAGGAAAACATGCTAACCACTAAGCCACCATGCTGCCCTTAATTCAAATCAGTCATGTTAATTATACACACTTGTCATTTAGGGAGTGGTAGCTCAGTGGTCAGGGTGTTGGGTTATCAATCTGAAGGTTGGGGGTTCAAATCCCAGGTCCACTGAAGTTACCAATGTGGGTCCTCACCTAGTAAGTCGCTTTGGATAAAAGCGTCCAATAAATGACCAAATATAAATGTTTGAACATGCACTTTATGATTTAAAGAGTATTGAGCGTGTAGGAGAAAACAGACGCCTCTGAGGCAGAATTCCAGGTTTCTAAGATGCATTAACATTTTAAAAGCTTAAACGAGTGGCACGGTGGCTTAGTGGTTGGCATGTTCTCCTCTCAGTGCTAAGGATTCCCGGTTCGAATCCCCATCTGGGTGGAGTTTCCATGTTCTCACTGTGTCTGCGTGGGTTTCCTCCCACAGTCCAAAAACATGGATCATGTCAATTGAATTCTCCAAATTGCCCCATATAGAGTATGTCTGTGTGAGTGAGTGTGTGTCCAGTGATAGATTGGTGCCCTGTCCTGGGTGTATCTGCCCCCCCGTGACCCTAATATAGGATAAAGTGGAAGATAATGAATGAAAGCTTAAACGAGCTCGAGCTAAACTGATCCTTCAGTCTTAAGGTGATGAAAGAATGCAGATGTGATGCTTAATACACAAGTTCCATGTGTTCTAACCTTAATCTAAATCAACTGGAGAAGTGAGTTTACTCAATAAAAACGACTTAAAAATGGTTTGCTGGTTAGTGTTCCTTGCATCAGGCTGTAGTACCGCTAATCACCCGCTAGAGGGAACCATGCAAAAAGGCAACAGTTGAATATCATACAGATGTGTGTTTAAACCCTACACGGATGAAAGTAAATGGGGGGGGGGGTCCTCATGCCCATCCAGGGGAAAATATTTTAGGCTCTGAGCAGATACACCCAGGACAGGTTTGCAATACATCGTGGGGCACACACGTTGTATAAGGGCAATTTTGATAGTGGTAATTCACCTTTAAAACCATCTTTTTGGAAACCTGACAGAATTAGTGAAAGGATAAGCTTTGAATTGTAGCGTGTAACACTTCTGGCTATATGTCCCAGTACTTTATGTCTTTATGCTCTAATCAAATATTAAATAAAATGCAAATGTGCATTTCATGTGCAAAATAAATGTGCAAACCACTAAGCCACCATGCCGCCCCAGTTCCTGTTGTATGTCCGAAAAATAAAATACAGCTTTAACATCACCATACAGGTGTGTTTGAAACGTTATTGTTGAAATTTCACATGATTGTAACAATCACTAGGGATTCCCGGATCGAATCCCCATCTGGGTGGAGTTTCCATGTTCTCCCACAGTCCAAAAACATGGAAGTCAATTGAGTTCTCCAAATTGCCCCATATAGTGTGTCTGTGTGAGTGAGTGTGTGCCCAGTGATAGATTGGCATCCTGTCCTGGGTGTATCTGCCCAGCGCCTGAAACATTCATCCCTAAATGGGCATGGGGAACCCCCCGCGACCCTAATAGATAAGATAATGATATGGATGGATGGATGGATACTTCAATCAGGGTGGCTTAGTGGTTAGCATGTTCTCCTCTCAGCACTAGGGATTCCCGGTTCGAATCCCCATCTGGGTGGCGTTTCCATGTCCTCCCCGTGTCCGCGTGGGTTTCCTCCGGGTTCTCCGGTTTCCTCCCACAGTCCAAAAACATGGAAGTCAATTGAATTCTCCAAATTGCCCCATATAGAGTGTGTCTGTGTGAGTGAGTGTGTGCCCAGTGATAGCTTGGCGTCCTGTCCAGGGTGTATCTGCCCAGCGCCCAAAACGTTCTCCCCTGGATGGGCATGGGGAACCCCTCCCCCCAATAGAGGATAACGCAGAAGATAATGGATGGATGTTTCAATCACAGAGAAGTCATGGAACGATGACCATAAAGCTGATGTGGAGATCACACTAATGCACCATCCCAAACCCAAGTCCTCAGAAACGTCACAGAACAATTCTACCTGCAAATAGAATTACGTACTGTATAGGATCATAGAAGGAACGTAAGCAGAATGCCGTGTCAACCATTTTTATTCATCAAAAACGCAACTGCGACAAGCGTGTATCAAAAGGTCTGTACGAGAAAGCCTTTACAAAATGGCTTGACACTGATGTCTTCTCCTCAAAATGGCTGTTACAACAAATTGTAAACAGTTTTGAATCAACAGTCTTACAGCACTTTACAACGAAAATACAAATCCGCTAAAATAAGAAAAGCACCTGCTCCCTTTCGAAGTGGAAAGTGAAGCGCAAAAACACGACCGCGCCATCTGTACAGAGTAAAAATCCAAAAAAACAATACACAAAAAAAACAACAATGGAATGTTCAATGGTGTAATTGAACTACTAAATCAAATCAATTCATCCCCAATTAAAAGAAACGAAAGAGCCGTGAACGAAGGCAGAGAGCTGAACGAGAATCAAACGGACGTGATGCGCTTAATGAAAACAGAAGCTGGTTTGGTCACGTAGCTTTGTGCATAGTTTTAAGGCATCATTTTAGCAGTCTTCCGGATGGACAGTTTGATTGAGACATTCGGAAAGGGAGGCTCCGTCGTCTGGCGGTGCGAGACGGCGGGGAAGGGGACAGCTACCTCTGAAAGGCACCTTCGCTTTCTTCCTTTCTTCTTCCGGCCGAAAGATGAGCAGATGTGCGAGACCCTGAGTGAGGAGTTACCAGCCAGCTACACGCCCGGTTCGAGGCGATGAGGCTTGACGCGGAGTGGGAGGGTGATGAAGAGCATGATCAGCAGAAGTCTTCGAGGTCGTGTTACGGTCAGTAGCTTGCAAGTCGTGTTGGAGGATAGACGATCGTGGAAATTCAATGGCATGTGGAAGTGATCAGTAGGAAGTGCGCCGTTTGCAGAGTGGAATTTGTCCAGAAGATACAGGGGTACATTCGGTCTGCAGGAGGCAGGAAGGGTCAGCAGAGGGTACGAGGGGTGAGGATGTCATGGGCTGTCAAACTTTGAACAAAAAAGTAACCGAGTAGAGTTATCGGAGCGTACGGGGACAGATAAGGTGATATTTTGGAAGGTACAAGGGAATGTGGTACCTATAAAGAACGGCGGAACAGTGATGGGGCATCTACATGTACGTCAGAGGGACTGGAAAGGGACAAGGGACTGGAAAGTGGAGTGGAGAGTCAACAGAAATGGACAAGAGACAGAAGAAATGGGGTGAATATTGAGGGATTGGGGATGGTGGGGGGGGGTTGGTATGAGGAACAGCAGAGCAGGAAGTCCTGGAAATGTCCCATGCATCTGGCATGTCCATCTTCACCGACGGCACCGAAGTCTGGGTTGCACGGCGAAAACTCGCACCAAAACCCAAAGCCGGCGCTTGTATGGCATTTAGCTTGACATATGGACTCAAGTGCAGTCACGTGGTTGTTTTTCTTTTGTTCAGTACATCAGCAGTAGAACAAGTCAAAACGTATAAAAGTGGTTCTTCACATCTGTGCTTAAAGGCGCAAAAAAAAAGCAAGGAGGAAAGAAAACCAAAAAAACAAAGAAAACCCAAAATCACAGAACCAACATGATTCATTTAGAACGACGAGGACAAAAAGAGACAATCTGTAAACAGTCTTCATAGAGGCAGCAAAAGGACCGGGCTCTTCACATTTGTCTATTTTCTTTCAGTTGTGTACACGAGAAGGAAGAATCATCTGCCAGATGCATCACACACACACACACACACACACGTCCTTAAAAACCTCTCATGCGCATGAATACTCTTGGTGTTGCTTGCAGAGTGCTCTATAAATCACAAAAATGGCACTTTTGACCGAACATGGGGCATCCCCAGATCTCAGGTTCCCAGATCTCAGCAAAATGGCATTCAGTTAGCGAATGGTTCCCCCGCAAACAACCGAAATAAATAAAACAGCATGACATGAAACGAAAAAACAAAAAAACAAAGAAAAGAAAAGAAGGAAGGAACTGAAGAGAATATCGCAGCAGTCACTGAATGAGGTATCCATGTATTGCTCTATGTCAAAGGAAACGAATCAGAGGGGATTCAAATTAAATAAATTAAATAACTCAGTGGTTGGCTAAAGATGGGAGGTGAGGGACTCGGACGCGGGGGGAGGGAGGAAGGCGGGGTGGGGCAGAGCAGGCGAGGCAGTGTCAGGACGGGACGCTTCCCTGAGGTAAGGCTCTGGAGCTGCTCTCCTGCTGGCACTCGGCCTCGTCGGGCTGCACGGCCTTCCAGCTGGCTTTGTTCAGGCACAGGTGACCCAGCAGGGTCTGAGAGAGGCGCGTGTCTGAGAAACGAGCCCACTCTGCAAACAACGGCTCCACCACGTACGTCATGAAACCTGGAGGGTAAAAGGAAAGAGTAATTAAAGACCCTCATTAATATTGTATTAGAGTTTTTGTTTAGGTGGTTCTGTAATAATAGGTTAACATGTTCTCCTCTCAGCGCTAGGGATTCCCGGTTCAAATCCCAATCTGGGTGGAGTTTGCATGTTCTCCCTGTGTCTGCGTGGGTTTCCTCCGGGTTCTCCGGTTTCCTCCCACAGTCCAAAAACATGGATCAAGGTCAATTCTCCAAATTGCCCCATATAGAGTGTGTCTGTGTGTATGCGAGTGAGTTTGGCACGCTATCCTGGGTGTATTTGCCCCGAACCCAGAATGTTCTCCACTGGATGCACATGGGAAATGTGTAAAACACACATATATATATATATATATATATATATATATAGGGGCGACACAGTGGCCTAGTGTTTAGCATGTTCTCCTCTCAGCACTAGGGATTCCCGGTTCGAATCCCCATCTGGGTGGATTTTCCATGTTCTCCCCGTGTCCGCGTGGGTTTCTTCAGGGTTCTCCGGTTTCCTCCCACAGTCCAAAAACATGGATCAAGATCAATTGAATTCTCCAAATTGCCCCATATAGAGTGTGTGTGTGTGAGTGAGAGTGTGTTCAGTGATGGATTGGCGTCCTGTCCTGGGTGTATCTGCCCAGCGACCAAAACGTTCTCCCCTGGATGGGCATGGGGAACCCCCACGTGACCCTAGTATAGGATAAAGCGTAAGATAATGGATGGATGGATGTTCGACTCTTAAGCCCAATCTGGGTGGAGTTTCCAAGTTCTCCCCGTGTCTGTGTGGGTTTCCTCCCACGGTCCAAAAAGATGGATTGAAGGTAAATTAAATGCTCCAAATTGCCCCATATAGAGTGTGTTTGTGTGTGGATCCTCCGTGGAAGAGGATTATGCAGTAGATAATGAATGAATAAAAGAATACAGCTTTGAATAAAGAAATGGTTCACTGTAAATGACCACAAAGTCGTTTTTTTTTTTTTTTTACTTTTTCTTGTAGACACCTCTGAACCCGAATGCTACCATAGGTCGCATCGATGTAACAGACTGAACTGTCGCTCTGTCGCTTGGCAGAGTTTAGCCAAACTGAAGTGAGGTGCTGTTTAGTTTTATTAGTTGTTAATCCGTCATAGTTACAGTAACCATCACAGAGTTATATCACCCAAGGTAACCAGGTTCTCATTCTTGTTAAGGATGTCTAGACGTCCCGTTTAGCTTTTGTCGTTGTACATATCCATAAATTCAGGAGCGGTACGAAACGATATGCTCGACCTTCAGAAGCACTGCTCCGTCTCAAAAACAGAATTAAACTGAAGTGCCTCTGAGACCATAATGCCATCTGCTTCCATTTAACTGAAGGTGTTAAATAAACCTCATGAACCGGGTAGTTCCGGTCCCTAAATATGATTGGCTCAGCCGTTTGTCCAGTCATGACATTACTGGCAATAACACACACCTCTGAACGCTTCATATTTTCATACCAATGTATGATGAACATTATTTTAAATCATGTACCATAAATGGAAATATAAATTAATTTAATTAACATACAATATATATATTAATATCAACAGCAGACTCGGTGGTTAGCATGTTCTCTCAGCGCTGGGGATCCAGGTTCGAATCGCGATCTGGGTGGAGTTTTCAAGTTCTCCCCGTGTCCAAAAACATGGATTCAAAGTAAATTAAATGCTCTAAATTGCCCCATATATTGTGTGTTTGTGTGTGCCCAGCAATAGATTGACACCCTGTACTGGGTGTATCTGCCCAGCGCCCGAAACGTTCTCCCCTGGATGGGCATAAAGAATCCCCATGACCCTAGCAAAGAATTAAGGAGAAGAAAACAAATGAATGAATGAATATAAACAGTGAGCCAATTTACAACGAGCATTTAGCTGGTATTCTGTTACTCAGCAACCAATGTTCACTTTAAAAACCGGACTAGATTACATCGTGAAAGAGTTTAAACACATCTATGAAATCAACCCTGCTTTTTTATTATAGTGTGGTGGCACGGTGGCTTAGTGGTTAGCATGTTCTCCTCTTAGCGCTAGGGATTCCCGGGTCGAATCCCAATCTGGGTGGAGTTTCCATGTTCTCCCTGTGTCTGCGTGGGTTTCCTCCGGGTTTTCCGCTTTCCTCCCAAAGTCCAAAAACATGGATCAAGTCAATTGAATTCTCCAAATTGCCCCATATAGAGTGTGTTTGTGTGAGTGAGTGTGTGCCCAGCGATAGATTGGCGCCCAGTCCTGGGTGTATCTGCCCAGCGCCCGAAACATTCTCCCCTGGATGGGCATCCAGACCAGACCTGCGACCCTAATTGAGGATAAAGCTGAAGATAATGGATGGTACCATTAATGGAAATATTCAGATTAATATAAACAGTAGGCGGCCCGTGTCCATGGGTTATTAATTTTGATTTCTCACACTTACCAATCTGAACATCGGCTATGGAGTTGGCCTCGCTGTCACATAGTGGGCTCACTTCAAGTTTGTGCTTCTTCTCAATGTCTCCTGAATACACCAGAAAATAAAAGGATTAATAATGTGCTGATATTAAAGAATCTTAGACGTCCTAAATGTTGATTGGCTGAGATGGTTGGGCAGCCGTGACATCATTCATATCAATGCGTGACACATTACATTAAATTATGTACCATTAATGCAGTGATTCTCAATTATTTTCTGTTAAGCCCCCCCTAGGAAGAAGTAAACTTTTTGCGCCGCCCCCCCACGACAAACTGGGATGAAAAGTATATTTACACGCCCACTGTAGTATCATTTGTCTATAAATTTGTTATAAGTACAACTCTTTTATAACAACGTCTTCTTATTAACAATAAAGAAAATAAAAAAAGAAAGAAATATAGATCAACTTAGAACAAAGAATCATTTTATTAACTTTGTTTTTTAGTTTGTAACAGAAACGAATGAAATCCTTATTTAAACTAGAAACATTTTTTAACTGACTGGCATTTGATACTGAAAAATGAAATGAAATACAATCAATAAATAATAATAAATTCTAATTCATCAGCAATATTAATTCAGGAGCACAATGTATTAACACTTTAACCTACAAAATTAAAATGAATACAACAATTTGTGCTGTTTTTTTTTTTTTTGAGGAAGTCAGAACTAATGTCTCAAACGCGTCCGTTTTACAGCACAGCTTTTCTGAAGTAGTTTTCATAAAGCGTTATGTTTGCTGGTTATACGTGTCACGTTTTCGATTAAAAAACTCAAGCGGCTCATCAGCGTGATCGGGGTGTAATGTCTTTAAGTGACGCCTTCATTTATTTTGGCTTCACGCTGTCCGCTGCCAACATTTTAAGACACAGAAGACACACCGGTCTTTCTTCGTCTTCCACCTCAGTTACCGTGAAGCCAAGCGCTACATTAACTTCGACAAATTTCCTCGTTTTAACTTTCGGTTGTCTTTTGTTGGTCTTATTATCTCCGCCTTTCTCTCCTCATCTCTGTCAAATATTTCTCCATGTTGTCTCTTGAGGGTTTGTGCAGTACACTTAATATCACTTGCTCTGTGATATCTTGTTATGCGCCCCCCCAGGCGCGCCCCACTATTTGAGAAGCACTGCATTAATGGAAATGTATAGATTAATATAAACAGAGAGCTATTTCCCGGTGAACACTAAGCCAGTATCCTGTTACTTAGCAACCAATGTTCATTTTAAAAACCGGACTAGATTACATCGTGAGATTATAAATAATTTGGTTTTCATTTAACACATTTAGGGCGGCGCGGTGGTTTAGTGGTTAGCATGTTCTCCTCTCATCACAAGGAATTCTTGTTTTGAATCCCCATCTGGGTGGAGTTTCCATGTTGTCCCCGTGTCCGTGTGGGTTTCCTCCGGGTTCTCCGGTTTCCTCCCACAGTCCAAAAACATGGATCAAGTCAATTGAATTCTCCAAATTGCCCCATATAGAGTGTGTCTGTGTGAGTGAGTGTGTGTCCTATTGATGGATTGGCGCCCTGTCCTGCGTGTAGCCCAGCGCCCGAAACGTTCATCCCTGGATGGGCCGCCCCCCCCCCCCGAGACCCTAATATAGGATAAAGCGGAAGATAATGGATGGAGAATGAGAACATTTATGAAGAAAACCTTGTTTTTTTTTTTTATTATCGTGTTTTTATAACCGTTTCATAAAAGTTGTTAGACACTCGATGTTGTGCATTATTGGGAATAAATCACTCCGCTATATATCAGGCCCAACGAAACCTCTTTCCGGTGATTTAGTCACAATAATGCACCACATCTCGAACCTTAGAAACTTTCCCTTTAAAAGTATGACCTTTATTGCTTGATAATTTACCTTGGTGGAAGAATTCTTCAGATACTTTTTCACTCCATTGTTTGCTGAGCTCCCAGGGTCGACACGGGTTACAGATATCAGCACACTTCAGAGCCATCTGCAGACATGCACACACACAATGAAGAGACATTCTGCAATTCATTAGAAAAGGCATCTATTAAATGACCTTTAATTCATTAAGTGTTCTTTTGATTGCAGAACTTAGTTAGTTGTTAAGTTAAAGTAATAAAACTGTTATGTGGACATAGTAGTTCAGGGTAGTGGTTAGGGTATTGGGTTATCAATCTGAAGGTTGTGAGTTCAAATCCCATGTCTACTGACATTAACAATGTGGGTCCTAGAGTAAGACCCTTAACCCACATTGCTTCAGGGACGCTGTATCAATCCTGTGTTCTGGGATGCTTGTAAGTCACTGTGATGATGACCCTGATAAAGTCCATCCATCCATTATCTTCCGCTTTATCCTCTATTAGGGTTGCGGGGGGGGTTCCCCATGCCCATCCAGGGGAGAACGTTTTGGGCGCTGGGAATATACAGCCAGGACAGGGCGCCAATGCATTGCT
>JAFMOC010000290.1:125000-356573 GCA_019802505.1 Corydoras sp. C115
GGGAGCATTTGGTTGTTAAAGAAACTAAAAACTGGTTACCCAGCGATCAGCGTTCAGTTCAAAAACTTTACTAGATTACATCCAGCAAGAGTTTATTAATGTTTATGCCTTCAATAAAATCATTTATAACCTAAACCTAGTTTTTTTTAATTATAGTGTGTTTGTCTAAGAAATAATAAATCAATAAGGTATGAGAGGACATGCAGTTGCACCTCTTTCTTGGGATTTATTCACAATACTGCACAACCTCATGTGTATTATTACTTTTACAATCATACCATACAAATCTGTAATTGTCTCAAGTCTACTGTTGACATAAGTTACAAATTGCTCTATTATACAGTTGGCTTGTTGGAGGCAATTTTTTATGTTGTTGGAACATGTATGTGTTGCATTCCATCAGCTCCAACACACACCATCCTTTATATGGGTTTATCTGTCAGCCATCAATCAAGGCCCAAAAGTTCTAAAATAGAAAATCCCAGGAAACATAACAATCCAAAAGTTTTAAATTAAATGTCTGAGTTATAAAAATCTGTTAGTTTCAAAATTTAAAATCATCCCTTTGTTCTCCACCCACCCATTAGTCACATCACAACCATCATGATTTATATAAGCTTCTGGACTTTATGCATTTTAGGAATTCTCAGGAGCAAGGTCTGATTTTCCATAGATTGGTGTGTATTTAGTTTACAGTATAAGACTGAATTGTGTGAGTTGCACAAAATACATATTAGCAGTAAACCATGACTGACAACATGCTCTGCAGCTCCATCTGCTTACCCTGTACAACGAAGCTAGGTAATGGTTGGTTTTAATGAGAAAAGGCTGATTGACTCCGGGGTGATCCAGGTCATGAGTGGCTGCTGCCAGCAAGCCCAGAAGGAGATCACAGGAAGTGAGGGACTTGGCAAGCTGGAGAACAGATCGCACGCATTTACATAAGTGACTGAAAGACAAGAAAAAGCTCTATGTAGAGTTTGGAGTCCACTGTAACTGTACCTTGGGCTCCTTCAGGTAACAGTGCATGGCCTGCGTCACATCAGCAGCATGGACTGAATTATGGTATGGATTATGATTGTGGTAGTCCTCTTGAACCAGAACTGAAAAACAAGAAACAATACAAACATTATTCAGAGTAACAAGCAGAAAGTCAGTTGTGCTGCTCTTTTGTTAAATAAAATGAGAAATTAGGGATTTGAAATAGTGAAGGAAGCAGTTTGGGTTTGTAAGAATTGCCTTAGGATGTAATACTGAGCCATAAGTGTTCGTTATTAGACAATAACATTACATTTACATTTCATTACATTTAGTCAGGCCACATTTCATTACACCGTTAGTCAGCCACGGTGGCTTAGTGGTTAGTATGTTCTCCTCTCAGCGCTAGAGATTCCCGGTTCGAATCCCCATCTGGGTGGAATTTCCATGTTCTCCCCGTGTCCATGTGAGTTTCCTCCAGGTTCTCCGGTTTCCTCCCACCGAATAAATGTTCTATTTGTTTACATCGTCGTTTCATCTTGTCAATCACATCATTTAAACTAAATTTAATGAGCATTTGAACTGAAAAATCATTTCTGAATCGAAAATCGATTCTGAATCAAATCATGACCTCAAAAATCAGAATCGAAATCACCAGACACAGAGATTCGCACCCCCAATAGACAACATTAAACAAGATGTGAAAAGTGTGTCATCATTAGTATAAAATCCGACTAATTATGGGGAAGTATGGGAAATATAGACAGGTGCTTCCCCAATTCACTTCTAAAGAATATATATATAGACCAACCGGAATCATTTCAAAGCTACTTAATCCAAAAAGCCGACTAAAAAGGAGGATTTTATTTAAAACTAATACACACAATACTAATCTGTAAGTATGTACTCAACATATACAGAAGTTTTTAAACTCCGGCTGTGGTGTAACGCTGGAACTAAGAAGACTTCTACAGAACCAACGCTTAGGTTAGGTTACTTACCTAAAAAACGTCGTACTTTAACCATATCTAACTGGAAGAGCTCAATTAGGCCGTAATGATTCAGCAAGTATAAGGTCAAGTAGACAAGGCTATTTCCTGTGGAAGAAAAAGGAAACCGAAAAAGGAAACGTAAGCTACAGTAGGTTGTTTTCTATACACATGACATGACTCGGCAAAACTACAGCCACATTTGTATTTTCAGATCACATGGGCTTCCTTCGTGGTTAGCACTTTCTCCTCTCAGCGCTTTGGATTCCCGGTTCCAATCCCAATCTGGGTGCAGTTTCCATGTTCTCCCCGTGTCCGCATGGGTTTCCACCGGGTTCTCCGGTTTCCTCCCACAGTCCAAAAACATGGATCAAGTCAATTGAGTTCTCTAAATTCCCCATATAGAGTGTGTTTGTGTCTGTGTGAGTGAGTGTGTGTCCAGAGATATATTGGCAACCTGACCTAGGTGTATCTGCCTAGTGCCCAAAACGTTCTCCCCTGGATGAGCATGGGGATGGGCATGGGGAACTCCCCCCCCCTTGAATCAATGTTTTTTTAGGCTGGAAATCCACATATAATGTGTGAAACTTATCGTATTCTTCTTTAGTAAACAGACCAGGGTTGAAAGAAACCCTTGAGTTAGGGTTTAGAGTTTAGGGTTAGGGGTTAGGGCTAGGTAAATATTGGTTTAATGCCCAGGAGTAAACTTTCAAAGTCACTGACATTAAACACATGAGATCAATGTGTGACAAACTGTAATAAGTATATAATTTTACTTAATATGTAATTTTATACAAGTGTTCCTCAATTCTGCACACTTTACTATATTTGCTAATAATAATAATAATGAGTCATAATAATGAGCTTTTAATTAGCAGGTGAGTTGGATCAGATGTGCTGAGACAAGGAATACACAAAAAAGTGCAAAGTGCAAGCCTTTAGGACCATAACTAAAGAAGAAACACAATTGTAAAATACACCATGAATCACCCACAGGCGGACGAAATGACCATGTAAAGCTTGCTTTGGCCAGCAGGTGGAAGCTGCTCACCAAAAAGCTGAGTGTGAGTGCTGTAGGTTACTGCCAATCTTCCAAGGGGAATACCATCTTCCTCACACACACACACCCCTAAATGCTTTTTAAAGCTCTTACCGTTCGTAAGCCTGTCGAAGAGGAAAATGTCAAAATTCCAACTTCCAACTTTTTCCAACATGCACTGCAAAAAAGACACAAAATACAACATAATAAAGCTCATGCAACATTAACCCACAATAAAAGTACAGTATGACCGTTATAAAAGAAAACATCTTAATTAGTCTATTTAATATTAACTGGCTGTGTGTTTTACAGAAAGAAGTGTGGTCTGACGTACTGTTATGCAAATACAATGGTTTGCAAAAATAATTCTGAACTTTGCAACATGCTCATGAGTCCGCTGAGGAAACGAATAAAAATAGCCTCCAAAAACACACATATGTGTTTGTACAATATACATATGTGTATGTATATATATGTGTGTGTGTGCAAAGTGTGTATGTGTGCACAAAGTGAATTTTAGAGCAATTTTTTTAAAGAAACTAAGAAACTTTCTCAATGAATGAAAAATATTTGCATTTCAATATCTTGAATATCTACCTTCGAACGTCACCACAAGTTTAAAGAGAAGGGGAACTGGCGAATGATTGGTGGTTACCATGGCAATGAAAATGCTGTGCTCGTCTGACACGTGCCTCTCTTTTTCAAGACAAAATCAGATGAGCATTAATTATTATTATTCATTATTATTATTATTATCTTTTTTTTTTACAAACTGTCCATAGCCAACCTAAAATGTGTCTGCAACCAATTTTGGGTTTGCAACCCACCAGTTGAGAATTGCTTATCTAAACAATGTTATATATACATACACACACACACATTACAGGCCAAAAGTTTCAGAACACAATAATATTTACAGTTATTATTGATATTTACAGTTCAAGTGCAGTGAACAACCCGAAACCTGCAGTGAACAACGTGAAATGAAGTTATTCTGGGTTATCGGAGTTATTCTGTTCAAGGTTGTGGATTCAAATCACACCCTAACCACTGAGCTACCAAACCCAACCTAAAATTCCACCATAAAAAGAACTTCTCCATTGTGTTCTGCTGTCCTGTAGGAGGCGCCAATTCAAGTCGTTTTAAGCCACTTTGATCTATTCTTTAATGTTAAAGTATAAATAAGACATTGAAACGTTTATAACAGGAAAACTGTGTTTAAAATGTTTTATCAGTAATTCATCAGTATCAGTAGTTTATCAGAATTGTAGTTTAATCCTATTTAGTAAAAATGATCTAATAAAAAATCCACATTACTGTAGCAGTACGAAAGGGTTATGAAATAAAACACTGGAAGGAAATGGTGTTTAAAACGCTTTAAAATGAGGGTTTTTTTTATTTATTTACTATTCGACCTCTCAGCACTAAGGAAATCAATAGGTAACATTTCTTAGAAGAGCAATAAATGTTTATGTAAGGACAGTTCACAGTAATAATGCTTCTGCACATAGAACTAACTGTACTCCTTATCATGATATGCAAAATGTTCGTTTTGCATTAGTTAACAAGAATCCACTTTGCATGACATTTACATTATACAGACAGAACAAGACAATTTTGTAACTGTGATGAAGGTGTAAAGAAAACAAAAGGGTGTAGGTCTTCAGAAAAAAAAAAATTATAAGCAAATTGGGTGGAGATAGGAGCTGGACAAGTTCTAACACTGCTGCTGAACATGTGAGGAGTTTAAAACAATATAAAATCCGTTAAATGATAAAATCTTGCTGGATAAAATTTGTATGTTACAAAAACAAGAGACAAGGAACAAAAGAATACTAATAACATCAGTCTGTAACAATGCATCATCTGAACACCAAACCCGGTGGATGAGTGGTTTTCACACTTACTCCAACATTTCCCACATGATTTCTTTCTTTCGATATGGCGCCTGTGACGGCTTTGGATAGTAATGCGCTCACTCTATGCTGCTTTTGTGTACTTTCTTCTGCAAACTCACTCATACCAAGAAAAGCTCATCTAAGCTTCCAGATTTCAAACTTCGGATCAGCGCTGGTGAGCGGCAGGATAAGATGCTCAGCTAAGAAAAGGAGGCTATGCTTAACTGAATCGTGACTCTGAATCGATTTCAGAAAGGGCTCCAAAACCGCCACTTCTGATTCTTTAGATCCAACTGCATAATGGCGCTCACAGGCAGAGAAGGTAGAATACATTTTTCGATTTTGTGAGGTTACATGAGGTCATTTATCCATCCATCCATCCTTCCATTGTCTTCCGCTTTATCCTATATTAGGGTCAGGGGGGGTTCCCCATGCCCATCCAGGGGAGAACGTTTCGGGCGCTGGGCAGATGGACCCAGGACAGGGTGCCAATCTATTGCTGGGCACACAGATTCTATATGGGGCGATTTTTTGGAGAACTCAATTGACCTTCATCCATGTTTTTGGACTGTGGGAGGAAACTGGAGAACCTGGAGGACACCCACGCAGACACGGGGAGAACATGGAAACTCCACCCAGATGGGGATTCAAACCGGGAACCCCTAGAGCTGGGAGGCGAACGTGCTAACCACTAAGCCACTGTGCCACCCTGAGGTCATTTAGTAGACTTCATATCCAAAGAAACAGTTTGGAGAGTATACACAAAAACGTATGTACACGCTAAAAAACAAGCATGCGAAATAAAACCGAGGCGCAACTGAATTATTGTGTTTTTAATATAAACTAAAATAAAGTACGACTTCTAAAAATAAACTTAGGTACGTCTATATGGATGTATGTCTACAGTTTGCAGCAAAATTAGTTTGAGGACTCTGTTTGAATGTCTGTAGATATCTGTTTCATTTTATTTGTAGTCATTGAAAGTATGTTCAATTTCACTGAACTTTCGTTGCAGAATGTCTGTTATTGCATCGCATTAGGACGAATTTCAGGGAATTTACCTTTGAATTCAGTTTTTACCTAGCGTTTCACCTGTGAGGCAGAAGGGGTGGATGGGCTGTAGGTTGTTATGCATATGAATAGCTGCGGGCTATATAAGGTGGCTTAGTGGTTAGCACGTTTGCCCCTCAGCACTAGGGATTCTTGGTTCGAATCCCCATCTGGGTGGAGTTTCCATGTTCTCCCCGTGTCCGTGTGGGTTTCCTCCGGGTTCTCCGGTTTCCTCCCACAGTCCAAAAACATGGATCAAGTCAATTGAGTTCTCCAAATTCCCCCATATAGAGTGTGTTTGTGTCTGTGTGAGTGAGTGTGTGCCCAGCGATAGATTGGTGCCCTGTCCTGGGTGTATCTGCCCAGCTCCCGAAACGTTCTCCACTTGATGGGCATGGGGAACCCCACCGCGACCCTAATAGAGGATAAAGCGGAAGATAATGAATGAATGAATAGCTGCCTAATGACCCCTTAATGGTTTGGAAAAAAGGGGGGCTGTTGTCCTCAGAATTTCAAGGATCCAGGAAGACCAGTGTTAAGTGTCTTGCTCAAGGACCCATATTGGTTACTTTCAGTGGACCTGGAATTTGAACCCACAACCTTCAGATTGATAGTCCAACATTCTAACCCCTGAGGTTTGTGCAGTGAGGTTCTTATGTTTATCTGGTGAGCTTTTTTATTTTGGTAACGTGTATAAGAACTTCTGTACTCATCGATTTCTCTTTGTAGGCACATAATGTAAATCATTAAATAGTTTGAATTTGTAAAAATGTAACTGCTAAGTAAAATTTCATGTCGACTCCAATGGAACCACACACCAAATGTTGCAAAATCGATGTTTGTTAAATCGCCAGCTAAAAGAATTGGGGGGGGGGGGGGACTTGCAATTTACCCCAATAGTTAGAACCAAAACCACAAAATCTGCTCATGTCCTAAAATGGCCACCGAGTGTCAATCCCATTACAAATCATGCGAGTAAGATTATTTATATTGGCGGAATATTCTGTTAGTAATTCATGGTTCGTGTTACGACCAACCCACATGTTCTGTTGATACACCAACCTTTTAAGACATACAGGAAACTTTTAAAATGCCCACCACTGCACATACTTCAGTCCAAGTTATGTATGCTCATTATGGCTAAATTCTTGTCCATAGACCTTTTATATAAAGCAATAAGGTACGAGAGGATGTGAGTTATTGTAAATAAATCAGAGATGTTGTTGTTGACCCAAATATGACAAGTATTATTGTCTGATTTAAGCAACGGCGGACTATCAAGGCCTTGGTGGTCTTATCTGAAGAGCGCAAAATATCTGAATACCAAACTGATGTTAATTATATTTTGTCCATGAATAATTATAATAGGGGGCGGCACGGTGGCTTAGTAGCATGTTCTCCTCTCAGCGCTAGGGATTCCCGGTTCGAATCCCAATCTGGGTGGAGTTTCCATGTTCTCGGGTTCTCCGGTTTCCTCCCACAGTCCAAAAACATGGATCAAGTCAGTTGAATTCTCCAAATTGCCCCATATAGAGTCTGTGTGTGAGTGTGTGCCCAGCAATAGATTGGCACCCTGTCCTGGATGTATCTGCCCAAATTATAATTGGCCTGTCTGCTTCTTTTTATATTATTTACACTGGTTACGCCACTTCCAGACATTTTTTTTTTTTTAACTAAAGCATATTGCTAAAAAATGTGGATTGTTCATATTTCCGACCTCAACTGATAACCTGCCAATGCACTTCTTGGGTTCACCCACAATCCCCACAGTTTTAAAAGAAGCATAGATGCATTCTGCCTGTGTGTTGAAGCTGTGATAACCATTTGGTGGAAGTGCACGCACCTTGGCCTGGCCGCAATAATCCTCATCCAGGATGTGCAGGGGGTTCAGGTGTGGAGCCCCCCGCAGAAAACGGGAGACCAGTAAGTGACGCTGGAAACTGAAAAGCCTACGGATCCTCCGAGCTGGGATAGATCCTGCTGACTCAGCACGGGCTGCAAAGCAAGTCAAACACATGACGTCACATGAAAAAAAATTCTACATAACTAATAGAAATTTCAATGTAAAAGTTTTCTATACCATATGGACAAAATTGTTGGGACACAACTCTCAATCATGAATTATTTTCAGGAATTCAGGTGTTTCATTTAATCTCATTGCCAGATGTGCCAGAACATTTACATTACATTTAGCAGACACTTTTATCCAAAGCGACTTACAAATGAGAACATTACAAGACAGAAGTTATGCAGAAAACCAACTACACTGTAAAATCATCAAACCTGATTGTTATTTGATGCTGCGCTCCCCCCCCCCCCTTTCTTTTTCTATAACCGGTATTTGTTAAAGAGATGCGTGTTCAGTAGTTTCTTAAAACTGCTTAGTGATTCTGCCTTACGGAGAGAGTTGGAAAGATCGTTCCACCATTTTGCAGTGGTGAACACCACAGAGTGAGAATCAGCTCCTCGGTGAGGTGGAACCACCAGGCAGCAATAATCACTGGAGCGAAGTGAATGAGTCGGAGTATATTTGGAAGAGATAGAGTGAAGGTGTGTATATATATATATATATATATATATATATATATATATATATATATATATATCCATCCATTATCTTCTGCTTTATCCTAAGGTCGCGGTGGGGGTCTCCATGCCCATCCAGGGGAGAACGTTTCGAACGCTGGGCAGATACACCCAGGACAGGACGCCAATCTATCACTGGACACACACTCATGTGTCCATCCAATGATGGAAATGGAAACACCACCCAGATTGGGATTCGAACCGGGAATCCCTAGCGCTGAGAGGAGAACATGCTAACCACTAAACCACCGTGCCGCCCCTATATATAAACTATATTGTTTTAATTTTAGTAGACAGTCCATGATAACGTCATAAGATATTTTTATATGTCTTAATAAATCAGAGAACAAAATCAACATTTTAAATGAAATATGTCCATTTCAGAAAAACACAATTATCAGGTTCTTTTTTTTCTTCTTATCAAAATATTGATGTATCTGGTTTTTGTTTTCGTTCCTTGAACCGTTTTTAAAACCTTGACCCTGAGCCTGTAGATTAACATCACAGTTGTTTGTTTACAATGAAAACCACTGACAAGTCCCTGAAACAAGGAGGTTCATGTGATGTGTATTATTACACTCTGTACTTACAGTGCAAGGTGCGGAAGTCGACACCCAGGTACGGGTGCGAGCCTCTTTGTTCAGGTTCGAAGCCTACCTGGCTCCTCACTCTCACATCTCCTAGAAGGCATTAACAGAAATGTCCTCAAGAGGGTTGTTGCATTAAGCAAGGCAGAGCCTGATACCGGACACATATACGCACGCGAGCACACACTCACACGCATACACACACAAGCCACACAAACGCATGCACAGCCAAAAAACGTGGGAAGGAGGGCGAGCAGAGCATGCAGCTCCATGCCGGGAGGAGGTAGGCATTAGTATTCAGACTGGCACAAGCGAAGTAAATGCAGGGAAAGAAAGACAAGCTTGTGCCTTAGCCCAAGTCAGAATGGGGGGAGGGGGGGAGGGTGTCAGAGGGACTTTAATGAGGTTGGCCAAAGCTTTTGAGTCACATCTGTTAAATTCTCATTCAATAGGTCTTTTCATGAGACTGTGTGTTGGGGACAGAAAGAGGGGGGAAAAAACGTAATGGCAGCCTCCAACAGGGCAAGTCACTAGTGATTGGTATACATGTGCAGTAAATAAATAAAATGAAAATAAAAAAAGGTAGCCTCCCACCAGTACATTTACTTACTTGAAAACAGCTGTTTGAATATTACACAAGCCCCTATCAAAATACCAAAACTGAGAATTACAATTATATAAGAACACTATCGCCAATTTCAAATGATTAATCATCAAAAAAAAAAAAAAAAAAAGAAAAAGGCAGATACGAGTATAAAACAGCATTCAAAAGATCTGACAGAATGTACAATAAGTATGGTAGCACACATCATGCATGCAAACAGGAAGTACCATACATTAAAAACCAGACTGAAGCTCCTCGAGCATGCAGGAGGGAAGCCACTGAGATGGAGAAGCAAGAGGGGGTGGAACATGCATCCCAATTCCCAAATCATAGCAGCCACCCTAACTCCCCGCTTTGGTTAGCACTGCGACCTTTGACCTCAGTGAATAGGTATACAATAATTGACAATTATTTCAAAAGTGGTATGTGAGAACGCCACCAGCTGCTGGATGAATGGACACATCGCTTAAGGATGAGATGAATCGTAGTTTTCTGTTACAGCTTAAAACTAACACATAAGCCCAGTTTCCATTTTTCTAACAAATTAATATATAAATAAATTAATTAAATAAAAAAAATGAGAACAACATTTTGGAGTGTGCCTCCAAAATATATTAAGTGTGCCTATAGGAATTTACTTGCTGGAACAGACACCATTGTTGGACAATAGTATCTGACCTGTTTAATAGGTTGAGGTCAGGGTTTTGTGTCAGGCAATCTTTTATTTCTTTTCTTTTAACTTTATGTACCTTTCTTTGTGTGCTGGGTCAAATTATAAATTATAAATAAAATATAAATAAAATATTTATATAATTGTTCTAAACACTTGACTATGTGCTTAATACTATACACCCGCGTCAATGAGACTAAACCAACTTGATCATTAGGAGGTGTGTCCAAATACTTTTGACCACATTATGTATATGCAAAATAACAGCATTTAATATTAATAACATAACCAGTGGTTAATTTACATACCTGGCTACTAGAAGGGCACTATATAAAATCCAACTTACTATTATTATTATTCATATTAATAAGAAGAATAATTGATTGGTCACAAATATTGTAACACATTTTTTTGCTACACATTTGCCCTTAGAGCTAAATCAGGGCTGTGGGCATCTTGAAAAATTTATAAAATACTATTAAGTTGATCAGTGAAAGCATCAGTGAAACAAGTTTGGTAACAATTGAAAAACAGAAAATAAATTGTTTTAAAGAGTGTGAGTGTTGTGAATCTTGAATCTTTCAGAACCCTCATTATAAGATAAGAATATTTACAGGGTTTGATTTCTAATCATTTAGCTATTTAAAGAGGTCATAAGGTCCAGTTAGCCAAATTGTCCTGTTTTAGTATTTAGGCCAATGGACTTTTCCACATTCAGTATGAAACCAGGAGCTAAAATAAGCTGATATTAAGTAGTGGTAATGTCAGATTTACTATATACACAAAAATTTGTGTGTGTTCCACACAAGAAGTTCTTGGAACGCTCTCTGTGCAGGTCAGCATTCTGATCAGTTGCTCCAAGAGACCCATCCAAATATCCATCCATTATTTTCCGCTTTATCCTCTACTAGGGTCGTTGGGGGGGGGGGTTCCCATGCCCATCCAGGGAAGAACGTTTCGGGTGTTGGGCAGATACACCCAGGACAGGGCGCCAATCTATCACTGGGCACACTCTCACTCTCACAAACACTCAATATGGGGCAATTTGGAGAATTCATTTGACCTTGATCCATGTTTTTGGACTGTGGGAGGAAACCAGAGAACCCGGAGGAAACCCACGTAGACACGGGGAGAACATGGAAACTCCACCTAGATTGGGATTCGAACCGGGAATCCCCATCACTGAGAGGAGAACATGCTAACCACTAAGCCACCGTGCCATCCCCATCTAAATATGTATAAAAGAAAGTCCACATTAATATTAACTGTAATTTACTTAGACAATGCAAAGTAAGGCACATGAGCATGCCCGCATCTCAGCACTGTATTCACATGTATTCACAGTGTACCTCGTGGGTCGCCCATCGTTTCTCACCCGGTCCAAAACATGAATTTAAGGTTAATTGGCCGCTCTAACATGGAACCCCAGAAACTCTAATATAGAATGAGGTAGTAGCTAATGGCTGGATGACTTTCAAACTCATACTCCTTAAAAATGGGGCCACATCAAAATATAAATGCATGCAAGTCCTAATTTTCGTTCCAAACTTTGATTTAATAATTCTCAACATGGTCCATTTTCAAGAAAATATCAAAATAAGAGTCTAAATAAACTCTAAATGGGTTTATTGAGTTCACTTGACCCTGAAATGATTCCAAACCGATTAATGTGACTTAAAAAGTGCTTAAAAACAAAATCCCTTAATCTTATAATACAGTGCTTAATATTTTTCAAACATGCATTATGTGGTTTCAGAGAAAACTATGCAGTTAAGTAATTAAATGATTTTACTTTTTAAATACTTCAGTGTAACATTCATATTCTAATATACACCTGTTGCCCGTTTTTAATTTATAAATACTTGTGAACTGATTTTCCTTCACTTCAGTTGCACTGAATGTATAACATTATAATAATATATTTTGTGTAGAAAAAACTTGTTAAACCTAAAATTAAGGGTGAAACTACAGAATGTGGAAAAGTTCAAGGGTACTGAATGCTTAACTAAGTTAATCAAATCAAACACAAACTTAATCCTACTGTCTAAGTGTCGCGATGAGATTAGGAGAGGCTGTGATTGATATGCTATGTTCTCATCCTCCCCTCTTTGTTTGCATATGTCGTGTAAAATGACTGATTGTAATATGGTTTGTTTGATATGTTGATCTTAGTTGTTTGTATTAGTGAAACAAAAAGAGAAGAGAAAAAAAAAAGTTCCTTACCTAGCATACGAATGTACAGAGCAGTTTGATCAGAACTGTCATAGGAGATTGCACCCCGTCTCTGTAGGAGGAAAAATAGGTTTGCATTAACATTAAGAATGTTTACATTTATAATATTGCAAATACCCAAGGAACACAAGTGCGAAGGTTTTATCGTATTTCACTGAAAAGCATAAAACGACCGGCTTCCAACTTCAAAAATGTTAAATACATTTAAACGTTTAGCAGACACTTTTTATCCAAAACGACTAACAAATATCCAAACTTTGTTGGGGTCAGAACACAGGGTTGGTACAGCCCCCCCAGTCCAGGGGGGGAGCAATAAGGATTAAGGGCCTTGCTTAAGGACCCAGATTGGTAACTTCAGTGGACCTGGGATTTGAATTCACAACCTTCAAAACAACAAACATTTCCCAACAACTAATATATATATATATATATATATATATATATATATATATATATATAGTTGTGGGGGGAAACCGGAGAACCCGGAGGAAACCCACGCGGACACGGGGAGAACATGGAAACTCCACCCATATTGGGATTCGAACCGGGAATCCCTAGTGCTGAGAGGCAAACGAAACGTGCTAACCACTAAGCCATCATGCCACCCATATAGCACCAGTCAAAAGTTTGGACATGCCTCCTCTTTGCTCCACTTGTCCATGTTCTCAGTTCCACTTACCGAACAGATGGACTTTGTAGTTCTACAATTCTAGACTGTAGTCCAGCTGTTTGTGGACTACAGTACATACTGCGTTCTGTACGTCCCCTATACTCGGTTTGCTAATGGTCAGTAATAGAACCTCAACAGTACCACCACAGAGCAGTTATATTTGGTTGGTGCATTAGTCCCATCCCAGCAGTGTCAGCAAGAAGGAGAAATTAAACTACAGCATCACTACTGCCATACCCCACCACACACACACACACAGCATCATTGTCACTGCAGAACTGACAATAAACTATCCACCACCCAAAAGATACCTGTTGTATGTGATGCACTGGTCCTGACCAACTGAGAACAGAGAACCAACAGGGGACTAACAAGAACACAGATGGACTACAGTCTGTAATTCTAGAACTACCAAGTCATATAAATGGTAATATATAACATAAGTCATATATATGGTCGGTGGAGGAAGTAGACAATGGAGCAAGAAGGGGGTGTGGCCAAACTTTCGACTGGTACTGTAGATGTTAGAAGTGTAGACGAAACAAAAGGGGGGTAGCAGATACAATAACTTGTTTAAAGATTTTGTAATCATCAAGATTATAGGTTTTAGGATTAAGATGAAAAGCAAGGAGAGTTATATAAACTTGTTAGTATGAGGTTATTACGCACAACCCACAAACCAAACTCCGACACCCGCAACTGGACTCAGCATTAACCACTTTAATATTGTCCTTTATGTGCAATATAATTCATGTGCAATGTAATTCATTATGTGCAATAACTTACTATGTGCAATATTAATGACATTATATATATTTAATTTTTAAACTTTTTTTTTGTTTATACTGTTTGTTTATGCACCTAAGATTGCTGCTCAAATCTCATTGCGCATGTGCAATGACAATAAAAGGTATCTATTAGTACTAGTATATAGTGACATCAAATTTTTGTTGCTAACGCAGAAGACTGTACAACAATCCCCCCCCCCCCCCCATCATTTTGTCATCATTGTCCGATATGACTGGAGAATTTCTCAAATCAGTGGGTTTCGATTGCATCAGAAGGGATTCCTGATGCATTAAAAATTGTTCTGTACGTATTACTAGGGAACATTTATGTTAAAATGTGTTTATTATAAGTAGTCGTCCCCCTCCATTAAACTACACAAACTATAAAACACCACCACACTGTGCCCACAGCACAACAGCATGTAGCGGAGTTACGAAATATCAAGTAGACAGCTCATCTCACTAAATCCACATATCTATTTCCTATCCTACTACTAAACCTATGAGCAATTAAGCCATGAGCGTCTACTGACGCCTCTGTCCACGTTACACACAGGGGCATGATGCAAACGGGGTCACGATGCATTCAATACAGAGATTTTGAAAAACAAAGATGTTTCGAAATATGTACAATGTGCCAAAGAGAGGAAGGAAATGACGCTCATGTTTAACCCCACACCGGTTTACGGTCTCTCGTCGGCTTACTCTCGCTTTAATTTAAAGCGTTCTGATCTTAATTATAGAATATCGAGCTGAAAATCTAAGAATTGTAAAACATGCCATCACTGGATGTTGTTATAATCTAGAAGAACAAGGTAGAAGAAAAGAAGAAGGTAGAAGAACTGACTCCAAAGTAGTTAATGGCATTTGTTCCTGATGGATTATTATAAAAAAAAAAATTTTTTAAAAACAATAATACAAAAAAATATATATATATATTATATTTTTATATATTATTATATATTATTATAATTATTATATTTATGTATATATTATTATTATTTTTAAACTGTTTGAATTCAAAACCACTGCAGATCTGAGGACAAACGCTCATAAAACATTAAAACAATTTCAAATGCTTATTTTTTTTTTTTATTATTAATTTTTACCCAGAACACTTTGATTTATTTTTAAGCCATCATGTAACAAAATATAATTATGTATAAAATAAAAGTTGAAAAACACTTTGTAACTGAGAAATATTTATAAAATATACAATGAATGAGGATAAAAATACGAAAAGAAATAAAAAAAATAAATAAATAAAAAAATAAAATAAACGTGGAGTTATTCATTACATAGAAATTATTCCATAAAGCACTGGAATATTGATCTATACAGTATTATAGAGTCTCTTACTTTTTGTGAAGTTCCAAGGAGACGTGCATGCTTCCGTTTAAACACAAAGCACAGTTCCACTGAAACCACGTTTCGAACCCCGTGCTATTTGCATTTGGGAAAAGTACCATCAGCTTTTAGAGCAATGGCATGGAACGCAGTAATCAGCGACATTTGTATTTGTCTTCTGCAGAACACCTGGTTTAACAAACTGTTTCTAAAAACTAAAAATCAACCTTATGTTAAAATTAAAAAATAAGAATCCATTTTTACGTTAACATGTAGACACAAATTTAATCAACTGCCATGTCTTAATGGACTTTTGTAGCTTTACAATTACGGACTCCATCTGTTTTCTTTGTTTTTGTTAGTCCTGCTTAATAGAGAACCAACAGGGGACCGTTAGAGAACAGGTATAATTTGGGTGGTGGATTATTTACGAGTGAGGGGGTTTTAGTGCAGCTGTAGTTTCATTTCTCCACCTCAGTGAAACTGCAGGGATAGGAATAATTCACAGACCAAGTAATAGCTACTGTGTGGTGGTACTGTTGGGGGTCCTGACCATTAGAGAACACAGTAATGGCGATGTACACAGTGTGTGTGATATATATATAATATATATATATATATATATATATATATATATATATATATATATATATATATATATTCCCCATGCCCATCCAGGGGAGAACGTTTCGGGTTGGGCAGATACACCCAGGACAGGGCACCAACCCATCACTGGGCGCACACACACACACTCTATATGGGGCAATTTGGAGAATTCAATTTACTTGATCCATGTTTTTGTACTGTGGGAGGAAACCGGAGAACCCGGAGGAAACCCGCGCGGACACGGGGAGAACATGGGAACTCCACCCAGATGGGGATCTGAACCGGGAATCCCTAGCGCTCAGAGGCGAACGTGCTAACCACTATGCCACCATATATATATATATATATATATTTTTTTTTTTTTTTTTTTTTTTTTACACGCACATACATACAAAATGGATGGATGGCCAGGCAGTACATAAGAGCACTGAATCCCCATTTGTGATGCAATCCAATTTAAATCACTTTGCCTTGTGTTTTTTTCATGTAACCATTTAATGATCTAGTTTCATCTGCTTGCAAAATGACTAAGTGCAAATGTAATTGTCATTTTAGCAAACTGACATTACATAACGAAACAGAGTAGGTTTTTTTTTTTTGTTTTGTTTCTTTTTTATAAACAAATAAAACCTTAAAATGTCTCTAAAGTCGTTGCACTGGAGGGAATGAGACAAAGACTGAATGGTTTGGAGGTGGCTTGCCTCTTCAGGCACACATACCCACTCAAGTACAGATTTTAGAGGGCTGGCAATGGTGTTCCCAGATGGCACCCAATTCAGAGTTTGACGTCAATAGACAACCAATTTGTATACATGATTTTTAGTCATTATCGGTCCGTCCTCTCCCGTCGGGCCTCTTTTGAATCCAATTACAAACCATCCATTATTTTCCATTACTTTTATCCAAACACCGTGATTTTCGGCCAATTCAGCCAAAGAGAGGGGAACTATTTTAGCACTACATACAAATCTCATTGTCATGTTCCTGCTCTTTTCGAGTATCAGTAGAACAGCAATGGGAAACACAAACCCAGGAAAAACGCCTTGCCAAAGATAAACGTCCAGGTGTGTCCAGTCCCTGCCAATTCAATCTTGGTACCCTGCAATAAAGACATGTGACATCACCCGCCAGACTTCAACTGACGAGCTCACCAGGCATTGATTCATTTAGTCATCACCAAGTGAGATGTTTACACACAATCGCATGGCATTCAACATGTGAGTAGTCACTAGTAGGGGATGCCAAGAGTAGCATACCCATATAGCCTCAGCGCCAGGCTGGCACATGGGCAATCAGGAGCTGGCAAAACCTTGTGAGAATAGAACAGCCTTACAGCACCATTTTTTTTATTATAATGCATAGATCCAATTTATGGAGGTTCAAGGGCAGAGGTGTTAAAGTTCTGGCCCACTGGCCAATTTTGGCCTGGAGCAAATCAAAAATGTAAAATACATTTGAACATATAGCAGATACTTTTTATCCAAAGGGACTAACAAATATCCCAACTTGGTTGTGATCAGAACGCAGGGTTGGTACAGCCCCCCCGGAGCAATAAGGGTTAATTTTTGAAAGGAAAAAAAAATGTAATAAACATAAATAAAAAAATAAATAAATAAAAAAAGGACATAATTTTTATATTGATTTTGAAAATAAATAACATTAATGTATTTATTTGAAATTAATTTTAAATGAGTGCAATAATTTAGTTTGAATCATATCTTGAAGAAGAGTTTTATATATATATATATATATATATATATATATATATATATTATATATATATATATATATATATATATATATATATATATATATATATATATATATATATATATATATACACACACAGTATAGCGACCTTATCCAATTTTACATTTCGGCCCACTGTGTATTCGAGTTTGACACCCCGTTAAGAGAACCATGGAAAACGGAACACCATAAAAAAAGCATCATTTTAACCATTTAGAGCAGTTATGAGGAATTCTGGCTCTGCTTTGAGGACCATGTTTGAACAGGTTAACCCAACGCCACATTGCAGAGGCACATGCCAATTGCATCGAAACATCTCGGTGTGAAACAAGTAAAAGGTTCTCGTGAAGAGCGCGAGTACGCAAAGTGAGTTTGCACAGACACACCAGAGTCAGAGGCCAAAGCACAGATCCACAGATCCGCATACAGCAGCCGGTCATGTGAGCGGACGGGGAAGGTAAATAATAATACTGAAGAAGTGATTAACGGAGCAATCAAAGTCTAAATCCCATCATGTCTGAAAGCTACCCAATAGGAAGTGTGATGCATCGATTAACATGAAATAAGTGATCAGATCAACGAAAGTGCACCTCTGACAACTCTGTATACATCAGAAGGCACTAGGTCTTGTGTACCAACTTGTGTGTTTGATCAGTGAATAAAGATGAAACAATGCATTTCATCTAATGATGACTGTTTTGGGTCCGTCAATTATGACAGGATATTGGATTTTAATCGATAAGTGGATTTATCGTGCCAAATAATTCACTAGGTGGCTTAGTGGTTGGCACGTTCTCCTCTCAGCACTACATTGGGTTTGAATCCCAATCTGGGTGGAGTTTCCATGTTCTCCCTGAGTCCGCGTGGGTTTCCTCTGGGAAAAAACATGTATCAAGTCAATTGAGTTCTCCAAATTGCCCCATTTAGAGTGTGAGTAAGTGTGTGCCCAGCGATGGATTGGCACCCTGTCCTGAGTGCATCTGCCCAGCGCAGGGTCGCGGTGGGGTTCCCCATGCACATCCAGGGGAGAAAGTTTTGGTCGCTGGGCAGATATACCCAGGACAAGGCACCAATCTATTGCTGGGCACACACTCACACACATTATTGTAATTTGGGAAATTTAGTTCACCTTGATCCATGTTATTGGACTGTGGGAGGAAACCCACGCAGACACGGGGAGAACATGGAAACTCCACCCAGATTGGGATTTGACCCGGGAACAGAGCACAGGCTTGATTGACGTACATAGTAGGAGGGGCATAGAGGGAGAGCCAGCACGCTTGAGTCTCCTTATCGGTCTGACTCAAGTGCATACTGTACACTCCATTTAACAAATAACACTGCCATTAGTGGCACCACCCCATAATGAAAGATTTGGGCTCAGGAATGAGACATGCATTCATTTTCCATTTCTTTTATGGTCTCACAGAAGCAACTGCTGTATGATTTAGAACAATATCAACTCATCCCATCGAAAATAGTTATTCTTCCCAAACCCATTCCATTACCTCACACACCTCAGGGTTTTTATGAACCTAGTGGTGGTTTTGCGAATGCCCCATTTTGAGAACAGGTGTGCATCAGCTTAAATTAGGTTTGTCGTTTCTTTGACATCACCACATATATCTGTGGAGGAGCATTTCCACAAATAGGCATGAAGCATGTTGAACCACACTCGATCACACTGCTGCGAGAAACACAAGACTTCACACCATCCCTCGCTCACATGATTTGCAATGCAACGGGTATTTATTTAAAGAGTGCAAACACCAACCTGACGTTGCCATTTGGAAAGCATCTACACGTGCACCATAAGCCCACCCTGCATAGCGTCGGTGCAGCTCACCTGACCAGAGATCTATGCTGATTTATTACCGCGCATGTGTTTGTATGCTGGGTCAAGTGATTATACCAACATACACACACAAACACACACAATACAGTCTAGCAAAATGTGTGCCCATAGTATAAATATAAATAAATAAATTTTATTATATTTTATATATTTATATATATATATATATATATATATATATATATATATATATATATATATATATATATTTTTTTTTTTTTTATATATATATATATAATAATAAAACAGCCTTCAAAACCCATTTAAAACATACATATGCGTGCAACTTTCCCTTAATGAACAAAATTGCACATTTCAGATACTCCAGGTCACATTTGCGTTTCGACATCTTCACCTTCGATCACCACCACAAGTTTTAAGAGCAGGGTAACCGGCAAGTGATCTGTGGTTACCATGGCAACGAGAATGCTGGGCACGTCTGACACGTCCCTCTCTCAGTCTTTTTTTTTAACCGCCATAACATCAGGAGACACAGTGGATTAGTAGTTAATAAGTCAATTACTACTCTCAGCGTTGGAGATCCAGGCTTCTATACCTCTGCGTGGGTTTTTTCTAGGTTCTCTGGTTTCCGTTCACAGTCCAAAAACATGGAATCAAAGTGAATTGGCTGCTCTAAATTGCCCCATATAGTGTGTGTGTGTGTCCAGCAATGGACTGACACCCTGTGGTGGGGATATCTGCCCAGCGCCGGAAATGTTCTCCTTGGATAAGCATGGGGACACCCCCACCCACAGCATCCCTAGTTTCTAGTGCAGGATTAAGCAGAATTAATGAACAAATTAATCATTTCACAAGAATAACGAGTATTAATATATATATATATATATATATATATATATATATATTATATATATATATATATATATATATATATATATACATATATATATACATATATATATATACACATACATACCACACACACACACACACACACACACACACACACATATACATACACACACACTGTACATAAATAAAATAAAAATAAAAAATAGTGCAACATTTGTATATTGTGTTAGAGGGTAGACATTACTATTATTAATAGTAGTAGTCTAACAACAAATGTAGGAATGATGATTAGACCCTGGCATTTAGAGCATTTTTTTCACCAGGAACCATCGCACACAACAATAGAGACAAAATTTGAATGACATCAGCAAACTACCACCAGATTGCACTCATACATTAAGTGTCACGGCCAAGGTCTGGCAAAAAGACGTCATTCATTTATCACAAGTGTCCTGCACCAAGGGCGTAACCCTAGATGTAAACTCTGGCCTGGCGGTCAGCTTGTCTAAATGATGGCCTTATCATTGCAGCGAAAAGGCAGCAAACTCCCGCTCTGATAAGACAAACTCAAATTCTGTACGCAGAGGAAAGGACAACTCCTTTAACTGGTGCAGGCTTTTCATAGATGTAGTTTTGGTTAAAGTTATATTCATAAAGCTTAAACTTCTATAACTGCTTAATTCTGCCAGGAGACATAAAACAATAGATTCGGTGGATTTGAGGGAACAGAACTAGAAACACTAATTTATTTTTATTTTATAATTTTTTTATTTTATAATTAAATTTTAATTAATAAATTTGCTTTTGAGATTAGATATATTCAAATTTTTACCTTTTCTTATGTAAAGACATTTATTGACACAGGGGTTCAACAATTTTTCAACAAATTGTTGTTTTAATTATAAGCAACCCAAATTCTGAGAATTCGGAGATTTAAAATACCAAAAATATGGTAAAATTTTTTTTATTATTATTTAACATGTCATTTTTTAATCAATTTTTTTAAGTATAAAATTATATAATTTTTTTTTTTTTTTTTTTTTTTTTTTAAAAAAAGCATTCTTAATTCATATAGTCACAATATGCCTTATTTAATTTAGTTTTCATAAAAGATCTAATATTACGTACATGATAAACTGTATTTCATGTCACTAACTCAAAGTTCACCTAAGGTCATGTCCTTTCAAGCACTTCAAACCCGTCTCTCTCCCTCATGTCGAATTACGGACGCATGTACAGGTCAAAAATGAACCAAGAGAGGAAACTAGCTCTATTTTCATTCACTCTAACCAGCTACCTTAACGCATCCAATGCTATGCAGATTAACGGAGCAGTGCCAAGGCCGGGTTCATAAATTCAGAGCTCCTTTATGAGTTATAGCACTGCACTGAGAGATGCTGGACCACAGGACCATACATTCCTTTAAGTCGGGCCATGAAAAGACTTTTGCAGGACAGTGTGCATATTTAAGTGGCCTCTAAACGAAATAAAAACAAATCTGAGTGGTTTCATAAGTAAAGTTAGAAACTAGGTGTTAATTCTTAATTCTAAGCCTGTAGAGCTCAAAGTCCTGGGCACATTTTTAAAGCCTCACAATACACCGTTTGTATGCAGTTTCGTAACTTATCAGTGATCACAATTAATCCCAATAAGTTGAGTTTTAGAAATAAAATTAATTTAGCTCTAGGTATATTTGTGGTGCCTTTACAAAGGTAGGATCCAAAAGATTAAATTTCTCAGCATCGTATAGAACACCTTTGGGTAAAAGTCCTTGGACATCAAACAGAACAACATGACTTTTGATAATGCTACAGCTATAATGATGGTCCATAATGCATCTTATGACTAGATTAACATTATTATTATTATTAATACTACCATTATATTACTATTGTGCGCAGCGATAGATTGGCACCCTGTCCTGTGTGCATCAACCCAGCACCCAAAACATTCTCCTCTAAATGGACATGGGGCTAAGATTAAGCAAATTAGATGAAATATTTCTATCATTATAATAAACATTATTTATATTCATTTATTTCATTATTATTATCATCATTTATTATTATTATTAATAGTAGTATAAGTAATAATAATAAGAAGAATAAGAAGAAGAAAATAAAAGTTAGACATTAGAAAAAAAACACATTAGAAAATAAAAGTAATTAATAAATATTTTAGGGGAAAAAGATAAATAAAAATGTTATCATTAGTAGTAGTAATACTAGTATTACTACTACTACTACGTAGTACTAGTAATACTTCATTATTTTCATTTTGTAATGTTTGCAGGTTTTGATATCTGCTTCAAAAAGCTTTTAAAAGCTCATACTGATTAAAAATAAATACATTTAAAAAAAAATAAAAAGTTTCACAATTTTATAAATTGATAGTTTCAACTTGTGGTGAAGGAACCAGCCTTGCTACCGTATGGTCCTCGGTTTGAATACCAGTTCCACTAAGTACTATAGCTGAAGTGCCCTTGGGCATGGCACCCAACCCCAATTGCTCCCCAGGCGATGTATACGCTCCGGGCACATGTGCTCACTTCACTCAGAGTGAGTGTGAATGTGTGTGTGTGTGTGTGTGTGTGTACAGATTAAATGTGGAGGACAAATTTCTCCAAATGTAAGCACTGTAGGCAAAATGGCTCACTATATTTACAAAAATTACAATATTTACTTGTACCTTATTGTTATAATTGTAACCAAACTAAATTAACTTATCAAACTCCAAGTTGAAAAGTTATTAGATGAACATTAAGCTCAGATGGTTACAAAAAAAAAAAAAAAAAAAAAAAAAAAAAAAAAAAAAAAAAAAAAAAAAAAAAAAAAGCTTAAACCACATTTTGGATTCACTCTGTATGAGTCTGAAGTTTCTACTGTATGAAGTTATGAGTGTCGAGGACAAAACAGTTTGAAACAAAGTTAAACTAATACCACGCATGCAAGTAAATGTTTGTTCAAATCTAAAAATGTGCCATTTCTGATTGTCTTTTAAAATGGTTCGCATTCCTGCTTTAGATTATGAAACCATGCATGGTGTATATTCTCAACGATCAAAAAACCATAAAATGTAAAGCGAAACAGAAAAATCTAACATCGTTAAGAAACGATGAGGTTGCATGCAAAGCACACACATGTAAAAAGACTTGTGAAACACTCAACAGCTCATTCAGCATTCTTACCACATCCTGAAACTACGTCAATCCAACGGCTCTGCATGAAACCCTTATCGCCTCAGTGAAGATAAACAAAGTCAAAAAGAACAGCCTCCAAACAGGCAGCGTCCTCCAAGCAAAACTTCAATGTGAAGCCAATGGCTAATCTTTCACATTTCAGACATCTCACAAAGACCATGACAGAGGCTTTCCGAATCAGATTACCAATCAGATGATAAAAAGGTGGATGTATAACAAACCAAGGGCGCTTGCATTCAAGCGTCATAACAAAAAAGAAATACATTTAGCAGACGCTTTTATCCAAAGTGATTTGAACATCCCAACTTGGTTGGGGCCAGAACACAGGGTTGGTACAGCACCATGAAGCAATGTGTTAAGCAGGGTTATGGGTCTTGCTCAAGGACCCACACTGGTAATGTCAGTGGACCTGGGATTTGAACCAACAACTGTCTGATTGCAAGCCCAACAACCTAGGGTTAGGCTTTTTTTATAGAAATTGTTTGTAGAAGAGAAGTGCTGCAGAGTTTTGAAATCAGTATATAATTCTTACATACTTAAAAAAAAATTAAGAATTATTTTTCAACACCTGGCACTGAATTTCATTTTTTTTCAGATTTTCTGGTGCATTGTTTTAATCTCTTGAGTTCAGCATAAACAAGGCTAATTATTTCAAATAAAATTTTATTGAAGGTTCATGTGCATAGTAATCATGACAAGAGTAAACCTTTAGAAAATTGAGAATAACCAGGTACCTCCTGACGAATCCCATCTACGAAGTTATTGTGTTTTTTATGGGAGTAATTTGCTTTGGTGTAAAAGTAAAGAATCTTTAAAATTGTTGTTTAAAATCAAAGTTTAAAAATAACAGACAAAGATGCAAATCTGATTGGTTGAGCCATTTGTCCACTCCTGACATTAGTGACAATAATGCACACCTTTGACCGCATGAAACATAAAAACATGGTAGAACATTGTTTCAAATCATGTACCATTAATGAAAATATACAAAGTAAAATAAACAGAAAGCCATTTTCTGATGAGCACTAAACCACTATCCTGTTACTCAGCAACCACTCACTCTGATTCTTCTCAATGAGACGAAATCCTAGATAAAACCAACAGAACAAACATTTGGAGCCAGAATCAAAGAAAACCGCACAGCAGCACAGAATCCAAAGTCATTAGAGGTGGAAATATCTAAAGCCCCAGCTGGAACATCATACATCAACGAACACGATGTATACAACGCAGTCATGTTTAACTCACTTCAAGCGTGCTACAGTGGACGACCTATTGATCTGTTTACACCCCTGAGAAAGAACACTTGAGAAAAAAAATCCCGGGCAGAGGTCCTGAGAACACAGACGGTCAGCAAACAGTAATAAGAATGTTGGGGGGGGAGGGTTATATGGTTTAGATTCAACATGCTTCCACTTTAACCATCAAGATGTAAAAATACTTCAACAAGAAAGTTAGAAAAGGTTTAAAAGCCTGACGTCATCATTTTTTAGTTCATCCTTTAGTTGGGTCGAGGGAGGGGTACCCATAGCCATACAGGGAAAAACATATTCGTTACTGGGCAGATACACCCAGGACAGGGCGTCAAGCCAACACTGTGGCACACGCTATATGGGGCAATTTAGGGCAGCCAATTGCCCTTAAATCCATGTTTTTAGACTATGGGAGGAAACCAGAGAAAACACCTAGACACAGGGAAAATAATAATTAAAAAAAATTAATTAATTAAAACCCTGATCCAGATTCAAACTTGGCTCTCCAGGTCTGAGAGGTGGATGCACCAACCAACACGACACACCCAGATCAGAATATAAAAATACTTCATTCTAGGGTAAAACTGCAGTTATCATACTTGGACTCTTTTAAATATTATACATACATAACAAGGCCAAGTAATTAAAAAGAAGCACTTCTTTAAACAATAAATTTGTTATCTAATAAATATTAAAAATCAAAAGTGCAATAAAGTGTCATTATAAAGTAGTTTAGATTAGACAACAGTAATAACTTCATCACAATAACCTTACATATTCAAAAAGCAAAAAAAAAAAAAAACAATTTTATATATATATATATATATATATATATATATATATATATATATATATATATATAATAATAATAATAACAACAACAACAACAACAACAACAAAACAACCTTTTCACTCCTCAGATTGATCTGAGGGGAGATAGTTTGCATTGGTTTCAGAATCAATTCAGTTATGATTACCATGCATCCTGTTACCATTAAAAATACGTTTAGTCATTTAGCAGACGCTTTTATTAAAGCGACATACAAATTAAAGAATACCACAAATCACCTAAATGAGTTACCAGCTGATCTGATGTATTATTGCATTATTGTGAATAAATCACAGGCATTACGTAGGCGCCCATTAATTGTACTCTGTCTAAAACCCAAATGAACACATGCTCCTGTCCTGACGTGAGCATGTTTGCAGGATTTGAGCATGAACTTTGGTGCAACTCACACAAAACAAAAATTAAGTTACATTTACTGCACTTTGTTAACTTTGTCCTTATTTTTTTTTTATTACAAATGGATATGAATATGCACTTTAAGGAACAGATTTACGTTTTTTACTTAGTTTTCAGTAATGAATTTAATTGTTTGAAATTTGCATTAAAATTCAGCACTTGTCAGTAAATTGTCTTTTTTTCTATAACAAAATGTTATTCCGAATTTCCATTAAATAAATAACAAAGATAAGAGATTAAACATTGTTCCTGTAATTACTCACCCTATTTTGGTACAGTTAACTGATGCGCTTATTATTACTAGTAGTATTTCTACCCTTGTTTACTTTAACACTGAAAATGGGATTTAAATAGTATTCTGATGAATTATTACATATTAATAATTATTTCTTAAATAATAATCATACCATCATAATCTGTAATCGTCTCATCCGTAATGTAAATATACCACGAGTGAGATGCCAAAACGGAAGACATATGAAACCGTAAAAGGGGAAGTTAAAAATACAAACCTGTAATGGAAATGCCCTAAAATTTGAGGGGGAAAAAATTTACATAAAAAAAAAAAATAAAAATAATAATAATAATAATAATAATAATATTTTTTTTAACTATTCAGAACAAAATACTATCACTGGCAACTGATTTTGCAAATAAACAGGTGACCACATTCTTGAAATGCGAAAAAAAAAAAAAAAAAAAAAAAAAAAAAAAATTATATATACACACAAATACATATCCATCCATCCATTATCTTCCACTTTATCCTATATTCGGGTCGCGGGGGGGGTTCCCCATGCCCATCCAGGGGACAACGTTTCGGGCGCTGGGCAGATACACCCAGGACAGGGCGCCAATCTATCGCTGGGCACACACTCACTCCCACAGACAAGCACACACTCTATATGGGGCAATTTGGAGAACTCCGTTGACTTGATCCATGTCTTTGGACTGTGGGAGGAAACCGGAGAACCCGGAGGAAACCCACGTGGACACGGGGAGAACATGGAAACTCCACCCAGATGGGGATTCGAACCGGGAATCCCTAGTGCTCAGAGGCAAACTTGCTAACTACTAAGCCACCGTGTCGCCCATATATATATATATATATATATATATATATATATATATATATATATATATATATATATATACACACACACACACACACACACAATGCGGACATCAGACATCAAAATATTTGGAGGCAGGTCCTTATGAAACGCGATGACATATGGCATTGTTTTACTCTAAACACCGTTTGTGTGTAAAGTGGGTACAAAATTGGAATACATGTAGAGACGGGTGTGAAAGGCTTTATTAGAACAAACTGCCGTCTAAAGCTTGCAAGTGTGAACAAGACGAAGCTTAAACATTAGGCCTACTGGAAAAGAACCGTCTGTGAAATCCATGCATGCGAAGACGCACACGATCAGGGCAGGATGTACAACATGATGAAACAACAGCAGAGTAAGTTAGTTTGACAGAACTAGAACAAAATCCAGAACAAACAATGTCCACTCGTTCATACTGGTCGACTGAAACAAAGGCTGCAGAAAAAATGGCTGGCTGAAACGGTCAAGCGCAAAATCACCGGAGGCGGAGCGCTCCTGACATAATCCAGCGCCACCAATGCATCCCCTGTACAAGTATAAACTATCCATGCTTACATCACACAAGTACCAGAGTGTCCAGATGAGTAATAATGGAAATCTTTTAAAATTCCAGCGGAGATCCTTTTCCAAACAACCGGGTAATAAGCCTCCATCATGTCGTTCTTCATCGTCACCTTGTTCATTTCTCAACACAAGGCATCGGGAGAACATGGCGACACAGGAGACTTCGTTTTTTTGCATGAAACCTCCACTTTCTTCCCACTTTTAGAGGAAAGCTGAATGCCGAACATCCCCCATACGCGAGAAGACGTCATTTTTGACAAAACATGCCTTTCTGAGGAGAAACAAGTGGGAGATCATGGGGGAAAGACAATAGCGTGATCATAGTGGAACAGATTGAAGAATGGAGAGCGAGTAAAAGGAAAGAGTGTGCGTTGGGACCATCTGTGTTGCTGGATGGCAGCCAAACTGCTGGTCCTAAAGCCCAAGCACATGTTTACCCGCCTCCCTCCGCAGCCGTACCCTGACAAACAGTGCGCCGTTACTCCACGCTGCAGCAATCTCAAACCTAACGACTATGAACACAGGTTTTTTTGACTGCATGGACAAAGACACGATTCAAATATCTACCTGCTCCCCCACAGCTTGCGAAACACACACACCACAGCTTTAGTTTAAACAGCATGGATAAATACTTAGATAACATCAGCCTTCACTATGTACCTGTACAGACAGACGCTTTGGAAAGCAACATGCACAGGGCTGTGCGACAATCCCAGCTTAACATAGCCAGGCTCTTTACATCCCACAGTTCCCCAGTGCGTAAATTTTACTAAAAAGAATAACCAGATAGGTGCAACCTGACTAGAGGTAGGGACATATATTCGCACTGTTTACAATAACAGTGATCCGAAAACTCACCCAAGCCCCCATAGAGATCTGCACCAACGACCTTCAGGAGTGGTTCATAGGTGGACAGCATACAGGTGCGTACACATCCATGACGCATTAAGGGCGGCCCGAGATCCAATCGACACGTGGCCACATTCGTTTAGCATTGTGTACAGGAATCCGTACCCCGACTGAAGCACCACCTGCAAAACTAAAATCTTCCAGCTTGGTGATCATGAAGGTTTACACTTAAGATGGCCATAAATTTGTTATTTATCTTTAATCATCTATTCAGCAGCGTTATTTTTAACAGATGCATGTACCATTATACATACATTTTTTAAGTTATTTTCTATGCATATCCCAACTGAACGTGCAGCACGGTGGTTTAGTGGTTAGCATGTTCTCCTCTCAGCACTAGGGATTCCGGTTCCAATCCCCATCTGGGTGGAGTTTCCATGTTCTCCCCATGTCCGTGTGGGTTTCCTCCCACAGTCCAAAAGACATGGATCAAGTCAATTGAGTTCTCCAATTGCCCCATATAGAGTGTGTCTGTATGAGTGAGTGTGTGCCCAGCAATAGATTGACGTCCTGTCCTGGGTGTATCTGCCCAGCACCCGAAACGTTATCCCCTGAATGGGCATGGGGAACCCCCCCCCCCCAGGATAAAGCGGAAGATAATGGATGGATCCAAACTGAACGCCAGCTCAAAACCAAAAGCACAGTAGCAGACCTGAAGGTTCAGTCCTTGCTCTCAGTTCCTCAGTACCAAATTTGCAAGTCCAGGTTCTCCCTCTTAAACTTCAACAGCCTAAAGGTTTAAAACACCAAGCTACCACACCATTTAGAAACTACAGTGCTAACAAGAACCAGAGTGAATGATGTCTAGGCCACTTGAGGTCAATGTATCCCTCTGGCAGGAATAGATTTTTAGTTCTAGCCTGGGCTTACACCCATTTCCCGATCGTTCTATGCCATTTGATCTTGCATTATTAAATCTTAACCTTTTATTGAATGAATCTTTAACAACCACACCAATTTTGCATTGTAAATGATAAGCATTTAGTAATTACGACACAAAATCCTTCCGTATAGGTTAAACACCGATTGTGTTTGATAATTAGGGCTTTAACGTCATGAGTGAAATGTTGATACCCGTCAAGTGTCCAACCCATGAATACTGGTGGTTATCTACTAATTAAATGACGTGGTAGGTGGATCTAGATGCCAAAGTCGCATACAAACAAATACAGAATGTACACACCATATTACTGTAAATGCCTTGGATTCATTCACCTCCTTTTCATTCTTAACGCAAGACATTTGACCCGTTTAAGCCTCGCCGTTCCACCCATTACTGATTACAATGAAAATGGGAAACAAGTTTAAATGCTTAGACAGAGCGAGAATTAAGAGAAGCCCCTCCCTGCCCTACCCAGCCAAAAAATAATAAATAACAAACCAAAACCTGCCTGTACTGGATCACTCAGACATTGAATTGAAAAACATTCTATTCTAACATCTTATAAATCAGATGCGATGAATGCTTTTAGTTTGAACCTTAATAAAAGTGAATGTTGGTTAAGGGCGTTGGGCTATCAATCTGAAGGTTGGGGGGTTCGAATCCCAGGTCCACTGAAGTTACCAATGTGGGTCCTTGAGCAAGACCCTTAACCCTCATTGCTCCAGGGATGTTGTGATTAACCCTGTGCTCACGTTTTAAGTCGCTTTGGATAAAAGCGTCAGTTAAATGACCAAATGTAAATGTAGAGAACACACTGTCCATATTAGAGGAACAGACAACAGTTCTATCGTGAGGCTGCTTCACTGATGAATCAGTCATCCTGAAACAAGAGCATACACAACTGCAACAAATCTCTTAAGTAACAACAGATTTCCTCCACACGCATCGTTTACTTATGACGTGAGCACAAAAGGCCTGGACGAGTCTGAGCATTGACTGAGGACACCAGCCAACATTCCACACACCAAATTCCTGCCAAAAGTCTTCGAGGCGTTCGCTTTTAAAGGCCACAAAACATTCCGTCACTCATCTGACCAATGTTCATCAGCGTTCCGACAAAAGACGGCTCATGTCTGACTTTTTCTTTATGGCTTACAGAGGCATTAGCGCTAAACTGGATGGACTATGAATCCCATCACTGTGATGTATGACAAACAGGGTTACGTCGCAAATATTGTTACATTCTTCTTCACACATTCTCCAACTTTCCCTCGTTAAGTATTTCTTTGGAAAGAACTCATGACAAATTCGGTTCCGCTTCTTGTAAAGGAATCAAAAAAGTACCACACGGGGATTAATGGGCAGCGTTAGTAACACTGCACGCAGACAAAATCCCCTGCTGTCTTGAAAATATTACGCTAAGCTTGCTTTTAACGATGCAGATCGGCTTTTCCACTGCTCTTTTAACTGATAATCTAAGAAAAGGTTTCGTGGCAATGATCGCACAGTGAAAATGGCAGATTAACTGGCCTGTGACCCAGTGAATAAACCAGGTAAAGGTAGGTTGGGTTCATGCGAACAATAGTCGATGTATCACTGCGTCAGACACAACCGACGACAAGAAACTGAAAATACTGGAACTGTGAAGACAAAGAATGAGACAGTTCTCAACTACTTAATAATAATTATAATAATAACCAGCTGTTATCTTTAATGGGCCCAGTGGTGTTGAGTCTCACACTAAACCTTGGTCCTTAAAGGGTTTCTTTCTTTAACCCTTGTATTAGGTTATGTTATGGGTGAATTTATTTTTTCACATTTTGATTGTTTGAAATACTGGTCTCTCTTCTAAATTCATCAACTCTCCTTTGAATAATTTCATTAATTAGGATCCCAGACATGCTTGCAATAGAATAATTGTCCTATAAATCTTAACACATTACTGTTTTCTGACTTTTTTTTTTTCCCTTTGCATGGTTTTAAATTGTATTTAAACTGGGTGGGTCTGTTTGGGGGGGGGGGGGCAAACTAATCGCTGGGCACACACTCACTCTAATGGGGTTAATTTAGAGCATTAAATTTACCCTGAATCCATGTTTTTGGACTGTGAGAGGAAACCGGAGAACCTGGAGAAAACTTATATAGACACGGGGAGAACATGGAAACTCCATCCAGATCGGGATTTGTACCTGGATCCCCAATGCTTAGAAGGGCACGTGTAAACCACAACCCACTGTGCTGCCCTTGTCCCTTAACATTCATTCATTATCTTCCGCTTTGTCCTATATTAGGGTCGCGGGGGGGTTCCCCATCCCCATCCAGGGGAGAACATTTCTGGCACTGGGCAGATGCACCCAGGACAGGGCACCAATCTATCGCTGGGCACACACTCACACTCTACATGGGGCAATTTGGAGAACTCTATTGACTTGATCCATGTTTTTGGACTGTGGGAGGAAACTGGAGAACCCGGAGGAAACCCATACAGACACGGGGAGAACATGGAAACTCCATCCAGATCGGGATATGAACCTGGATCCCCAACGCTTAGAAGGGCACGTGCAAACCACAACACCACTGTGCTGCCCTTGTCCCTTAACATTCATTCATTATCTTCCTCTTTATCCTATATTAGGGTCGCAGGGGGGGTTCCCCATGCCCATCCAGGGGAGAACGTTTCTGGCGCTGGGCAGATACACCCAGGACAGGGCACCAATCTATCGCTGGGCACACACTCACACACACACTCTACATGGGGCAATTTGGAGAACTCCATTGACTTGATCCATGTTCTTGGACTGTGGGAGGAAACCGGAGAACCCGGAGGAAACCCATGCGGACACGGGGAAAACATCCAACCAGACAACCAACCAACATCCAAAACTCCAACCAGATGGGGATTCGAACCGGGAATCCATAGTGCTGAGAGGAGAACGTGCTAACCACTAATCCACCGTGCCGCCGTCCCTTAACATCATTAACGAAATTTTATTTCATATTTTACATGGAGGAGGATTTAAAAAACTAATTCTAGAGGTTTGGACTTCACACACACTATATAGTGGGAAATTTAGAGCAACCAATTCACAGTGATTCCATGTTTTTGGACTGTGGGAAAAAAAAAACAGAGAACCCCACGAAAACACCATGTGCACACAGGGAGAACATGGAAATTCCACCCAAAAATGGGATTTGAACTTAAAAGGCTACCGACTAAGCCACAGTGCCACCCTAGTTTTAAACCAGCTTAATGAAAATTGAAATTTTAGTTGGCGTTACAGACAAACCTAGAACACTGGATCTTTTCCAGCTACACTTAAATTGCTTATCCTCATCAAACATGCCATGCATTTTGTCCCAGATAGTGCACATAGGAGGAGAAAAGGAAACCAGGGGCTTTTGCACTGTATGAACTCCATTTTAGGGATTTCAACTCCAGAGCACACAACAATGGAACACAGAAACAATGTGACAACTGTACATTGACTGCGTCAAACAAAAACCTACAGAACTCCCAGCTGCCATTGTGAACCGACAAATGGCATTTTTGGATAAAAGTAAATAACAGCTGGGGGGGAAATAATAATAATAATAATAATAATAATAATAATAGGGCAGCACGGTGGCTTAGTGGTTAGCACGTTCGGGATTCCCACATCGAATCCCCATCTGGGTGGAGTTTCCATGTTCTCCCCATGTCCGCGTGGGTTTCCTCCGGGTTCTCCGGTTTCCTCCCACAGTCCAAATACATGGATCAAGTCAACTGAATTCTCCAAATTGCCCCATATAGAGTGCATGTCTGTGTGAGTGAGTGTGTGCCCAGTGATAGATTGGTGTCCTGTCCTGGGTGTATCTGCCCAGCGCCCGAAACTTTCTCCCCTGGATGGGCATGAGGAACCCCCCCCCCCCCGCAACCCTAATATATAGGATAAAGCGGAAGATAATGAATGAATGAAATGAAATAATAATGAATGAATAATAATAATAATAATAATAATAATAATAACAATAATAATAATTAAAAAAAAATTTTTTAAAAACAACCAACGGCGTGTTATGTTTTAGATGAAATACTGCTGGATTTTGACGAGACTGAGGGAAATATACGGCGTATGATGTGCCATGTTAAGCAACCACGACACAGCAAAACAACACAGTGTTGCGGCACTAGAGCAAGATTACAAAAACATAAGAGGCACACATATGATTGACCTCTTCAGCTGCCTTACATTACATCAGAGAACCCACTGCGGTGCGAAAGTACATGTAAAAACTTGTGCACGTAGTTCAGTAGGTACTTCCGTTACAAAAACTTTTTTTAGAACTATGCAGCATATACACATTATGATTTTTTTTGTTCATGACGAATTAGGTATAGATATACTTCTGTATTAATACTATTAAACAAACATCTACAATGCTCACATACACGCACTTTGTGTGTATTAAAACACAGTCTGCAGGTAATCAAACAAACACAATAGGGCCTTTCAGACTAGTGGAACTTTTTTCGTAGTCTAAACCGTTGGAGGAAGTACTTCTTTTTGTGAGTGCATTCTGCAGGAACTGACTTTGCAACATTTGCAACTCCAAAGTCTAAAGTGAATGGTGATATTTTCCAATGTCTAGCATTTGATTTATTTCACTACTTATTTCAAAATGTGATACATTCGTTTTATCCTCATCATCCATCGCATCTGATGGATTCTAGATTTATTATATACATTCATTCATCCATCCATTATCTTCTGCTTTGTCCTATATTAGGGTCGTGGTGGGGTTCCCCATGCCCATCCAGGGGATAACTTTTCGGGCGCTGGGCAGATACACCCAGGACAGGACGCCAATCCATCGCTGGGCACACACTCAAACAGACATACTCTATATGGGGCAATTTGGAGAATTCAATTGACTTGATCCAAGTTTTTGGACTGTGGGAGGAAACCGGAGAACCCGGAGGAAGCCCACACGGACACGGGGCGAACTTGGAAACTCCACCCAGATGGGGATTCGAACCGGGAATTCCTAGCACTGAGAGGCGAACGTGTTAACCACTAAGCCACCGTACCGCCTTATTATATACAGTACCAGGCAAAAGTTCGGCCATACCCCCATTCTTGCTCCTCTTCCTCCCTTACCATCTGAATGGATATTTTAGTTTTACAATTAAAGACATGTTTTCTTGTTGTTGTTAGTCCCCTGTTGGTTCTCTGCTCTCTATTGGTCAGGACCATCACAGAACAGGTATCATTTGGGAGGAGGATTGTCAGTTTTGCGTGACACTGATGCAGTAAGGGGGTTTTAGTACAGCAATCAATAGCAAAACAGGAGAGAGTTCAAATTTACTGGAAGTAGTTTGTGGAGGGGCAGTGTGACAAAACAACATTCGTAATACACTCGGTTACGTGGTAGTCACCACTTATTTAGAAACCCTTGTGTAAAATGTATTCTGGGAAATTTGACTATCCAAGTCATCTCCTGATGCAACCATGATAAAGCCCACTAATCAAAGGCACTTCTGGGTATTTGATCTGTTCTGAGCAATGTGTGAAGTTTGATGTAAAACAGTATTTGGCCTGTGGATGATGATGAGTAACAAATCCATTAAAGAACAAGCACAGAAAAAAACCCACAGTTAACACGTCAATGACCCTGATTCAAGCAATCAGAGACTTCTGAAGAGCTGGAGTTGAGTGTAGTAGATTGTGGTGGACTGAAAACTAAAACAAAAAAGTGGGAGGGAAAAAAGTGCACTGCAGAAGCAGGGTTGATAAAAGCTTCTTCTGAATAGGAGGGCGTGGTAGCTCAGTGGTCAGGGTGTTGGGTTATCAATCTGAAGGTTGGGGGTTCAAATCCCAGATCCACTGAAGTTACCAATGTGGGTCCTTGAGCAAGACCCTTAACCCTCATTGCTCCAGGGGTGTTGTGATTAACCCTGTGCTCACCTTGTAAGTCGCTTTGGATAAAAGTGTCTGCTAAATGACCAAATGTAATGTAAATTAATAGTATTAAAGAGAACAGTAAATGCCTTAAAATAATTTCTGTATCCATCTCTTCAGATGTGCCATTCCAAAACGTAATGATTCTAAAGTTGCCCAGCGATAGATTGGCGTCCTGTCCTGGGTGTATCTGCCCAGCGCCCGAAACGTTCTCCCCTGGATGGGCATGGGGAACCCCCCGCGACCCTAATATAGGATAAAGCGGAAGATAATGAACGATTCTAAAGGGGTATGTTGAGGTTTATAAGCAACATATCATCCTAACACTAAAAGTTTCAAAATGAAAAAAAAAAAAAACATAAAAAGAATAGAATATATTAACATCAACACCACAATAAGACCAGATATCAACAATGTATGAGTAACAAACATGGATAATCACACACACAGGGCATGAGATGATTAGATCCATCCATCCATTATCTTCAGCTTTATCCTCTATTAGGGGGGGTTCTCCATGCCCATCCAGGGGAGAACGTATCCGGCGCTGGGCAGATACACCCAGGACAGGGCGCCAATCTATCACCGGACACACACTCACATTCTATATGGGACAATTTGGAGAACTCAATTGACTTGATCCATGTTTATGGACTGTGGGAGGAAACAGGAGAACCCAGAGGAAACCCACACGGACACTTGGAGAACATGGAAACTCCACCCAGATTGGGATTCAAACCAGGAATCCCTAGTGCTGAGAGGAGAACGTGCTAACCACTAAGCCACAGTGCCGCTAGAGATGATTAGATAAAAATGACAATTATACAATTGTAATGCAATAACATTACCCCAAAAAAAAATTTTTTTCATATTAATTTGTTTTAAAAAAAAATTATGCAGATCTTCTGCTGAATTTGAACACAAAATATTTAATTTAGTGTCCATTAAAGTACATGTTCATATTCCTTTAAAACTTGTTTTTTTCCTGTAAAGTAAAAAGGCAAGTGGGTTTTTTTGGTTTTTTTTTTTTATAAATGTCATCATGATGTTGAAGTACTCTTAGTATTAATTAGAACATCTCAATTGTGATTAATTGCAAAAATGATTAATCGTCTCATCCTCAACTCTTCCACAAACCACAGTAAATTTAAACCAGGTGAACAACTCGTGTTTTTCATAATGATTGGTCTGGACCGCGGGCGCCACGGTGGCTTAGTGGTTAGCACGTTCGCCTCTCAGCACTAGGGATTTCCGGTTCGAATCCCAATCTGGGTGGAGTTTCCATGTTCTCCCTGTGTCTGTGTGGGCTTCCTCCAGGTTCTCCGGTTTCCTCCCACAGTCCAAAAAACATGGATCAAGTCAATTGAATTCTCCAATTTGCCCCATATAGAATGTGTTTGTGAGTGAGTGTGTGCCCAGCGATAGATTGGTGTCCTGTCCTGGGTGTATCTGCCCAGCGCCCGAGACGTTCTCCCCTGGATGGACATGGGGAGCCCCCCTGCAACCCTAATAGAGGATAAAGTGGAAGATAATGGATGGATGGTCTCGACCGCTTTACAGCAAAACCCCTGCAAACAACCCACCATCTAAAAACTGATTTTGACCACAAACTACATCTTTATAATCATCTGCAGAGCATCATTTTGTCCGATTTATTCATTTTACTCTCCATCTGTAGTTGTTCATGGCAACTCTCTAATAATGTGCAGTAAACTGCTACATGTGTGAACCAAATTAAATAAAAATAAATACCTAATCTCAGCTATGCAGAAGTACCACATTAGTATAGCTCTAACAGAAAGAAACTGCAAAGCATACCTGAGGCATACCTGAGAACTGATGTTATTTACAAATGTGGAAAGAACCATAACAGGGCGAGCAGTCAGTATTAATTAAGGTCCAAAAGCACAGCGCATAAATACAGAGCACAAGACTAGTATAAACAGTACAGAACAAACTTTGGAGTGCAGGACATCTTCTAAACCTCTCATTATGGGGATCCACACCACCTACTAAGATCAAAACTTCAAAACCAGCAGAGCAGGAATTGGAAAAATATTCAGATTTAATTATTTAGGTATAATTTGTAATAATTTATTAAAAAGGTATAAATGTACATCCACAGGTCCTTTATTCTGAACAAACACCATTCAAAAGTCTTTTGGGAATTTTCTTACAGTAAACTTTGAAAAAATAAACTGCAGTAAATCATTTCCTAGATATGGCAATTCCGAGGAATACTAAATCAGGTTATCATGTACTCCAAAGAAAAAACCTGGCGAAGGTGTCTTAAAGACAGTGTCAATTTTAATCTAATCTAATGCTGGAAGGTCCAAACAAGCCAAAAAAAGAAATTAAGCAGAAAGTGTGAATACATTGGTGCAAATGACATCTAATGTTTAAACCAAATTAGTATATACTTTAAAGAATGAAGGGCGGCACGGTGGCTTAGTGGTTAGCATGTTCTCCTCTCAGCACTGGGGATTTCCGGTTCGAATCCCCATCTGGGTGGAGTTTCCATGTTCTCCCCTTCCCCCGTGTCCGTGTGGGTTTCCTCCAGGTTCTCCGGTTTCCTCCCACAGTCCAAAAACATGGATCAAGGTCATTTAAATTCTCCATATTGCCCCATATAGTGTGTGTCTGTGTGAGTGAGTGTGTGTGTGCCCAGTGAAGGATTGGCGCCCTGTCCTGGGTGTATCTGCCCAGCGCCCGAAACGTTCTCCCCTGGATGGGCATGGGGAACCCGCCACGACCCTAGTAGAGGATAAAGTGGAAGATAATGGATGGATTTAAAGAATGCCACAGATAGGCCACTTCAAAGAAGAAAGCATAAAAAGCAGCAGAATGTAAACAGTGTGACTCCAAATATGTACATGCGTAAAAGCAAAGGAACTGTTAAATGTGGTAGCTCAGTGGTTAAGCATTGGGTTATCAAGCTGAAGGTTGGGGGTTCAAATCCCAGGTCCACTGAAGTTACCAGTGTGGGTCCTTGAGCAAGACCCTTAACCCTTATTGCTCCAGAAATGTTGTGATGAACCCTGTGCTCACCTTGTAAGTCACTTTGGATAAAAGCATCTGCTAAATGACCAAATATAAATATATATCTCAGCGCTGGGAATTCCGGATTCGAATCCCCATCTGGGTGGAGTTTCCATGTTCTCCCCATGTCCGCGTGGTTTTCCTCCAGAAAAGTTCTCCAAATTGCCCCATATAGAGTGTGTCTGTGTGAGTGAGTGTGTGTCAAGTGATAGATTGGCGTCCTGTCCTGGGTGTATCTGCCCAGCGCCTGAAACTTTCTCCCCCAGATGGGCATGGAGAACCTCCCCGCGACCCTAATAGAGGATAAAGCGGGAGATAATGAATGGATGGATGGAAGTGGTGGGGAAAAGTTTCAGTGCACAAAGTGGTCGAACTGATCCCGAATCATTGGATGTTCTCCCCGTGGGTTTCCTCTGGGTTCTCCGGTTTCCTCCCACAGTCCAAAAACATGGATCAAGGTCAATTGCGTTCTCCAAATTGCCCCATATAGAGTGTGTGTGTGTGAGTGAGTGTGTGCCCAGTGATAGATTGGTGTCCTGCTCTGTCCTGTCCTGTCCTGGGTGCCCCCCCCCGCGACCCTAATAGAGGATAAAGCTGAAGATGATGGATGGAAGTGGTGTGGCAAAGTGTCAGTGCAGAAAGAGGTCGAACTGATCCCGGATCATTGGATGTACCTGCGCCAGCTGCCGCGGGTCCGGAGCGCCGAAGAGTGAGGAGCTGGAGCTGAAGCTGATGGCTCCTCTGCGGCTCAGCACGTGTTTGGGAACCGGCCTGTCCAGCGGCAAGACCGGCAGCTGATAACATACTTCCATTGAACAAGGTCGAGGCTCGATCGGGATCCAAAAAAACGCAATCGAAGAACAAGGGCCAACTAAAAACATGGACTATACAGGAAGAATGGCATGGAACTTAAAAGCTGCTTTCGCTTTTAAAGCGGGGTTAGAACACAAAAGGCGAGATCGCGCTGCATTTTGTTCGGCTCGGTGCTGGCCGGTGCTGGCCGTGTGGTCCATTTTCAGTCGCGCCGCAGGTTCGAGCTCCGCGCTTCGGGCACCCCGGGCCCTTGTGACAACGAGGCCTGGATGTTTTGGGTAGCTTTTGTAAAATGCTTCCTCATTTTCTTGCGAAGACAAAAAAAAACCAAAACAAAACAACCAGAACTCCAGTCGCGGCGTTAGGCGATCGGCATCGTGAAATGGCTCCGTGTTTCGGTTCCAAATCCACAGACAAAAGGCATGACCGCTTCGGGGGGGACGGAAGAATCACGCGGGAGGAATCCACGCGATCGGGGGCCGCTTTTCTTCAGCGTTTCATTCACGATCGGCGGCGCGTTGGTTCACGGTTCGGCTTTCGTTGCAGAACCCGACATCTGCACACATTCATCCAGCGCCTCCAGCGCCTCCAGCTCCTCCACCTCGCTCAGAGCACCAGCCGCGCCGTGCTCGGCACACAAAGCGGAAAATGCCTGCCGTGCGCCTGCATTCTTGCCTTTCCGCTCACGTCATGTATGAAGGCTTTGCCAAAAAAAAAAACACGTCGACATAAAAGAAAGAAAGGAGGAAAAAAACACCAAGCAAACACTTCAGGATTGCAGGTCCCCCAAAACACTGCAAGCTGTTTCCGAACGTGCAGACGGCAGCCTGTGGAAGCGCCTCTTCGGAAAAAAAAAGAAAAAAAATCCACCAATCGCAACGCGGCGAGGCGAGCACGCCGGCCGCTGATTGGGCGACACGGCGAGATTTTCGGATCGCCGCGCGTTGATTGGCTGGCCGCCCGAGGCGACTCCGCGGCTGATTGCTATGCAGTCGTGCGTCGACGGTATGGAGCTGAGTGAGGGTATTCCACCACGGCGGGGTTTGCCCTGCATCACTCACTGCCTCAGATTACCTTCACTTCATGACTCACCATTCAGCCTAACTGTACCGGCAGTGCAAAGCAACGGCATTCCTCGTCAGACTTTTATCAAACTCCAATTTCTACTTGAGTTCATCCTCAGCTGCTCAATTGGGGATGGAGGTTTTGGAATAATTGAGTTCATTGCTCCACGGATCATGGTGGCTTAGTGGTTAGCATGTTCTCCTCTCAGCACTAGGCATTGCGTGGAGTTCCCATGTTCTCCCCGTGTCCGCGTGCGTTTCCTCCGGGTTCTCCGGTTTCCTCCCACAGTCCAAAAACATGGTGTGAGTGAGTGTGTGTTCAGTGATACATTGGCGCCCTGTCCTGGGTGTATCTGCCCAGCGCCAGAAACGTTCTCCCCTGGATGGGCATGGGGAACCCCCCTCCCCCCCTGACCCTAATATAGGATAAAGCGGAAGATAATGGATGGATGGATGGATGGATGGAGTTAATTGCTCCACAGATCATGGTGGCTTAGTGGTTTGCATGTTCTCCTCTCAGCACTAGGGATTGCGTGGAGTTTCCATGTTCTCCCCGTGTCCGCGTGCGTTTCCTCCGGGTTCTCCGGTTTCCTCCCACAGTCCAAAACCATGGTGTGAGTGAGTGTGTGTTCAGTGATACATTGGCGCCCTGTCCTGGGTGTATCTGCCCAGCGCCAGAAACGTTCTCCCCTGGATGGGCATGGGGAACACCCCTCCTCCCCCCCCGACCCTAATATAAGATAAAGCGGAAGATGATGGATGGATGGATGGAGTTAATTGCTCCACAGATCATGGTGGCTTAGTGGTTTGCATGTTCTCCTCTCAGCACTAGGGATTGCGTGGAGTTTCCATGTTCTCCCCGTGTCCGCGTGCGTTTCCTCCGGGTTCTCCGGTTTCCTCCCACAGTCCAAAAACATGGTGTGAGTGAGTGTGTGTTCAGTGATACATTGGCGCCCTGTCCTGGGTGTATCTGCCCAACGCCAGAAACGTTCTCCCCTGGATGGGCATGGGGAACACCCCCTCCCCCCCTGACCCTAATATAGGATAAAGCGGAAGATAATGGATGGATGGATGGATGGAGTTAATTGCTCCACAGATCATGGTGGCTTAGTGGTTAGCATGTTCTCCTCTCAGCACTAGGGATTGTGTGGAGTTTCCATGTTCTCCCCGTGTCCGCGTGCGTTTCCTCCGGGTTCTCCGGTTTTCTCCCACAGTCCAAAAAGTGAGTGAGTGAGTGTGTGTTCAGTGATACATTGGCGCCCTGTCCTGGGTGTATCTGCCCAGCGCCAGAAACGTTCTCCCCTGGATGGGCATGGGGAACCCCCCTCCCCCCCTGACCCTAATATAGGATAAAGCGGAAGATAATGGATGGATGGATGGATGGAGTTAATTGCTCCACAGATCATGGTGGCTTAGTGGTTTGCATGTTCTCCTCTCAGCACTAGGGATTGCGTGGAGTTTCCATGTTCTCCCCGTGTCCGCGTGCGTTTCCTCCGGGTTCTCCGGTTTCCTCCCACAGTCCAAAAACATGGTGTGAGTGAGTGTGTGTTCAGTGATACATTGGCGCCCTGTCCTGGGTGTTCTGCCCAGCGCCAGAAACGTTCTCCCCTGGATGGGCATGGGGAACACCCCTCCTCCCCCCCGACCCTAATATAAGATAAAGCGGAAGATGATGGATGGATGGATGGAGTTAATTGCTCCACAGATCATGGTGGCTTAGTGGTTTGCATGTTCTCCTCTCAGCACTAGGGATTGCGTGGAGTTTCCATGTTCTCCCCGTGTCCGCGTGCGTTTCCTCTGGGTTCTCCGGTTTCCTCCCACAGTCCAAAACCATGGTGTGAGTGAGTGTGTGTTCAGTGATACATTGGCGCCCTGTCCTGGGTGTTCTGCCCAGCGCCAGAAACGTTCTCCCCTGGATGGGCATGGGGAACACCCCTCCTCCCCCCCGACCCTAATATAAGATAAAGCGGAAGATGATGGATGGATGGATGGAGTTAATTGCTCCACAGATCATGGTGGCTTAGTGGTTTGCATGTTCTCCTCTCAGCACTAGGGATTGCGTGGAGTTTCCATGTTCTCCCCGTGTCCGCGTGCGTTTCCTCCGGGTTCTCCGGTTTCCTCCCACAGTCCAAAACCATGGTGTGAGTGAGTGTGTGTTCAGTGATACATTGGCACCCTGTCCTGGGTGTATCTGCCCAGCGCCAGAAACGTTCTCCCCTGGATGGGCATGGGGAACCCCCCCTCCCCCCCTGACCCTAATATAGGATAAAGCGGAAGATAATGGATGGATGGATGGATGGATGGAGTTAATTGCTCCACAGATCATGGTGGCTTAGTGGTTTGCATGTTCTCCTCTCAGCACTAGGGATTGCGTGGAGTTTCCATGTTCTCCCCGTGTCCGCGTGCGTTTCCTCTGGGTTCTCCGGTTTCCTCCCACAGTCCAAAACCATGGTGTGAGTGAGTGTGTGTTCAGTGATACATTGGCACCCTGTCCTGGGTGTATCTGCCCAACGCCAGAAACGTTCTCCCCTGGATGGGCATGGGGAACACCCCTCCTCCCCCCCGACCCTAATATAAGATAAAGCGGAAGATGATGGATGGATGGATGGAGTTAATTGCTCCACAGATCATGGTGGCTTAGTGGTTTGCATGTTCTCCTCTCAGCACTAGGGATTGGGTGGAGTTTCCATGTTCTCCCCGTGTCCGCGTGCGTTTCCTCCGGGTTCTCCGGTTTCCTCCCACAGTCCAAAAACATGGTGTGAGTGAGTGTGTGTTCAGTGATACATTGGCGCCCTGTCCTGGGTGTATCTGCCCAGCGCCAGAAACGTTCTCCCCTGGATGGGCATGGGGAACCCCCCCTCCCCCCCTGACCCTAATATAGGATAAAGCGGAAGATGATGGATGGATGGATGGATGGATGGAGTTAATTGCTCCACAGATCATGGTGGCTTAGTGGTTTGCATGTTCTCCTCTCAGCACTAGGGATTGCGTGGAGTTTCCATGTTCTCCCCGTGTCCGCGTGCGTTTCCTCCGGGTTCTCCGGTTTCCTCCCACAGTCCAAAACCATGGTGTGAGTGAGTGTGTGTTCAGTGATACATTGGCGCCCTGTCCTGGGTGTATCTGCCCAGCGCCAGAAACGTTCTCCCCTGGATGGGCATGGGGAACACCCCCTCCCCCCCTGACCCTAATATAGGATAAAGCTGAAGATGATGGATGGATGGATGGATGGATGGAGTTAATTGCTCCACAGATCATGGTGGCTTAGTGGTTTGCATGTTCTCCTCTCAGCACTAGGCATTGCGTGGAGTTTCCATGTTCTCCCCGTGTCCGCGTGCGTTTCCTCCGGGTTCTCCGGTTTCCTCCCACAGTCCAAAAACATGGTGTGAGTGAGTGTGTGTTCAGTGATACATTGGCGCCCTGTCCTGGGTGTATCTGCCCAACGCCAGAAACGTTCTCCCCTGGATGGGCATGGGGAACACCCCCTCCCCCCCTGACCCTAATATAGGATAAAGCGGAAGATAATGGATGGATGGATGGATGGAGTTAATTGCTCCACAGATCATGGTGGCTTAGTGGTTTGCATGTTCTCCTCTCAGCACTAGGCATTGCGTGGAGTTCCCATGTTCTCCCCGTGTCCGCGTGCGTTTCCTCCGGGTTCTCCGGTTTCCTCCCACAGTCCAAAACCATGGTGTGAGTGAGTGTGTGTTCAGTGATACATTGGCGCCCTGTCCTGGGTGTTCTGCCCAGCGCCAGAAACGTTCTCCCCTGGATGGGCATGGGGAACACCCCTCCTCCCCCCCGACCCTAATATAGGATAAAGCGGAAGATGATGGATGGATGGATGGATGGATGGAGTTAATTGCTCCACAGATCATGGTGGCTTAGTGGTTTGCATGTTCTCCTCTCAGCACTAGGCATTGCGTGGAGTTTCCATGTTCTCCCCGTGTCCGCGTGCGTTTCCTCCGGGTTCTCCGGTTTCCTCCCACAGTCCAAAAACATGGTGTGAGTGAGTGTGTGTTCAGTGATACATTGGCGCCCTGTCCTGGGTGTATCTGTCCAGCGCCAGAAACGTTCTCCCCTGGATGGGCATGGGGAACCCCCCCTCCCCCCCTGACCCTAATATAGGATAAAGCGGAAGATAATGGATGGATGGATGGATGGATGGATGGATGGATGGAGTTAATTGCTCCACAGATCATGGTGGCTTAGTGGTTTGCATGTTCTCCTCTCAGCACTAGGGATTGCGTGGAGTTTCCATGTTCTCCCCGTGTCCGCGTGCGTTTCCTCTGGGTTCTCCGGTTTCCTCCCACAGTCCAAAACCATGGTGTGAGTGAGTGTGTGTTCAGTGATACATTGGCGCCCTGTCCTGGGTGTATCTGCCCAGCGCCAGAAACGTTCTCCCCTGGATGGGCATGGGGAACCCCCCTCCCCCCCTAACCCTAATATAGGATAAAGCGGAAGATAATGGATGGATGGATGGATGGATGGATGGATGGATGGAGTTAATTGCTCCACAGATCATGGTGGCTTAGTGGTTAGCATGTTCTCCTCTCAGCACTAGGGATTGCGTGGAGTTTCCATGTTCTCCCCGTGTCCGCGTGCGTTTCCTCCGGGTTCTCCGGTTTCCTCCCACAGTCCAAAACCATGGTGTGAGTGAGTGTGTGTTCAGTGATACATTGGCGCCCTGTCCTGGGTGTATCTGCCCAGCGCCAGAAACGTTCTCCCCTGGATGGGCATGGGGAACCCCCCCTCCCCCCCTCCCCCCCTGACCCTAATATAGGATAAAGCGGAAGATAATGGATGGATGGATGGATGGAGTTAATTGCTCCACAGATCATGGTGGCTTAGTGGTTTGCATGTTCTCCTCTCAGCACTAGGCATTGCGTGGAGTTTCCATGTTCTCCCCGTGTCCGCGTGCGTTTCCTCCGGGTTCTCCGGTTTCCTCCCACAGTCCAAAAACATGGTGTGAGTGAGTGTGTGTTCAGTGATACATTGGCGCCCTGTCCTGGGTGTATCTGCCCAGCGCCAGAAACGTTCTCCCTTGGATGGGCATGGGGAACCCCCCTCCTCCCCCCCGACCCTAATATAGGATAAAGCGGAAGATGATGGATGGATGGATGGATGGATGGAGTTAATTGCTCCACAGATCATGGTGGCTTAGTGGTTTGCATGTTCTCCTCTCAGCACTAGGGATTGGGTGGAGTTTCCATGTTCTCCCCGTGTCCGCGTGCGTTTCCTCCGGGTTCTCCGGTTTCCTCCCACAGTCCAAAACCATGGTGTGAGTGAGTGTGTGTTCAGTGATACATTGGCACCCTGTCCTGGGTGTATCTGCCCAGCGCCAGAAACGTTCTCCCCTGGATGGGCATGGGGAACACCCCTCCTCCCCCCCGACCCTAATATAAGATAAAGCGGAAGATGATGGATGGATGGAGTTAATTGCTCCACAGATCATGGTGGCTTAGTGGTTTGCATGTTCTCCTCTCAGCACTAGGGATTGCGTGGAGTTTCCATGTTCTCCCCGTGTCCGCGTGCATTTCCTCCGGGTTCTCCGGTTTCCTCCCACAGTCCAAAACCATGGTGTGAGTGAGTGTGTGTTCAGTGATACATTGGCACCCTGTCCTGGGTGTATCTGCCCAGCGCCAGAAACGTTCTCCCCTGGATGGGCATGGGGAACCCCCCTCCCCCCCTGACCCTAATATAGGATAAAGCGGAAGATGATGGATGGATGGATGGATGGAGTTAATTGCTCCACAGATCATGGTGGCTTAGTGGTTTGCATGTTCTCCTCTCAGCGCTAGGGATTCCCGGTTTAAATCCCAATCTGGGTGGAGTTTCCTCCGGGTTCTCCAGTTTCCTCCCATCCATCCATCTTACGCTTTATCCTCTATTAGGGTCGGGACCATAATGTGGGGGGTTTTCGGGTGCTGGGCAGATAAACCCAGGACAAGGTGTTAATCTATCGCTGGGCACACACACAGACACACTCTATATGGGGCAATTTGGAGCATTCAATTGACTTTGATCCTCGTTTTTTGGACTTTGGGAGGAAACCGGAGAACCCAGAGGAAACCCACACGGACACGGGGAGAACAGGGAAACTCCACCCAGATGGGGATTTGAACCGGAAATCCCTAGCGCTGAGAGGAGAACATGCTAACCACAAAGCCACCGTGCCGCCCTCCATTCATGATATTCTGCTTAATTCTATACTAGGGTCACAGGGGGGCTTAGTGGTTAGCACATTTGCCTCTCAGCGCTAGGGATTCCCGGTTCGAATCCCAATCTGGGTGGAGTTTCCATGTTCTCCCCGTGTCTGCGTGGGTTTCCTCTGGGTTCTCCGGTTTCCTTCCACAGTCCAAAAAACATGGCTCAAGGTTAAGGTCAAACGTGGACACAGAGAGAACATGGAAACTCCACCCAGATCAAGATCCACAGTGCTGAGAGGCAAACATACTAACCACTACGCCATGTGTTATTCGACAAATAATGTGTGCATTAAAATCCAAATAAACTTCCACTGACAGATACACCCAGGACAGGGCACCAATCTATCACTGGGCAAACTCACTCACAAACATACTCTATATGGGGCAATATAGAGCATTCAATTGACCTTGAATCCATGTTTTTGGACTGTGAGAGGAAACCGGAGGAAAACTAACCACTAAGCCACCATGCTGTCCTTTGTTGGAATTTAGAACCTTTATTTTGTTTAAAAATACAGTATATATATATTTACTTGCATTAGTCATTATATAACTGAAGGACATTCATTCTTTCATTATCTCCCGCTTTGTCCTCTATTAGGGTCGCGGGGGGGGTTCCCCATGCCCATCCAGGGGAGAATGTTTCGTGCGCTGGGCAGATAGACCCAGGACAGGGCACCAATCCATCGCTGGGCACACACTCACTCACACACACACACTCTATATGGGGCAATTTGGAGAATTCAATTGAAACCCACACGGACACGGGGAGAACATGGAAACTCCACCCAGATGGGGATTCGAACCAGGAATTCCTAGCGCTGAGAAGCGAACATGCTAACCACTATGCCACCGTGCCGCCCTGAAGGACATTTAAATACTAATTCTTTTGGAGAATGAGAATTGATGTTTTAAAGGCTATGTGTTTATAAGCCTAACTGGTCCATGTGTACCTTAACCAGTGAGCTACAACCGCCCTACAAGTATTTATTAAAATACAGCAGTAATGTGTGTTTTGCTTAACAAGGCAGTCATCTACATATATATTAAACTACTATTATAAATACATTCACATGGGAACTTTCTACAATTGAATTGACAGAAAGTCATTGGACGCAGTAATTAAGGTGCTCTAACAAAGCACTATATTGATGGACAGCATGTCATCTGCTACTGTTCCCGTTCGCTGCTCACCTGGGACTTCCGTCATTCTCCAACTATTAGGAAGCCATTTAGAAATGATTTGTTTCTGAAGTACTGTTTGCTCTACACACTATTTGTATGGCGGGATCGGCTTCCTCAAGGGCCCCCAGGGAAGCCTGCTCTGATGAGGGGAGAGAACCTGTACTCCTGTTGATTCCCCTCGAGACACCACCTGAGATGCCAGACAGCTGCTTGCAATCCGATCTAAACTCTGCTCCATTCATCAGGAGACCACTGTCACCAAGGGCATAGGCATAATTAATAGTGCTTTATTTATGTCATCCATGACACAAGCCTCTCTCCTATTTTTTTTTCTATTGGCTTTTTTGCCACTCTCCTTTGGGAATATGACTTAAATCCATATATATATATATATATATATATATATATATATATATATATATATATATATATATATATATATACATATACATATATATATATATATATATATATATATATATATATATATATATGGATTTAAGCCATATTCCCAAAGGTGTGTGTGTGTGTGTGTGTGTGTGTGTGTGTGTGTGTGTGTATATATATATATATATATATATATATATATATATATATATATATATATATATATATATATAATTTTATCAGATTAATTCTGTTTTTCTGCTGTTTATATGATGCCATCCATGTTAGTATAGATGGCATCATATATATTTTTAGCTGCTGCAAGGTTGAAAACATTTTGTGTTAAATGACAGTTTTGAAAACAATAAGTAAAAATAAAACGAGTTTTAAGATTAAATATTTAAAAGACCGTTTTGCACAGTTTTTTATTACTCCACACCAATGAAATGTTTATTCATTTATTATTTTATAGAGACATAACAAAACTTTAATCATATGACGTGACTTCACTTTAAAACAGAATTATTTAGATTGTGGGAATTATCCATCCATTTTCTTCCGCTTTATACTATATAAGGGTTGCGGTGCCCATCCAGGGGAGAACGTTTCGGGCGCTGGGCAGATACACCCAGGACAGGGCACCAATCTATCGCTGGGCACACACTCACTCACAATGGGGCAATTTGGAGAACTCAATTGACTTGATCCATGTTTTTGGACTGTGGGTGGAAACCGGAGAACCCGGAGGAAACCCACGCGGACACGGGGAGAACATGGAAACTCCACCCAGATGGGGATTCGAACCGGGAATCCCTAGTGCTGAGAGGAGAACATGCTAAACACTAAGCCACCGTGCCGCCCATTGTGGGAATTAGTTTGCAACATTATTTATGCGCACATCATATATAATACACTGTTCCCTCTGAAAATAGAAGAATATAGAGGCCTATTATTACATTCTGAGGTACACTTAAGACTGTGGTAATAGGGTTCAAAAATCTTTAAGATATAAGGGAAACAAGGGACAGTTGTATCACCTTAAAATAACCTGGAGTGATTGCACTCACTGTGCACATGTTCAGTAAGACTGTATTCTTGCTAATGAAAAAAGAGCCATATTTAAATATCTCTATCCATTCATTATCTTCCGTTTTATCCTATATTAGGGTCGCAGGGGGTTCCCCATGCCCGTCCAGGGGAGAATGTTTCAGGCGCAGGGCAGATACACCCAGGACAGGACACCAATCTATCGCTGGACACACACTCACTCACACAGAAACTCACACATACACACTCTATATGGGGCAATTTGGAGAACTCAATTGACTTGATCCATGTTTTTGGACTGTGGGAGGAAACCGGAAAACCCGAAGGAAACCCACGCGAACACTGGGAGAACATGGAAACTCCACCCAGATGGCGATTCGAACCGTGAAGCGCTAAGAGGCGAACTTGCTAACCACTAAGGCACCGTGCCGCCCCTTATTTAAATATTCATTCATTCATTATCTTCCGCATTTATCCTCTATTAGGGTCGAGGTGGGGTTCCCCATGCCCATCCAGGGGAGAACGTCTCGGGCGCTGGGCAGATAGACCCAGGACAGGGCGCCAATCCATCGCTGGGCACACATTCACTCACACAGACACACTCTATATGGGGCAATTTTGAGAAATCAATTGACTTGATCCTTGTTTTTGGACTGTGGGAGGAAACCGGAGAACCCGGAGGAAACCCATGCGGACACGGGGAGAACATGGAAACTCCACCCAGATGGGGATTCGAACCGGGAATCCCTAGCGCTGAGAGGCGAACGTGATGTATTTTTTGGATGCTGTCCTGAGCTTAAATGTCTATGAACCCAAACAAGTTTTATTAAAATTGCTGAAAATAGAAATGTCTAACTGTGTTAAACTAGCAGTCAGGCCAGTTTACATGAGCTGAAATAATGGCTGGTGATACTGAGACGATGTAACGCCTTGCTTGCTGTATTGGTACAGCAAACAAATCTGCATGGATGCAAGACAAAGACGTTTTTGCTCTGCTGTCATTACAGATTTTCCCATGAAAAAACAACTGGAGGCTGAGAAAAGCAAGAGAAAAAAACCCACGCCTATCAAAGAACCAGAAAATGCAAGACTCATCTGATGAAGATGATATCTGCATTGTGGGCCTAGAGAGCTACTTCAGGACAAAGAGGTCTGGCTCGAGTGCTGGGCCTGTAAAGAAGAGTGTTACAACTGTCTCATGTCTCCATTATTAAATTCTGTCACAAACAGACAGATATCAAAAGCTGTGTTTAAAAACCCAAATGGACCAGATGACCATTTTATGGACCGATAAGACCAAGTTAATCTTAGTGATCAAAAAGCAAAAATGGGGTGTAAGAAAAGTTCTGCCATCATCTTGACATCCAAGCTCATTTGTGAAACACAGTGGGGTCATGGTTTAGGTTTATATGGTCGGCTCTAAAACAAACTGACTTATCATTATTTATGATGTAAATAATGAGCAATAAAACAACGATCCAAAGAACTCTTTGGATCTTTGTCAACTTTACAAAGGCAAGTCCTTCATCAGAGGAAAATGTGGAAAAGCAGTCTAAAAGCAGACTTTAAACCATTTGAGCAAACAATTAAGATTTTTTTTACTTTAATTTTAACTTTATTAAAGTAGTTTGAATGCTGTGTGAAGTACCAGTTAAAGGTTTGGACATGGTAGTGTCACTCCAGAACTGATAACAAACAATCCACCACCAATATAGGTTTATATATGGCCGGCACGGTAAAAGTGGTTAGACATCGTTTGCCTATCATGTAAATAATGAGGATAAAACACGATCTTCGAACTCTTTGTGATCTTTGTCACTTTGTTCTCAGAGGGAAATGTCCCGCGTCGGTTTCCTAAAGCTAAAGGTTTCATCCCAGTCAGACCAAAAATATCTTGAGCAAGTCAATGAATTCCAAATTTCCCCAAAGGTAGAGTGTGTGAGTGAGTGTGTAACCAGCGATGATTGGTGCACTGTCCTGGGTCTATCTGCCCAGCGCCCGAGATGTTCTCCCCTGGATGAGCATGGGGAACCCCACCGCGGACCCTAATAGAGGATAAAGTGGGAGATAATGAATGAATGAATGAATTTCAGATTTTTTTTACTATAATATTATATATTATATATTGAATGCTGTGTGAAGTATATAAAAGTTTTGGACATTGTTAGTGTCCATCCAGAGAACTGATAATAAACGATCACAATTATATATTCTCCAAATTGCCCCATATAGAGTGTGAAAACTTGTGTGACCAAATCTGGTGTGCCCTGCGATAGATAGGTGAGCCAGCGCCCGAGATGTTTCCCCTGGATGAGGGTTTAGCTGGGAACCCCCCGCGAGCTCTGTTTAATAAAGTTTAATTTGAGGACGGGATGATCCAAACAGATATGTATATTTCCTCCCACAGTCCAAAAACCGCGGCATCAAGTCAATTGAGTTCTCCAAATTGGTTAGAGTTGCCTCTCAGCGCTAGTGAGCGTTGCCCAGGTTCGAATTGGGCACCCTTCTGTCCTGGAGTTGTCCATCTGCCCTGTGTCTGCGTGGGTTCTCCCCTCCATGGGGAACCCCACCGTTTCAACCCTAACAGAGGATAAACGGGTGATAATGGATCAATATTATATTGAGTATATCCAATATTAATATACATAGAGTGTATATGTGTGAGTGAGGTGTCCCCACCGCGACCCATAGAGGATTAAAGGCGCCCTGATCCTGGAATGTGTATCTGCCCAGCGCCCGAGAGATATATTCTCCCCTATATATATATATATATGGGGATATACCGCGACCCTATATAGATATAAATATATATCTATATATGATATGATATGAATAAGGGAGTATCTAGTGGCCCAGTTACCAATTGTACCAGTTACAAATTTTAAAACCCTGATTTAAAACAGTACACCACAAGATGGAGCTCTTTCCTGTGTTTATTAAATAATGCATAACAACTTGAGTGTAAAGGCTGTATTTTAATAAGCATATCTGGCTGATTGGTAAAGTTTTCAGTACGGTGCTATTTAAATGTTATCTTTATTGAATTGTTGTAGTCAACCCGTCATACATCAGTCTTCTCTTTATACGCTTTTCTCCTCCTATAGTTTACTGAACATTTACACTGAAACCCAATCAAGCCTGTTGGCATCTGTGACAGTTACCTGAACTCATGACTCACTTTATGTATAATTCAGCTGCCCAGTAATCTCCTCACACAGGAGCAACCTGAGTCCATCGAACTGTCTGCAGTTCCTTAGATGCGACTTTGCTCTGAGTGTCTGAATTGAAATCAAACAGGTAAGAATGCGAAAGTTGCTGTTTTAATGATTTAGTTTGATTCATTGTTGAATTTCATTTCGTTGTCGGTGCATGAGTGAGGCGGAGAAAACTGTCAAGGCAGCATTGTTTTTGTAGACTATTAAATATTCAGCACAGGTCGGCCATCTGTGATGGAATGATTGTCAGGCCATGTGTGGAAACTCGCAGGTGTCTGGGAATTTATTTGTTGTTATTTATAGAGAAAGTACTTGCCAGACTGCAGGAAAAAACTTCAACAGACCCATTTAGTAACATACTGGTGCCAGATCAGGAATGACGTATTATCAACAACGCAATGAATAATGGGATCAAAGTTCATTGTGAGTGCTGAGGTGAATACCTATGAGAAATGTTGCTAATGCATTGTTTTTTGCAAAGGTAATGCTAAGGGAATATGAGTGAACAAAGACAGCGAGCCCTGTCCACATCAGGCGAGGCTCTGTACCAGGTGCTTGGCCTTGACAAGAACTGCACACATGATGACATCAAGAAATCATATAGGTAAGTTTTAGGCTATTTAGATTTCTACAAATTATCATACTACCTTATTTTAGATGTAGATATATTTTGAATAGGGCAGATATTGATGTGACTTCAGACTGTTTTTGTTTTTTTTATTTATGACCTTGAAATGATCTATGCTTCATAACATAATCTGCCTATTCAATGAATAAGCCATTTTATGTTTTCTTAATTACACTGTGTCTTAAAACAATGGCAAAAAACTTCAAAAGTTACATTATCCTGTCATCAAACAAAGCTAAAGTAGTTTGTCTAAGGATGTACAGCTCTGGGTAAACAGCTTTTAATAAAACTAGAGGGAATTAAACACCCAGAAAGAAAGTAAACTGTTGGAAATAAATAGAGGGCACAAAAGTTCAAACACTATTTTCTGCTGACAGTTTTCAAACAGCTTCTTAAATAAAATATGTTTCATTATATAACTAAAATATTTGTGGGGCTGAATAAATGAGCACCTTTAACCAGTGTGTGTGTGTGTGTGTGTGTGTGTGTGTGTGTGTGTGTGTGTGTGTGTGTGTGTGTGTGTGTGAGGAAAAGAAATTTAAAGGAACGCGATTGTTGTTCAGGCACAAACTACACTATGTATTTAAGGAAAATTATATAATGGTGTTTAGGTTCTAATCCCCATCTGGGTGGAGTTTCCATGTTCTTTCCATGTCTGCATGGGTTTCCTCCAGGTTCTCCAATTTCCTCCCACAGTCCAAAAACATGGACTCAATGAGATAGGAGCATGATCTTTAAAGGACTATATACTGTGAATTGATGATGGCGATGATGATGATGGTGATACTTATATGGTACATGACCATGGGGGGGGGGGGTTCAGGATAGGGTGCCAATCTATTGCTAGTCAACTCAATTGACTTGATCCATGTTTTTGGACTGTGGGAGGAAACTGGACAACACGGAGGAAACCCACGCGGACACGGGGAGAACATGGAAACTCCACCCAGATAGGGATTCAAACCGGGAATTCCTAGCGCTGAGAGGAGAACATGTTAACCACTATGCCACCGTGCCGCCACACTGAGAAGTGAACATGCTAAATACTTGCCGCCCCACACTGATATCATAATGTAATTTTGAAAAACTTAAAAGATTTAAATTTCGATATAAAAAGATATAAATATAGGCGGCACGGTGGCTTAGTGGTGAGCACGTATGCCTCTCAGCACTAGGGATTCCCGGTTCGATTTCCCATCTGGGTGGAGTTTCCATGTTCTCCCCATGTCCCCGTGGGTTTCCTCCGGGTTCTCCGGTTTCCTCCCACAGTCCAAAAACATGGATCAAGTCAATTGAGTTCTCCAAATTGCCCCATATAGAGTGTGTTTGTGTGAGTGAGTGTGTGCCCAGTGATAGGTTGGCGCCCTGTCCTGGGTGTATCTGCTCAGCGCCCGAAACATTCTCCCCTGGATGGGCATGGGGAACCCCCCCACGACCATAATATAGGATAAAGCGGAAGATAATGGATGGATGGATGGAACAAGATCTAAATAAAAGATATTAAAACAAAGTTACATTTTATTATGTTCATTAGTTTCTTTCCTCTGCTTGCAAAAGTTAATTAGTTTATTATCTTTTTCTTAATCCTCTACTAGGGTCACGGGGGTATTTTAAAGTACTGATAATATAAAAATACTGCCAAATGCCCTTAAGAACATCAGTCATATGGATTCATTGGCTGGTTTAAAGACAGAAGACAAGCCTACGATCACAAAGCACAATGCCAGGTGTTAGATGGAGTCATGCATAGCACACTGTCACTGACTAAAACTATGGACGGGTGTTCTTTGGCATGATGAATCACATCTGACCATCTGGCTGTCTAATGCATGACTTTTGGTTTGGTCTAACCCGGTGCACACTATTTACAATTTTGGATAGGTTCAGGCGAAACTGAAATTTGGATAATTTTAATAACAGAAAAAAAAAACTAGATTTCTAATTGATGTATTGGAAGTTTGGGTGCTGTAAGTGCTGGTGCTGGAACAATGAGCGTCTCAGGACATTCTGTTCAGGACCTTTTAAAATATGAAACACTCTGTTCAGGCCTGTCAGAATGCTGGCTGTTTTTAGTACACGTCATATAATGAGATAAGAGGAGTGTAAATTTTGTTGTGGTATTTATATTCATTTTCTTTACAAGGCAATCTCTAAATAAAACATTATGGGAATTATTGACTACTCACTGGAGCCTGGGTATGTTCCAAAATGTGATAGAAATGGTTATGTTGTCTACAAAGTGGGTAATGAGTTTTATTTTAATGGCTGTGGTTTGAGAACAAGAGGTTTATGAAATCTAAATGTGTAATATTTGAGTATCAACTTACGCACGGTCACGTAATGGACATTTTCACTACCCTGTGTGCGTGTAGGGTTCTGGCTGTACTCAGCCACCCTTTGCTGCATTAATCTAAAAATATCACCAACACTAAAACACCGAAGCAGCAAGTGGGATGATTCTATAACATGCCAAATGAGTGACGCTCCAGCAATTACTGGATGTAAGTGCACTAATTCATGCTGCCTTTAAGAGGCATTTAGATGTTAAGCATTTTAATAGCAGCTGCTTGTGCTTAATGAATATGTCAACATAGCAAGACTTTCAGAAGCCATTGGCATAATCAAAAATTAATAAGGGTACTTGCCTGAAGCATTATAAAACGTTGATGAGAAATTGCATTTTTTCAGTGTAGTGCTGAAAATTGAAATGAATTAAATCCAGATGACTATGCACTATGCAGCATTGAAACTGTAAAAGAATGGTGGTTATTCATAAGAGAAAACTGAAGAATATCCATTTATTCAAGGCATAGTTCTTGTTTCACCTTTTATAAAGTCTGTATTTGGAACGTTAGGTAAAATATTAATGTGTTTCCTTGTGAATGCTTTGATGGTGCGTTTTCATAACACAATAAAAGAACAAGAAGCATTAGCTGACACAGCAAACCTGGGATTATACAATGTATGTACTTGAACTTTGACAAGGTTAAAAAAAAATATTTCACAAAAACAATTAATAATGCAATCATGTGAACATTTGTATTATTGGGAAATTTGAACAAAGTCTTGTCAACGTGCTGTGTGTACTAAACACAGATATTCTTTCTAAGACCAAAGTTATGCCAAGATCCTCTCATTATACACAGTACGAAAAAAATGTGTCATATTTTTTACCCTAATGCATTATTGGATCAGATTAAGGCTGCTAATAATGGCTAAAATTATTAATGAATTTTCCAAAAAAAGAAGGCAGGGTAGGGCGCCAATCTCTTGGTGGACACATAGACACACACTATATGGGGCAATTAAAAGCATTCAATTTACCTTGAATCCATGTTATTGGACTGTGGGAGGAAATCACGGTCATGCCATCTGTCTATCACTCAGTATTGGCTGGTTTTGCGTTTCAACTGGGCGGCACGGTGGCTTAGTGGTTAGCATGTTCTCCTCTCAGCACTAGGGATTCCCGGTTCGAATCCCAATCTGGGTGGAGTTTCCATGTTCTCCCCGTGTCCGCGTGGGTTTCCTCCGGGTTCTCCGGTTTCCTCCCATAGTCCCAAAACATGGATCAAGTTCAATTGAGTTCTCCAAATTGCCCCATATAGAGTGTGTCTGTGTGAGTGAGTGTGTGCCCAGCGATGGATTGGCGCCCTGTCCTGGGTGTATCTGACCAGCGCCCGAAACGTTCTCCCCTGGATGGGCATGGGAAACCCCCCCACAACCCTAGTGGAGGATTTAGCAGAAGATAATGGATGGATGGACGGATGGAGTTCCAACTGGCAGTGGTGCTGCATGACACCAGAAACCTCCAGTTTAATCATCTCCTCTGGTTGCTGTCTGAACTCTGCCATATTCTCCCTATGTCACCGTGGATTCCTCCAGCTTCTGCCCATCTCCAAAAAACACGCCAGAGGGAGGGTTCTTCAGATTAGCTCCTCTAAATAGTTTCTAGGTGTGAGTGAGTGTAAATGACTGAGTGCTTATGAGATGTCCTGAGATGGACTGGCATTCTGCCTGGAGTGCAATCCATATAGGTAGTCATTACTACAAGGTTAAAACTCCAGGTTAGAACACGGATGAATGGATGACTAAAGGATCACAATGCATCTCATCTATATTGGTTTTGCTTCTAAACACTTGCTCTGTATGAAACAAGTTCAAGTTCAAGTTCAAGTTATTTATTTATATAACGCTTTTTACAACAGTACATTGTCACAAAGCAGCTTTACAGAATGAAAAGCCTTTAAACCCCCAAAGAGCAAGCCGAAGCGACAGTGGCAAGAAAAAACTCCCTTTTATGTTGTTATTTAAGGAAGAAACCTTGGGAGGACCAAGACTCAGTGGGGGACTCATCTTCCTTGAGAGGCCGGGCAGCATCAATAATGTAGGACAGCTATGTCCAGATATTAAACAAATGGAAAAACTAACAACTGGAAAACTATATGTGAGTCCATTAAGGGTGTCCTGAATATTCAGGTTCCATCCAGTATTTGACGGCAGAGCCATGGGTGAAGGTCTGACTACACCTCCAGGAAGCCGGTCACACCTCAAAAGAAACAGACAAAGGAAGGCAGTTAGAGCTAATAATAAAGCACGGCATTTAATTAATAAGTGATTTATTGACAGAGTGCAGTATGTGACTCCGACACCACTGACTAGAGCAGCAGAACTAAAAGAGGCAGATACTGCAGACTCTACATAGTTGAGATGGTGCCCCGGAACATCATGATTTCAGCGCCACACCTCCCCATTAATGATGAGGTGGGTGAAGAGGTGAAACGCCAGCATACACTGATCACAGATTACCCCCCAACACAGCCAAGCCTGAGATCTACATCTTTACTGGAAGGCTATTCCAAAGTTGAGATGAAACCCATCATTATTACTAGTTTCAAAGTATTAGCAGATCATTTAAGAGAACTTTAACTTCAACACTGGTCTTGTGTTTTTCCAGGAAACTTGCTTTGAAATATCACCCAGACAAGAACCCGGAGAACCCTGATGCCGCTGAGAAATTCAAGGAGCTTAACAATGCGCATACCGTGCTATCTGATGTCACAAAGCGGAACATTTATGACAAATACGGTTCACTGGGTCTTTACGTGGCCCAACAGTTTGGAGAGGAGAATGTTAATACATATTTTATGCTTTCTAGTTGGTGGGCCAAGGTAAGCACGTTGATGCTGTGAATATCAGTGAATTGAATGATGCTAGTTGTGTACCTTTTTTAATCTAAACCAAGGTTCTGTGTATGCTTTATTTGTTCATACACGCTCATCTGTAGGGTCTGTTTGCCATCTGTGGCTTGTTGACGGGCTGCTATTTCTGCTGCTGTTTGTGCTGCTGCTTCAACTGCTGCTGTGGAAAGTGTAAGCCCCGTGTTCCAGGAGAGGAAGACCCAGAGTGTTACGTGTCCCCTGAAGACCTGGAGGAGCAGATCCGCACTGATACAGAGAGAGGTAAAAGTATGCGCAACATCCATTCACAGGTTATGTGATGCCTCTATGTCAAAGGTTCTCATAGAGCTGGATCATAGAGAGGCATCAGTGCGGATTACTGATAAATACAGCTGGTACTAATGCTACCCCTTAATGCTGGAGGCTATTCGGATCAGATGTTCCTGGACGGGATAAATGTCATTCAGCCGCACGCTGGATCAATGGTTGCGTCATAAAACATTCGTTAAAAACCTCAAAGAATGCTGAAAAAATATTTTGAAAAGCATAAATAAAATGGTATACACATGCAAATATAATTCATTATACAAATAAAATCATACACTACCAGTACAAATACTTCACAGCCTTTAAAAATGCTTTTTTATATGTGGTATTTTGTTTAAAACAGGATAGAACCATAAAACAAGTCGACACATTGGAAAAATACGTTGTTATAGGGATATTAGGATATTTTAATAGATTGTATGTATTAGAATATTGACTGAATCATTGTGTTCTGGTAAAAAAAAATGGGGGCATGGTAGCTCTGGTTACGGTGTTGGGCTAACAATCTGAAGGTTGGGGGTTCAAATCCCAGGTCCACTGAAGTTACCAATGTGGGTCCTGGAGCAAGACCCTTAACCCTCATTGCTCCAGGGATGTTGTGTTTAACCTTGTGCTCACCTTGTAAGTCCGTCCATCCATCCATCCATCCATCCATCCATTATCTTCCGCTTTATCCTATATTAGGGTCGCGGGGGGTTCCCCATGCCCATTCAGGGGAGAACGTTTCGGGCGCTGGGCAGATACACTCAGGACAGGCCGCCAATCTATCACTTGGGCACACACTCACTCACACAGACACACTCTATATGGGGCAATTTTGAGAGCTCAATTGACTTAATCCATGTTTTTGAACTGTGGGAGGAAACCGGAGAACCCGGAGGAAACCCACGCGGACACGGGGAGAACATGGAAACTCCATCCAGATGGGGATTCGAACCGGGAATTCCTAGTGCTGAGAGGCGAACTTACTAACCACTAAGCCACAGTGCCACCACCTTGTAAGTCGTTTTGGATAAAAGCGTTTGCTAAATGACGAAATGTAATGTAAATGTAAAAATATCTAAAAATGTTTATTAGTAGGTTTAATATATATGGAATCTATTATTAATCAGCGTTATCGTACTAATAACATTGAAATTACATGATTTTTAAATACAATCAGCTGTCGGTATGTTTGATCCAGATGTTTGGCTTCAAACCATTGCTTTTGTACTGTTCGCAGTGGGAGGTTTTTCAAGTCAGATGAAAACTCTCACAAAACTGCTAATTACAGCCTCTGAGTCATTTCTTCGGGCAAGCGTGCATACTGGTTATTTTTACTTATCTTGCAATAATAAGAAGCAATCTGTTCCCGGCCTTTTGAAGAGTATCAGGCAAGACGAAACTTTTGTACGACACATTAATGTTTGCCCACTTGCTTCCATCAAAAGCATTGTGGAGATGCATCCAAGCCTGGTGATTCAGAGCTGTGGAACCAGGCTAATGTTGTCATAAATAAATAAACAAGCTATGGAATATGATTAGAGACGTTTTCGCATTGATCTATTTTGAGATTTTATTGTCATGGCTCAGGAAACATCTCTGGTGGAACATAGGTGAAACATTTCTGCCTGCGTTTCATGGGGTGCCCTTTAAACTAGAAGCACGCGGTAGGGTTCGGCTGTGAAACAAGCTCTTACTTCTTTTTAATAAAACAATTTAAAGAAACCATGTTCTGCTTGAAATCCAATTAAAAATGTCTGCCAGAGTCTGACCCTACATGCAAGACTGCTTTCAATTTGTTGATAATTATTCTTCTGACCTACCTGTGTGTTTGGCCAGATGGTGACGCTCCTGTAATGCATCAGCCATCCAATGCAAGTGAGAAAACTCAGCTGATCGGGGATGGACATCGGACATACACCTGAAAAAGATTCACATGAGCATCAATGTCTAATGCTATATATATATATCTTTTTAAGCAAGCCACATCAAACCTGAAGTCATTTTCCTGTACCTCTGTATTTTACATTTGCATATGTACAATTACTGCAAACAAGAATTTAGGTTTATAGCTAATATATATCTTTAAATGTCTACATATGTATTCCTATAGATCAAAATGTATGCACTATTGTGTTTAGCTACTTAATTTAGAGGTCACTTTATTAGGAACACTTTTTTGTTTATACATTTAATGGCGGTTTTATTCGATTTATTGGATACACTTTGTAGTTTTACAATTACAAACCGTTGTCCATCTGTTTCTCTACACATTTATTAATACCCTTTACTTTGTTCTCTAATGAACCCTATACCAGTTATTATTTCCGAGGTGGATGATTCTCAGTACTGCATTGACATTAAATTAGTGGTAGAGTAGAATGTTGGACTGGTATGAATGATTTAGAAGATTTTAACACCTTGGTAACATCCAATCATCCATTATCTTCCGCTTTATCCTATATTCAGGTCGCGGGGGGTTCCCCATGCCCATCCAAGGGAGAACATTTCGAGCGCCGGGCAGATACACCCAGGACAGGACACCAATCTATCACTGGGCACACACTCACTCACACATACACACTCTATATGGGGCAATTTGGAGAACTCAATTGACGTGATCCATGTTTTTGGACTGTGGGAGGAAACCGGAGAACCCAGAGGAAACCCACGCGGACACAGGGAGAACATGGAAACTCCACCCAGATGGGGATTCGAACCGGGAATCCCTAGTGCTGAGAGGCGAAAGTGCTAACCACCAAGCCACCATGCCGCCACCTTGGTAACACTGCTGGGAATTATCCACCAACCACTTATTTTCAGCCAGGCTTGTGGTTAAGGAACCAGCCTTGCAACCTGAAGGTCCTCAATTTGATTCCTGTTCCAACAAGTATTATGGCTGAAGAGCCCTTAGGCATGGTACCTAACCAATTGCTTCCTGGGCGCTGTGTACAGGGCTGCCCACCACTCCGATCACAATTCACCCTTCGCCGTGCGCGTGTGTATTGTGTGTGTGTGTGTGTGTGTGTGTGTGTGTGTGTGTGTGTGTGTGTGTATGTGTGTGTATGTTTGTGTGTATGTTTGTGTTTGTGTTTACTGCCCAGATGGGTTAAAAGTGGAAATTCCTCTGTGTGCAAGTGCTGTAGGCCAACTAGATCACTTTAAAAATCACTTTAATCTTGTAGCAGCATCCTGTGAGCACTGCTCCAGCAGCCTGGCTGTGTCTGATTCAGTTAAACACACACTAATCCACCCCACCCCAGAGTAAGTGCAATGTTGAGAATCATCCTATTCTGTAGAACTATTGAGTATTAGAACACAGAATCTCTAATTCTCAGGAAAGGGGTCTAAAAACATATGTGGAAAAACAGATACAGTCTGTATTAAAGCATCTATATTGTAATTGGAACTATGTGGAAACAATCAGGTGAGCCTAATAAAGTGTTCAGTGAGCATATATATCCCTGTCTTCTGGATCAATGGTAAAATTTCCTGAAACAAATTCTTACCAGGAGAGTGAAAGGTGTTATAGTTTAAATTATGGAACCGTTTTAGAATACACTGTAATATAGACTCATGCAGGTGTGATGTGTAGGTGTTCCAATACTTTTGCCTATGTAGTGTATGTATCTTAAAAACTGGTTCTCACAGTACTGTAAATAAATAACAAAGTATGATAACTATATCCGGCTTTCAAAATGATGCAAGATGTTTTGTGTGATTCTCATAAGTCATGTATAAAGAATAAAAGTTGCTAGTTTTCACACGTCTGGAGAATTTCTGGTTTGATTATTTCATATATAAATTCTGTATCTGTCAGCTGTGACAAAATTTTTTACATTAGGGCATGTGAGGGATGTGGTGTCCCAGTGGTTACGGTGTTGGGTTATTAATCCAAAGGTTGAGGGTTCAAATGCTGTGTTTATTGAAATTGCCAATGTGGCCCCTTGAGCAAGGCCCTTAACCCTCATTGCTTCAGGGGTGCGGTCCCTGTGTTCTGACCCCAAACATCAAGTTGGGATACTGGTAAATCACTTTGGATAAAAGCATATTCTAAAATGACCAAATGAAATAATATTGTGTTACTGTACAAAAACAGTATCTATTCTGGCATTAAATGCTGAGGTAACGGACTGAAACATTGGATTAAATAAAGATTGCTTATCACGATATATCGCACTTAAAGGTACAGTTTGTGGGATTTAAGGGTTATCTATTTTAGAAGATTTGAATAATAATAATAATAATAATAATAATAATAATAATAATAATAATAATAATATTTTTTGGTGGGACGGTGGCTTAGTGTTTAGCACGTTTCCCCAACTGGGTGGAGTTTCCATGTTCTCCTAGTGTCCGTGTGGGTTTCCTCCGGGTTCTCCAGTTTCCTCCCACAGTCCAAACACATGGATCAAGTCAGTTGAGTTCTCCAAATTGCCCCATATAGAGTGTGTGTGTGTGTGTGTGTGTGAGAGTGAGTGTGTGCCCAGAGATAGATTGATGCCCTGTCCTGGGTGTATCTGCCCAGTGCCCTAAATGTCCTCCCCTGGATGGGCATGGGGAACCCCGCAACCCTAATATAGGATAAAGTGGAAGATAATGGATGGATGAAGACCTGTTCCTAATGACATACTCCATGAAGGCCTATTCTAAATTATTATTCCATCCATTATCTTCCGCTTTATGCTATATTAGGGGCATGGCGGGTTCCCCATTCCCATCAATTTGGAGAACTCAATTGACTTGATCCATGTTTTTGGACTGTGGGAGGAAACCGGAGAACCCGGAGGAAACCCACATGGACACGGGGAGAACATGGAAACTCCACTCAGATGGCGATTCGAAACGGGAATCCCTTGCACTGAGAGGCAAACGTGCTAAACACTAAGCCACCGTCCCGCCGAAAATTATTATTATTATTATTATTGTTATTGTTATTATTATTATTATTATTATTATTATTATTATTATTATTATTATTATTATTATTGGCGGCACGGTGGCTTAGTGGTTAGCCTCTCAGCGCTAGGGATTCCCGGTTCGAATCCCCATTTGGGTGGAGTTCTCCCCATGTGTCTGCGTGGGTTTCCTCCGGGTTCTCCGGTTTCCTCCCACAGTCCAAAAACATGGATCAAGTCAATTGAATTCTCCAAATTGCCCCATATAGAGTGTGTCTGTGTGAGTGAGTGTGTGTCCAGCGATGGACTGGCGCCCTGTCCTGGGTCTATCTGCTCAGCGCCCAAGACGTTCTCCCCTGGATGGGCATGGGGAACCCCACCGCGACCCTAATAGAGGATAAAGCGGGAGATAATGAAGGAATGAATTATTATTATTATTATTATTATTATTATTCAAATCTGCTAAAATAGATAACACTTAAATCCCACAAACTGTACCTTTAAGTGAGATATATCGTGATAAGCAATCCTTTATTTAATCCAATGTACATAATAACATTTTATTACTTATTTTCTAAGCACACTTTGTAGCTTAAAGATTTTAAGCTACCCGATGGTTGCATTGTGTGCATTATTTGTATGTTTTCTTTTCTTTTATTTATTATGTTGATTTTTATTATTTAATATTATCCGGGCGGCACGGTGGCTTAGTGGTTAGCACGTTCGCCTCTCAGCACTAGGGGTTCCCGGTTCGATTCCCAATCTGATTATTATATTGTTTTTGTGTTCGAAACACTTTACTTCTCTCGCAGTATGAGTTTACTGCGATACAAATCAGACTTCAGAATTGTTTTTCTGTCACAAAGCTTCTATGCCCCACAAAAATATTAAGTTCGTGTTTACAGATGAGATACATTTTTGTAAAAGAAAATAAGAGAACCTGATGAATATGTATAATAATAACTTTCATTAAAAACATTAAAAGATGCAGAGGGGAAAAAAGTGACTCCTTCGAGCCGGATTCGAACCAGCGACCTAAGGATCTCTATGAAACCACTACAGTCCTCCGCTCTACCAACTGAGCTATCGAAGGGCCATGTCTGCATGAGTCACTCGGTCAATAGATAATATTACATGCAGAAGCCGCGTCTTTCCGTTTCGTTGTGGTAAAAGAAAAAAAACATTTATAGTTTATATTGTTATGTATAATTTAATTTCTTTCAAGACCCATTCACAGACACATATGTTGTTTTTAAGGTGGTATACAACACCTTAACACTCATGTAAATCATATAATAAAGGTAACATTTAAGTGGGGAATTAGCTCAAATGGTAGAGCGCTCGCTTAGCATGCGAGAGGTAGCGGGATCGATGCCCGCATTCTCCAAAGACAATTTCTTTTTCAATTTTTTAATTTGTGGTTACGTTCTACGAAGTAGATAATCCGTAAATAAATAATAATCCATCCATTATCTTCCGCTTTATCCTATATTAGGGTCGCGGGGGGGGGTTCCCCATGCCCATCTAGGGGAGAACGTCTCGGGTGCTGGGCAGATACACCTTATACAAGGCGCCAATCTCTCACACACTCACTCACACACACACACACACACACACACACACACACACACACACACACACACTCTATATGGGGCAATTTGGAGAACTCAATTGACTTGATCCATGTTTTTGGTCTGTGGGAGGAAACAGGAGAACCCGGAGGAAACCCACATGTAAATCATATAATAAAGGTACTGTGTAAGTGGGGAATTAGCTCAAATGGTAGAGCGCTCGCTTAGCATGCGAGAGGTAGCGGGATCGATGCCCGCATTCTCCAAAAACACTTTCTTTTTCAATTTGTGGCTACGTTCTACGAAGTAGATAATTCGTAAATAAATAATAATCCATCCATTATCTTCCGCTTTATCCTCTGTTAGGGTCGTGGGGGGGTTCCCCATGCCCATCTAGGGGAGAACGTCTCAGGCGCTGGGCAGATACACCTTATTCAGGGCGCCGATCTCTCACTGGACACACACACACACACACACACTCTATATGGGGCAATTTGGAGAACTCAATTGACTTGATCCATGTTTTTGGACTGTGGGAGGAAACCGGAGAACCCGGGGGAAACCCACGCGGACAGGGGGAGAACATGGAAACTCCACCCAGATTGGGTTTTGAACCGGGAATCCCTAGTGCTGAGAGGCGAACATGCTAAGTACTAAGCCACCATGCCGCCTGACAATAATAATAATAATAATAATAATAATAGTAATAATAATTCATTCATTCATTCATTATCTTCTGCTTTATCCTATATATTAGGGTCGCAAGGGGGTTCCCCATGCCCATCCAGGGGAGAACGTTTCGGGCGCTGGGCAGATACACCCAGGACAGGACACCAATCTATCACTGGGCACACACTCACTCACTCATACAAACACACTCTATATGGGGCAATCTGGAGAACTCAATTGACTTGATCCATGTTTTTGGACTGTGGAAGGAAACCGGAGAACCCGAAGGAAACCCACACGGACACGGAGAGAACATGGAAACTCCACCCAGATTGGGATTCTCTAGCACTGAGAGTCGAACATGCTAACCACTAAGCCACTGTGCCACCCCATAAATAATAATAATAATAATAATAATGATAATAATAATAATAATAATAATAACAATAATAATAATAATAAACAGTCGATATGGACGCTATTTCATGTTGTTGCATCTCAAAATTGCAGGTCGTGTCGAATTCCGATCCTAACAGCTGAACTCGGCCGGTTATATATGGTCATGTAAACATAGAAACTGACGTGCCGCTTTCTAAAAACAGCTCCAGCTGATAGACGGAGGCCTGGATGTTCGGAAAGCCACACAGCGTTAGAGAACTTTACAAAAGACCTTTAGAAATCCGTATTGTTCTGTAAGAGAACCTCACACACGGCTCATCTCCACTTCTGCCATGGACAGTCTGGAGAAGCAGCTGATTTGCCCCATATGTCTGGAAATATTCACCAAGCCGGTGGTGATTCTGCCCTGCCAACACAATCTCTGCCGCAAATGTGCAAACGACGTCTTTCAGGTATTCTATTCTCTTCTTATATATTTTTATTATACTTCTTCCACTCTTGATAAGTTTTTTATTATTATTTTAAATCAAATCTATGGCTGTTTATATGTTAAGTAATACCAAGGTTACATTATGTCAATGTTATTCTGATAATATATGGTCTTTAGTTGAAAAAGAATATCTGTATTATGAATTCCTAGGATGATTCAGCACTTTAATGAATTAAAAAATCGTTTCTATTTATCTGTCTTCAGTCCTTTGTTCTTTGTTGTTAGTTGACTTTTCAAACTGTGGAGTTTCCATGTTCTGTCCGCGTGGGTTTCCTCTGGGTTCTCCGGTTTCCTCCCACAGTCCAAAAACATGGATCAAGGACAATTGAATTCTCCAAATTGCCCCATATAGAGTGTGTTTGTGTGTGTCTGTTTGAGTGAGTGTGTGCCCAGGGATAGATTGGCACCCTGTCCTGGGTCTCTGCCAAGTGCCTGAAATGTTCTCCCCTGGATGGACAAGAGGAACCCCCCTATGAACCTAGTTGAGGATAAAGCGGAATATAATGGATGGATGGACCTTTCAAACCAAACTTGGTTTGGGCTAAATAATTTGATCTTTACTTTACCTTCACACTTAAAGACTGGTGAACTACACATGTTAGGGACCGTGGAGTTTCCATGTTCTCCCAATGTCCTCGTGGGTTGCCTCCAGGTTTCCTCCTGGATCAAGGTCAATTGAATTCTCCAAATTGCCCCATACAGAGTGTGTCTGTGTGAGTGTGTGCCCAGGGTGTATCTGTCCTGGGTGTATCTGCCCAGTGCCTGAAAAGTTCTCCCCTGAATGGGCATGGGGAACCCCCCCCCCCACGACCCTAGTTGAGGATAAAGCGGAAGATAATGGATGGATGGGTGGACTTGGGATTGGGATATACAATTTGTATATTTTTTTCCCTTCCCACTTAAAGACTGGTGAACTAGACATGTTAGGGCAAATGTTAGCGCAATGTTGGAATATTAAAAATGTTTGTTTATCTTAAAATGGGACCATGTTTATATATTACATGTCTTCATCTCATCCACAGGCTTCAAATCCATATCTTCCTACCAGAGGAGGCACCGTGACATCAGGTGGACGCTTCAGATGTCCCTCCTGCAGACACGAGGTGGTGTTGGACCGGCATGGAGTTTATGGACTACAGAGGAACCTATTGGTGGAGAACATCATTGACATGTACAAACATGAGTCCACCAAGTGAGTATTAAAAGTTCACACAATATTATAAATGTTTAACAGCAAAACCTCGGAAACAGCACCAGTTCTTATAAGATTAATAAATTAATAAACTGATTGTATATTTCGAGCAGAGATCATGCTTTATTTCCAGTGAAAATATATAAAGCCATAACTAAATCTTTTAAGATATTTGGAAAAACTTACAACATTATTTCAGTTTGTAGTAAGTTTTGGATAGAGTCTGTAGTCTGCCAGAAATCACAGCTTTTTTGCAAAGTCATTCATTCATTCATTATCTTCCGCTTTATCCTCTATTAGGGTCGCGGGGGGGTTCCCCATGCCCATCCAGGGAGAACGTTTCGGGCGCTGGGCAGATACACCCAGGACAGGGCGCCAATCTACCGCTGGGCACACACTCACACACATAGATACGAACACAAACACACTCTACATGGGGCAATTTGGAGAAATCAATTGACTTGATCCATGTTTTTGGACTGTGGGAGGAAACCGGAGAACCCGGAAGAAACCCACGCGGACATGGGGAGAACATGGAAACTCCACCCAGATGGGGATTCAAACCGGGAATCCCTAGTGCTGAGAGGTGACCGTGCTAACCACTAAGCCACCGTGCCGCCTTCTTTGCAAAGTGTCTTAAAATTTCTTAAAAACCCACCACTCTATATTTAAAGCATCCAATTCACCCCTAAATCCACGTTTTTGGACCATGTGAAGACACCTGAGAACATGGAGGAAACCCACATGGACATGAGGAGAACATGGAGGAAACCCACATGGACATGAGGAGAACATGGAGGTTTCACCCAGATCGGGATTCGAAGCTGGATACCCAGACCATGCTATTCACCAAGCCAACCTTAATATAAAACATGGGCGGCTTAGTGGTTAGCACGTTCACCTCTCAGCACTAGGGATTCCCGGTTCGAATCCCCATCTGGGTGGAGTTTCCATGTTCTCCCCGTGTCCACGTGGGTTTCCTCTGGGTTCTCCGGTTTCCTCCCACAGTCATGGGGATCAAGGACAATTGAATTCTACAAATTGCCCCATATAGAGTGTGTTTGTGTGTGTGAGTGTGTGCCCAGCGATAGATTGGCGCCCTGTCCTGGGTGTATCTGCCCGGTGCCCGAAACTTTCTCCCCTGGATGGGCATGGGGAACCCCCCTCCCCACGACCCTAACAGAGGATAAAGCGGAAGATAATGTATGGATGAATATAAAAATGTGGTCCACATCATTTTCAACTCATTATTAGATAGTGTTTTGTGTATGTTGCACATATAATGTGAATAATGTTAAATACTAGCAGCAGAATTGTCCTTTATATGGGATGCAATGTTATAAACCTGTAACAGCATTTGGTTTGAAAAAGGATATTTCATATTTATCACATCTAACAATGGGTCAAAGTTCGGCCTCTAGTGACCAAGACCTTCCCAACACTATTCTACCACCTTTTACTTTATTAATTCGTTAATTACAATGAGACTATGTCTCAGTTTTCACCCGGCACTGAGGGAATTCTCCCCTGGAAGTCTCCATATTAGAGCATGAAGAGGTTGCATTTTGATGAGACTGTTCACCTTTTGACACATGGATTAAATAAGTGCGTCACTGATGCTCCACAGCAGCAAACCTGCTCCGCAGAGGACGGATGACCAGCCCATGTGTGAGGTGCATGAGGATGAGAAGATCAACATTTACTGCTTGACGTGCAGCATCCCCACCTGCTCTATGTGCAAGGTTTTTGGCTCCCACACGGACTGTGAAGTGGCACCACTCAATAGTGTATATCAGGTTCAGAAGGTATGACTTTTATTACCTACAATTACCTGAAATGATTACTGTTTTTGGCTTCTAACAGCCAACAGATATTTTGAAAATGTCTAAAAAATACTAAATTGCTTTATATAGAGTGTGTTTGTGTGTGAGTGAATGTGTCCAATGATGGATTGGTGCCTTGTCCTGGGTGTATCCACCCAACACTCGAAACGTTCTCCTCTGGATGGCTATCTCCCCGTGACCCTAGTAGAGTATTAAGCGAAAGATAATGAATGAATAAATGAATATTTTATTTGCTGCACCTCCTAATGACATTTATTTGATGAGCAAAGCATAGAAACCAAATTGTGGGTTTTGGTACAAAATTACTGTCTTAATACTATTTACTATTGACTTTAACTACTATTTATTTCAATTTACTATTTAATTTATACAATTTGGCATATGGCGGCACGGTGGCTTAGTGGTTAGCATGTTCGCTTCTCAGCACTAGGAATTCCTGGTTCGAATCCCCATCTGGGTGGAGTTTCCATGTTCTCCCTGTGTCCGCGTGGGTTTCCTCTGGGTTCTCTGGTTTTCTCCCACTGTCCAAAAACATGGATCAAGTCAATTGAGTTCTCCAAATTGCCCCATATAGAGTGTGTTTTGTGTGTGTGTGCCCAGTGATAGATTGACTGCCCAGCGCCCGAAACGTTCTCCCCTGGATGGGCATGGGGAACCCCCCCTGCAACCCTAATAAAGAAAAAGCAGAAGATAATGAATGAATTTGGCATATGTTGCCAGTTGTATGCTATATGTAATGTATTAGAAGTGGGCGGGTTAGCTGCTGAAGTTTCAAATCCCAGGTTTGTTAAGTGTGGGTTGAGCAAGACCCTAACCCTCTTCTCCAGGGATGTTGTGATTAACCCTGACCTTGTAAGTCGCTTTTTTGTCTTTGGAATGGAATGCATGTCTGTATTTCTACCTTCTAAGAGATTTTGTTTTTTGTCTTTGGTTGATGTCTGTATGGACAGCAGTTTTCTCTGTGTAGTATAGTTTCTAATATACCCCCACATTTTAATGCATGCTGCTCCATGCAGGGTGTTGCTTGTTGTTGAGTCTGAAGACTGAAGCTGAAACTTCAAACCCCTCTTTGTACATGATCATTATTGTGAATATGCTTTATATCCCTTTCATTTAATGGCTAAGTGTCAGGGTTTCTTTATATTCCTCATGAAGACCCATATTTAGCTTGTTGATTGTACTTTTGTGCCATCCTCTTTAGACAGAGCTGACTGATAGCATATCTATGATGGTGGGCAACAACGACAGAATTCAAGGCATAATCAGTCAGCTGGAGGAGACCTGCCGTGCCATAGAGGTGAGTTGCACTGTTTGTTTCTCTATCCTTATAAATCTAGTAAGTTTGGTTGGGTTACTGCTGAGCAGAGTGAGAACAGCCCCTCGCACAAACTCGCACTAAAGTTAATCAGACAAGCAGATAGGAAGCTGGCATACTTCCAGCATCTTGCAGCTCCATCCATGGAGGCATCGTGACTGACAAAAAAAGAGCAACAGTGATGCTCTTGCTTATAGCTGACTACAGGTCATGAGTGAAGGTTAAGGAAAATAAGGAAGTGAAATAAAAGGTAGTGTAGCTTTTGAATTGAGTTGTGTTGTTTATGCAGAATAGGGATGTTTTATTCATGTGGCCAGAATGATGAGAGTTGATATCATAACTGTCAGAGAGCCACATTTTGGTCAGGTTAACTCCAGCTGACCTGGTAACTGCCTCATCTATAATACGTACTGATTAGTTATATTTAAAAACTTTTACATATTTGTCTTAGTAGATTTGTATCTTTTTGGTTTACACCATATTTTTGTGTAAATTGCACCCTCCTCCACCCTCTTTGCAGCTTTAACAGCTTATATACTTATGGGAAGACCGAAGTCTATCTAAAATCTTATGTTGTTTCTTTTGAAATTTTTGCCCATTTGCCATTGATTGTCTACGTCTAAGGGACAGTCTACGTTCATGTTCATAACAAAGGTGTTTAATGGTGGATGCGGTCAGGATTCTCTTTAAGCCTCTGAAGTTGGTCCACACTAAAGTCACCCATTTATGCCTTTATGGACTGAGACAATGTTATGGCACAGAAAAAGGGCCTTCCCCAAACTGCTTCAGTAAAATTGGAAGCATATAATTGCCTTAAAACTTGCCTTAAATGAAACACCAGAATTCAGTCATTAAGAGGTATGTCCTAATCAGTGTTTATGTAAGGAACACAAATGTATATAACATGCCTTTTGAGGTCAAGTGGTCGATTTATACTAGAATTTAGAACTGTGCTGGTCAGGTTTCTGAAGAAAGACCTCCCTTTGTGAATCCCAATCTGGGTGGAGTTTCCATGTTCTCTCCCGGGTTTCCTCCGGGTTCTCCGGTTTCCTCCCACAGTCCAAAAACATGGATGAAGTCAATTGAATTCTCCAAATTGCCCCATATAGAGTGTGTCTGTGTGAGTGAGTGTGCCCAGCGATAGATTAGTGTCCTGTCCTGGGTGTATCTGCCCATCTCCTGAAAAAGCATGGGGAACCTTACATGACTCTAGGAATGGATTAAGCGATTATGAGATGAGATCCGATTTGTGCTGCAACACTGGAGCGCTTACTAAAGTAACACCGAAACAAATATTTTTTGATAATTACTTTTCTCACTTTGCTGACTTGATGATTCAGTGTTAATGCGCCAACATATAGGCGTTGTGCTCTCTCATTTGTAAGTCAATTTGAATAAAAGCGTCTGCTAAATAACCAAATTTAATATAAACGTAATGTATGCTGTAGGGGCGCTAAAATAATTAGCACGTCCCTGAACAAATAAACCAAACATCAGGTTCACACACACTGCTCGGTGTTAAATGTTTGAAGTGCTTGTCATGTACCTCTTTGTTAAATGTGTTAGGGTGTACAAGTGAGTAAGTGTAAGCGTTCTACACAGACACAGAGAACAGAGAACAGAGAATGACATGATTACTACCACCCACTGAAAACAACAGATCTCAATTTTCTCATGTTTAGATATTCACATTCACCTGAAAAGTCCAAATCTGACATTATTTCTCCTCATCATGATGAAAAAAAGTGGATGATGAAATAGCTGGGATTTAAAAAATACATTTGTTTTAATAACAAGTGCACATTTAAAGTTTCATTTTACAGTTAGTGGAAAATCTTGGTGAGGCAGGCCAGTCCCCAGTAGGTCAGTGACTAATCTGTGCCATGATCATTCTGATGGAGTGAGTGATCTGATTTTTTTTCTTGATCTGTCACTGGGACTCTATTATTTTCTCACATGTTTGAATTTATCGGTGACAAATCATGCAGTGTGAGCTTCCCAAAGACAAACCGTTACTGAATATTCACAGAAAGAGAGGTGGAATAAGAAGAAACATCAACTGCAATAAAAGAATATGTTAATTAATGTTACTTTTCGAAACTGTTTCGGATTTTTTGCACATAGACTTACTGGCCACTTATTAAGTAAGGGTCCTTGTTTCTACACTTATTTGTCCCTTTCTTTACATTAGGTCATTTAACAGATGCTTTTACCCAAAGTGACTTACAAGGTGAGCACAGGGTTAATCACAACATCCCTGGAGCAATGAGGGTTAAGGGTCTTATTCAAGGACCCACACTGGTAACTTCAGTGGACCTGGGATTTGAACCACCAACCTTCAGATTGATAAGCCGAACACCCTGACCACAGAGCTACTACACCCTTTAGCCGTACTTACCATACATCCATCCATTATCTTCCCCTTTATCCTCTATTAGGGTCGGGGGGGGGGGGGGGTTCCCCATGCCCATCCAGGGGAGAACATTTCAGGCGCTGGGCAGATACACCCAGGAAAGGGTGCCAATCTATCACTGGGCACACACTCACTCACACAAACACTCTATATGGGGCAATTTGGAGAACTCAATTGACTTGATCCATGTTTTTGGACTTGAGAGGAAACCAGAGAACCCGGAGGAAACCCACGCAGACACGGGGAGAACATGGAAACTCCACCCAGATGGGGATTCAAACCGGGAATCCCTTGTGCTGAGAGGCGAATGTGCTAACCACTAAGCCAACGTTGGATTCCCGGTTCGAATCCCCATCAGGGTCGAGTTTCCATGTTCTCCCCGTGTCTGCGTGGGTTTTTTTCCGGGTTCTCCGGTTTCCTCCCACAGTCCAAAAACATGGATCAAGTCAATTGAGTTTTCCAAATTGCCCCATATAGTATGTGTCTGTGTGAGTGAGTGTGTACCCGGCGATAGATTGGCGCCCTGTCCTGGGTGTATCTGCCCAGCGCCCAAAATGTTCTCCCGTGGATGGGCATGGGGAACCCCTCCGCGACCCTAATAGAGGATTAAGTGGATGGATGGATGGTATATGTATGTAGTGTATATGTATGTATATGGTATGTTTTTCTAGTTTGTTGATACCCTTCAGTCTGTTCTTCAATGATCCCCCAGGACCACCACAGAGTAGGTATCATTAGGGTGTTTAGTGATTTTCAGCACGGCAGTGACATTCCACATGGCTGCTGATATGGGCATAGTCTACCTCCACCATTTTTTGCAATTCACGTGGTAATACTTGTTCTTGTAGGAAAATGGCAGGAGGCAAAAGACTCAGGTGTGTGAAAAGTTTGACCATCTGTATGGCATTCTGGAGGATAGAAAGAGGGAGATGTGTTTGAAAGTGACAGCTGAACAGGAGGAGAAGCTTAACTATATCCGCAGATTAAAGAGTAAGTATGAAAGTCACCTGGAGGACATGGCCAAGACTGTACAGTCAGGGATCGAGATGATGGAGGAGCCTGAAATGGCTGTTTTCTTACAGGTAGGTAAATATCATCCTGATTAAACTTTCAAACTATTAAATTTTAATGTTCAATCCCCATGTATGTGACTAATAAACAGTGTTGCATACTTAAACAATATAATGCTAATTACATCATTATATATTAGAAAATAATATCATACAGAATGTTTTACAATGACAGGATATATATTTTTTATAAGTAAATATAACTTATATTTAATATATTCCTATATGTGGGCGGTCTCAGCACTGGGGATTCACCCAATCTGGGTGACATTTCCATGTTCTCCCCGTGTCCGCGTGGGTTTCCTCCGGGTTCTCCGGTTTCCATCCCACAGTCCAAAGACATGCATCAAGTCAATTGAGTTCTCCAAATTGCCCCATATAGAGTGTGTCTGTGTGAGTGAGTGGGTGCCAAGTGATAGATTGGCGCCCTGTCCTGGGTGTATCTACCCAGCGCCCGAAACGTTCTCCCCTGGATGGGCATGGGGAACCGCCCCGCGACCCTAATATAGGATAAAGCGGAAGATAATAGATGGATGGATATATTCCTATATAACTGATTATTTATATTGTAATCTCTTAAACATTAGTATTTACTGTACACTATCTTTAACTTTTCAGAGTGCCAACCAGCTTTTACAACAGTAAGTAAAATCATTTCTATCTGCAAATGCACTTACCTTGCAGTTACATATTGCTAAAACTTGCTTCCGCATCTATTAGGATGAGTGAGGGCTCGGATACAGCCCACTTTGAAAAAGTGGAACGCGGCTATGAAACATGGATCATTATACTGTAGATTTCAAAAAGGAGTGCAAGGCCTTACGTTCCATAGACTTCATCGCAGGTAAGCATGTGTGTTCTGTGAGTTGTTTCTCAGTGCACTCCTATGGGTTAAGACAGGGGTGTCAAACCACCAGGGGTCAAAACTCAAAGCATGCTTTAGGTCATGGACCGAAAAGGTACATATTTTTTAAACACACTAAAAGTAAATGTTTTTAGAACATTAATAGCAAAATATAGACAGGAATAGACAGGAATATTATACCACTATAAATGAACTTCAACGTTCTATAACTTAAACCAAAGAAAAAATGAAACTAAAAGTATGCTTTTAGAAAAATAAATAAATAAATAAATAAAAAAAAAAAAATATATATATATATGTGTGTGTGTGTGTGTATATATATATATATATATATATATATATATATATATATATATATATATATATATATATATATATATATATATATATATAGTTTTCTTTACTCTTGGGTCATTTTAAGGAAAATAAACTTAATCTTGAAATATCTTTACATATTTCCACTGTCCATAAATATGTTCCTGCCAAAATCATACAAATTTAAAATATTAGCATGATCCATAAAACCAGGCCATTAATAACAATAATAATAAATCATTTTAAAATGATCTCACGGGCCGGATATAATTACAGGCCAGATATGACCCGTAGGCCTTAATTTTGACAGCTATGGATTAAGACATCTATGCTGCTGACAACAGGAGTCTGACTCCAATACTCTTATTGGTTACAGATTTATTTGTATGTCTGTGAGCATTTGTACTGCTGTAGTATAGTAAAGTATAGCATTCTTATAGAGCACCTTCATTATTTTTTATTGTATTACATAATGCGTTTTAAAAACAAGGTGTACTATGTGATAATGATGTAAAAGAATAAATCAAAGGACCTAAATGCTTATCATTGATCTTAAACTGTTGTTTCTTGCTTATAGATGCTTTTTTGGTTACACTATGTATAGTACTTGTAGTAATTGGTTCGTATTTGTTTAAAAAATAGCAAGACAAGAAACTTGGAATCCTGCTTTTTAGCTATGATTAATGCGCAAAATTAGAGGAAAGCACATGATAGCATAAATTGCTGATCCTGAAATTAATATTAAAGCACAGATTTGAGATTAAAACCACAGATGAATGTAATCATGGTCCAACTGAAAGATGGTGTCACATTTCTGTTGGTACAAAATTGTCTTTGCATTACTCGACATGTCTAAGTGTGAGCTTACTGTCTATGCTGGCTCTCATTTTATATTCCTGGTCATGCTTATACAGAAGGTGATGAGGAGGAAGACGACGACGACATGTTTGGAACTGATGGAGAGGACCATGCAGAGCAGGCCGCTTCGGAAGGCACAACCACAGGACTGATGAGGACCCAGCCTCCTCCTCTTCCCCTGCCTCAGGCTACACTTAAAAACCCAAGTTCCTAGCCCTAGCTCTGCAGAATTCAAGTGAAACATGATGTAGGTCCACATTGCCTTTTTCCATCAACACTGTGCTGGTGCAGGTTAAGGGACATTTTGAAGCTTTTAAATGCCAGCTCTTTTATTTTAGAACTCCAGTCAGGCTTAAATATGTAAAAAAATTATAAAACATGAGTTAAATACTGTACGGAGGCTGTGTTGAATTCTGTTAGATATAGCATTTCATTCCAAATGATAATATTTTAGTTCATTTTGGTAGATTATAATAGATCATCTACATTCGTTATATTTATTAAATAGAATATGTGGCTTACATCCAACCAAATTTGCCTTTTATAAATCGTACAACAAAAAGAGGCCATTATTTTGAAGAGCACAGCAACATTTTATATATATATATATATATATATATATATATATATATATATATATATATATATATATATATATATATATATATATATATATATATATATATATATATATATATATATATATATATATATATACAAAGACCTTTAATCAAGCTTTATTTCTGTTGCACCTTTTGCTTTTAGAGATTCTCTTACAAACACCTCCATGTTTTTTAACTCACTATCTATTTTCTCAGTTTCTAAGTCTAAGTGAGATATTTTTCCTCCACATTTAATCCATCTATGCAGTGAGACACATATATACACACACTGAGTGAAGTAAGCGCATGTCCCTAGAGCAGTGGGCAGCCTTGGACATGGTGCCCGGGGAGCAATTTGGGCCAGGTGCCTTGCCCAAGGGCACTTCAGCCATGATACATGGAATTCAACCGGTGACCTTCAGGTCACAAAGCTGGTTTCTTAATTACAAGCCTATAACTGCCCAATATACCATATAATACCCTCACTTACCTATATAGATACACTTTGTAGTTACACTCTTACAGACTATAGTCTATAGTTTTGTACACTTTGTTTGTTTATTTTACTCTATTCCTAAATAATCAGAACCATATAGCAGACATTTTTCGGTGGTGGATGCTCCCAATGTCCTGAAATGACAGTGATGTGATGGCTTGAGTGTTAACGTATGTTATGCTAGTGTGAGTGGATTAGATGCACTAATTCAGCTGTATATTTTACATCAGCGTTTCTGCTGCACTGAGAATAACCCACAAATCAAAATTATTCTGCATCCAGCTTTCTGTAAAAAACATCTTGCGAGCAGTGAAAAACGATTAAAAGAGGTTTTATACAAACAGTGCAACAACAGATGAGCTACTACCTTTGATTTTTAAATTTTTACGGTGGAGCAGTAAGGTAGATGTGTCTAAAACAAGAGCCGCACTGCTGTGTCTGATCCACTTGTACAAGCCCAACACACTTGCATACCACCCCCATGCCAGTGTTACCACTGTGCAGTCAATTTTCCACCACCCAAATAATACCTGCTCTATGATGGTCCTGTTAGGGTCTGGACCAATAGAGAACAGACCAAGGTAAATAGCTACGGTATATATGTTGATAACCACATGGACTTCCTGCTGTAATTGTAGAACTACAAAGTCCATCTATATGGTAAAAGGAAATAATAATAAAATGGACAATCAATGTTGAAAAAAGTGTCCTACATAATGAATTGGTTGGTAAGTAAGCATTGGGTTTATTTCCATCCCCTTATGTACATTTTTGGTACATGTATGTATCATCAGTATTCAGACATGTAATGAAATGCTAAAATATCCCTCCATCCATTATCTTCCGCTTTATCCTCTATTAGGGTCGCTGGGGGTTGGGGGGGCAATTTGGAGAATTCAATAGACTTGATCCATGTTTTTGGACTGTGGGAGGAAACCGGAGAACCCGGAGGAAACCCACACGGACACGGGGAGAACATGGAAACTCCAACCAGATTGGGATTCGAACTGGGAATCCCCCGCCCATATTTATATCTTTTTTATATATTATATCAAACGTTTCTCAGGACACGTACACTTTCAAACCCAGTCAGTAAACAGCTCCACTGGGTCAATCAGTACTCGATCATTTCTGTAATCTACATGTGCAGCCCATCTTCGCTACTGATGTGGCATAATTCTGGATGTGATTACCTTCAAAGGCAACTTTTCAAAATAATCACCGACATGCAGGGTCGCTCATGATAATAAACTAATGCTGTCTTCAGGACCCTGACCAGTTCTTGCTTCCTGATAGTGTTTTGTGGAACCAAACATAATATTCCTGCCATTCTAGTTATGGATTAAGCGTCATCTTTGCCACTGACACCGGCACCTTGTTAGTGGAAAAGGTTAATAGACTCATCAGTGGCCCGGTGTAAACAGCTGTCAAGACTCAGACACTCCTGGACTTTGGACGAATATGACATTTTTCAAGCAAATGGAAAAAAGGCATATTTTTAAAATCTGTTTAGGTAATTGGTCATTTAGTATTGATCCTGTTTAGAAATTTTGACGTTGCTTTTTTCATACTGCTTGTGATATAAACACTCATTATTCCATTTAACTGACATGAAGGCTGATATTTAAGAAATCCGTGCCCATGTTTCCGCCTCAGGATATTCCAGGGATGCATTAAGTATCGCATTATTCTCACCGCACTTTCACCCCTTCCAGTTTTTGAGCAAGAAGATAAAGATAATGTCTTTATTTTACTTACAATGCATGAATCATAAATAAGTATGCATGTATGCTCTCGGTGCATGAGCTGAAATAACAATGACTGTGCTGTTATATAATCCATAGCCTAAATTGTTGCTCATTGAAGGATGCTGGAGAAAACAGCAAGGATTTGCTGCTCTGTCTTTTGTCACACTGAGCATAATGTCATTTAAAGGTCCCTTTTTCTTGGTGTTTACTAATAGAGCTTACTTTTCTTGGTTGGGCTACATTAGTGTTAAGCTATTGGTAAGCTTAAAGGTTCTCCATTGTATTTAATAACTAGTGGACCATTGGGAATCCATGTTTGTTTTACATTAATGGACAGATCAGTGCTAATTCGCTTCTACCAAATGTCTACACAATAGTGCATCACACCAGCTGGTCTGATTTGAGAACCCAGGTCAACATAATCAAATTATAATTACAAAACAGTCTATCCTATTTAGACCTGGGAAGCATGGTGCCTAAATAAACTAATACTGCGCATTCATGCAAACCCAAAGATGTCTTTTCCAACCAGAAATATTTATTGCCATATGCTTTGAATGCTAGATGTTTTATAAGCTCAAATAGACAAGTATTCAGTGTGTATGTTAGCTTTCCAGTAAACCTGGTGAAAAGCCTTGATCAGATGCCATGGGGCTGCTTATTGTTCAGATTTATTGAACCGTTTTTCAGTGAGATGTTAACTTTCAGTCTATTTAAGCACGGTGTTATTCATGCAGAAGTGAATCACCTTTATCAAGTGCTTTTATCGACTTCATGTCAGACAAGAGCAGTTGAAACACTGTGCGAATATCATGAATAGTTAAGACTTTTGGTGTCACATCAAGAATGAGCTGCTTGGTTTTTAGTGCAACTTCCCATTTTATTAACATGAATAATCTGGACAAGAAGTGAACAAATGTATTTCAATGTTTTATTGAAAAATATAAAAATAACATTCTCCTGCACAACAGAAAATTACTGTTTGCTGATAGGTTTATTAACAAACTTAAACAGTGTCTTTTATAAGGTACAATGAGACCGGACAGTCTTTAGTTAAATATAAGATAAAATAACTTCTCATTACAGTACTCGGAAAATATGTCTTTATTTTTTCTTAAAAGAAACAAATGTATTCCTAGTTGTTGTTGTTGTTTTTTTTTAGACCACTTTTTATTCAGCACTTGCACAGCAATTAGCCTATGGAAAGTGATACCCGTGTCCATATTCATTTCTGCCAATAAATAATATAATAATAATAATAATAATAATAATAATAATAATAATAATAATAATAATAATAATAATAAATACAGTGTAAATAGTCTACGGTTGATGGAAAAGCAGCACTGTGGAACAGAATGATCTTACGGTTTGTGCTAAATGTAAAAAGAAATCAGTTTTGGCAGGTTGCTGGATGCTGGAGGCAGTTAGCCGTAAATCTCCATCATCTTTCGGTTGCTGTGCGCCTGCTGTGCCAGCTGTTCGGCCCGCGCCATCTCCAGCACTTCGCGCAGCAGGTGGAAGGTGAGGTCCAGCGAGATGGGCGGCTCCTCCCCGCGGCGCGCCCGCTCCCCCGGCGCGTCACGGAGCCCCCGGCCCGCCTCGCCGACCGCTCCCTCCCCGCGCAGCAGCTGCTGGGTGAGTCTGAGCTGGAGCGCTCTTTTGAACAGCGCGGACGAGGCGTCGGCTCGCAGCCCGGACCCGGGGTCGCGCCGGTTCCCGTTGCCCACTCGGATGAAGTACTCCTCTCCCAGTCTGGCCCAAACGGGCCGCGTCTGTCGCCGGTCGTCCTCCTCCGACCGGTCGGGATCCAGAACCCGGCATTCGTTCATGCGCGGCGGGAAGGCGACCAGGAGAGCGGCGGCGGTCGTGACGAGAAAGTGGATGTTCATTGCCGGGGGGATGCTGCGGAGAGACCGCCAAGAGTTAACGGGACCGAGCGGCTGCCTTCCAGCCCAGAAACGATTAACAATTAAATAACCTAGAAGTTTTGCTAGAACCAAAGAAGTTGGTGATATATGTGGAAGCGTGATTTAATCCGATTACACTACTCTGCACTACTAATCTGGGATTCTTCCATACTGTAGAACAAGTAGGTTCATTCAAACAATTCTTTTAGATAAAAGTAGTAAAAAAGTTAGGTCTGTTAGTTTTTGGGAAGACTGAAAAATTGATTTATTTAATGCTTGTCAATAAAAAACCATTTTCCACAAGTGTAAAAGTTCCCATAATAAACGCACTGCCTCCATCCGTTAGCTTTTGATTTACTGTGTAGCTGCTTTTCTCCATAACTACTGACTTTGGATAAATAACTAAATGTAAATGTAATGTAAGTGTGAATTTACTGAAATGAAACAACTAAAAGTTGAAATCTAATAATCTAACTGACCCTAAACATGCTGCCTAATTTTTCATTTCAGATTCTATTCGAACAGGTTCAACCTTCCCACTTGATATCAAAGTCGACTTTCAATGTATAAAGATTTCTGCTCTTTAGCTGATTACATGTTGCTATTGTAGTTTTTGGAGGTTGTAAAAGAGTTACACACTGGTTTTGTCGCATAGAAAAAAAACAGTTTGGGCATAATATTATCTTTAAATAGTTTTATATTAATATGATCTTTAATATTAAAAAAAACAACAACAAGATTTTAGTGCAAGAAAATATTCATACCTACCTTGGATGTGCAAATGCCACGTAACCGATATCTCCAGAAAGCTTTCTAATTTTGAACTTTATTAGATGTTGCGATTCTTATCTCTGTTTTGTTGGGAAAGTCTGGATAAGAGTTTGAGGATTTCTTCAGAAGAGGGCTTGGATTAGAGGTTTATATAGTCTATGCGCATGCGCAGTTCATAATGAATGGACCTGAATGAACGTAAGAATTTGCTTGTGATGTGAATGAGTCATCGAGAGGTGTGTGTGTTTAACAGAGAGAGAGAGAGAGAGAGAGAGAGAGAGAGAGAGAGAGAGAGAGAGAGAAGAAAGAGAGAGTAGTGAGCAAGAGATAGACTAAGACAAGGGTATAGAAAAGTTCCTTTAAGGATACCTGTTATTTTTTCAATCCCATTGCAACCTCAAGAGAACCTATAACTGTTTGTATGGCTCAGTTTTGCACCTCCAGTCCATTATGGTATGAAATATAATTTTGGGATCCAGAGGGAATCATTTACAGCTTTCAGACGAATCTAGATAGTTGTTAATTACGTTTTAATTTCTAACTCATGTGCAAAGTAATAAATGGGCATTAGAAATTATAGACTGTAAGTGGATATAATTGGAAAGATGAATTCATTGCAGTAACAGGAAATTAGTTGTTATTAGGACCAAAACAAATGTTGTACATAAATATTCAACTGATGATGCATAAATTTAATGCAATCACCTTTCAAACACATACAGTGTGTACGGACAAAACTATTAAACCGCACTTCTTAATCATTTAATTCAGATGTTTCATCCGGTCTCATTACCACATGACTGCGTATCTGTCCACAAAGCAGGCTCCATTAAAACATTTTCCGAGAAACACAGGACAAAATCTTTATGAAGCCTTTCCAGAAAAGTGAAAACTGTTATAGCTATAAAAAGTAATGGGTGGTGTGGGCATCACAAATTTGGTGGGTATTATGATTTTGTCCATATAGTGGATTTGTTATATAAAAAATTTTTTTTTTTTTTTTTTGCATGAAATAAACAACTTGCACAATAAATAGTCTTCAGTTCTGATTAAATTTGTGTTAATAGGTGCCCAGTATTTACAGCAATAAAAAAGTTACATGACCACTTAATGAACTACAGTATCATGTATTGCATATATGTGTGCAAGAATACCAATCACTACCTCTTTTAGACAAGTTTTTCTATTGTGCTGTACAGAGCTATTTTATATTTTAGAACACTATAAAGCTGCATGGAAACTATTGTAAGCAGCTCTATATAAATAAATTGAACTTTACTTAATTTTTTATTAAGTGGTATTAATTTTTTTTTTCATCCTGAGGCCAGTGTTTTTTTCAGTCAGACCAAATTTTATCTCTGCAAAACATTTATATAACCAGACTTACAAAATAAACTAAAACGCACCACACCTTAACCTCTTCAGATACTTTTATACTTTTAAGTCAAAAAATGAAGATTAAAGGTAAATTAGCTGATCAAAATTGTCCCTATCTAAATTGCTTATATATATGCACAGTGTTTGTGTGTGTGTGTGTGTGTGTGTGTGTGTGTGTGTGTGAGTAAATGTGCCCAGCAATGTATTGGAGCGAGTCCAGCGCCCAAAACATTTTCACCCCCTCCCACCCACGACCCTAGAGAATTAAGTGAAAGATAATAAGATAAGATGAGATGTATTATTTAAGAGAAGGACTGAATGGTAGGCAACAAAGCTGCAGACAATCAAGGAGTGAAGAACAATTCTTGAAAACATCTAGTAATCTCCTCCTCCCAATCCCAACTGTCTTTTGTTTACTTCGTAGCTGTTTTGATTGCTACATTATATATATTATATTTCACCTATCACACATTTAATGACAAAAAGACAACAACGACGGATATATCCACATGCCTAACTGACCTACAACTTGCTGAAGAACCTTTAAACCGGTTTAGTTTAGTGTGGTATTTGGTTTGGTAAATGCACTGAATGAATGAATGAGTGAAAAAGCAAAAAAAAAGCAAAGCACTAAAAAAAAAGCACTAAAAGCAAAGCCTAATATAAGATCTGCAGGGATTCAAGTAAACATTTTTTTTTACATCAGTTTTCTGCCATTCGAAATGATCTAAAAGCAGTTTATGTAAATGTATGTGTTCATCAGTAGTGACTAACATCAGAGTTTAGTCCTGTCTGTCTTATTACAAGGAAGTAGAATCACTTTATTCTATTAATCCAAAACAAGCGTTGGGTCTATTAATTATTCAAGGCACTTAGGCAGCAATACAGTGAAACAGCACTCACCAACAATTGAATGTGAAATTGACTTGGCAAACTTTGCAACATGCCAGTCATTTAGGAGTGAACAGCCACGACCACAGAGATTCATTACCGATGCAGAGCAACACAACGACGTCACTGCTGTCTACCAGCGCTGTCTCTGCCATTCGCTTTGATTCAGCCGGTTCAGGAGGGAGACATGAAGATGGAACACCTTGACCTGAGCTTCCTCATTTCTGTTTTCTGAATGCCAATCAGAATCTGCCTGGTCTTGCACTGCTATCAAGCCACTCCAATTACAAGCAAAATGACCAAATAATAAAACGTATCTATTTTTTTCCCTTTCCCTTCGGTAATATCCTCTATTTATGCATGGCTTATTGGCTATCATAAGCATTTTGTTTCAGTACAGGTTTCTGTCATCACTTAATTGCTATAACTTACTAATCTTTTACTGCAATTCTAAGAGATCAAAAAGTTATTGCAGCAAAGTAACTTAAAGGTAAAGGTAATTACTCTTCAGATTTGTGGAGCAACCCCAGGGATAATAGCGTCAACAACAAGAAAAAGTGGATTTAGCTTGAGAATGATGTTATTAAGGATAATGACCGCATCCATCTCTAGCCAGAGTTGACAGGTGCAGAAGGCAGCAGCCATCTTAGTTCTATTTATGGATCATTGGTGGAGCAAGTCTGTCAAAAAAGTTAGACTTAATTCCCTGAAACTTAGCCCAGTGATTCACTCTGTAAATTAATTATTACATTTTTTCCCCCAGCCTGTTGTCATACCCTCTTGGGCTCAAACGGGGAAACATATTCCATTCCACCCCAAAACAAAAAATTCCATTGGAAGTATATTTAAACTTATTGCTTTAAGCCATGTGTGGGAGAGTTTATTTGGATATATTGTTCCAGGGTCAAAAGCTTAAGTGTTCCAAACAGAGGGGAGTCGGATTTTCACTTGCTTTTAGTGCCAGACACTGTCTTAAGATACTGAGATGTAATTTCAAAGATCCGAAATATCAGCCGGTAATGTGGTTGGTTTGCCTGTGGTCTTTGATGTCAACACAATATTAAAATGATAACACTAAAAAAAAATGATACAAAAAACAAAATGATAACAGCATGTTAGATACCGGTGGTTCTGTATGTCAATCAATGTGCAGATATGTGTAGATTGAATTGCTCTAAATTGCCCCATATGGAGTGTGTTTGTATGATCTGTGCCAGCGACATATATTCCATGGGAAAGGTATATATATATACAGCATATATATATATATATATATATATATATATATATATATATATATATATATATATATATATGCCCCGCACACATGCTATATATATATATATATATATATATATATATATATATATATATATATATATATATATATATATATATATATATATATGTGTGTATATATGTGTGTGTGTGTGTATAGATAGATAGATAGATAGATAGATAGATAGATAGATAGATAGATAGATAGATAGATAGATAGATAGATAGATAGATGTGTATCTACATGAGAAATGGAGCTGAAAGTTGGACAATTAGTGAAGAAATAAGAAGGTGTACCTAATAAAGTGGCGGTGAGTATATATTTAAATTATTTTAATGCCGTCTATCCATTAAATTACATTTATACATTTATAAATGTACATTTATACATTTATAATATAATTTATAATTTATTTATAATTTATAATTTTTGAAACTGGAAACAGTGTGCTATACCAGGTCTCTCTTGAAAAAGAGATTTTAATCTCGTGGGACTTCCTGGTCAAATAAAGGTTCAAAAAATAAAACGAAATACTGTATATAAAGCTTATTTTAACATAAGTTTGTGATTACCAAGTTAATATAAATGACATTTGCAAAGCAGATGTTAATGTTCATGACAAAAATTAATTGATTTTCAATGCTAACCCGGTTTCTGTCTTTTCAGTTTGCTGTACTCAAAACTGGGCTTATTCATTCTGAAGAAACTGCATCGGATTAAATGGACTCATTGTAAAGAACACCACCTGATCTGGTCAGCTGAGGTGAAATATCAATAAAACTTGGCGACATTATAAACAACACTTTTAAAAGGATCACACATCCTGCTTCTCTTGTTTATCCGCAGCAACGGCAGTCTGTCTTGATAGAAGGACTCATCTGTTACCTCAAAGGGATGCTCGTTCCTCTCAACTAAAACCACTAATTGAATACACAGTGTCCACAATATTGGCTCAATGTTCATGGTGAAGTTTTTTAATGGAACACAAAGGCCAGCTGAATGCATGTGCAAGCAACTTTTGAGACCTAATAAATGTGTCTGTAACACAGGTTTTGCAAGCCTTGCTTTAATATGATTTAGTTCCCATTTTAAAACTTATCCTAGTTTGTAGTTGTGACAACTACAGGTGATCCCAGAATGAGATCTTGCTTCTATTCTACACATTTATTCATTCATTCATCCAGTATCTTCCCCTTAATACTCCATTAGGGTCGCAGTTAGGTTCCCCATGCCCATCCAGAGAACGTTTCAGGCACTGGGCAGATACAACCAGGACAGGACGCCAGTCTATTGCTTTGTACACTCACTAACACAGACACATCCTATATGAGGCAATTTAGAACATTCAATTTACCTTGATTCCACGTTTTTGGACTTGCTGGAGGAAAACTAAGGTAAAAACTAAGGTTGGAGGGCAAGGGTAGCTCAGTGGTTAGGGCGTTGGGCTATCAATCTGAAGGTTGGGGGTTCAAATCCCAGGTCTAAAGTTACAAATGTGGGTCCTTGAGCAAGACCTTAACCCTCATTGCTCCAGGGATGTTGTGACTAACCCTGTGCTCACCTTGTAAGTCACTTTGGATAAAAGCTTCTGCTAAATGACCAAATGTAATATAAATGTAATGTAATGTAATGTAAAACGGAGAACCCGAAGGAAACCCACACGGACACAGGGAGAACATTTAAACTCCACCCAGATTGCGATTCAAACCCGAATCACCAGCGCTGAGTGGCATATGTCCTAACCTATATGCCACCATGCCGCCCCCCCCCCCAATTTGATTCTAAAACAAATATTTACTTTGAATATCTTACACGTTCCCACACAGAATGTTCAGGGCAGGAATGCTGTGTCTTTATTCTGTCTCACAGTTCTTTATAAGAGCTATGAAAGCAGAACAGGGGGTCATGGTTGTTTTGCCTTTAAGTTGTCACTGTGCTGGAGTGCTGTCTGTACAGAAGACATGTACGTCTAGAATGTCACATTTGAAGCCGATACTGCTATTCTCTTAAAAAAAGAACCCTTTAATTGATTTTGGAAGCCAGCATGTTCTGTAAAAGCAGAGTAGCTTTATTCCTGATATATTTATTACTGATAATATTGTTACCCACATACTGTGCAATGTTGAATATAATTGATGATATTGTTTTCTAATGTGTAATTCTGTATTCAGGGCTTCACACAGCAATTTCATTTCATTACTACTGTAAAAAGAGTTTTTCGACTGTGGGAGGAAACATGAGAACCCCGGAGGTAACCGAAAAGGGGAGAACATACCAACTCCACTCAGATTGGGATTCGAATTGGAATCTAACCACTACCCCACAGTGCTGCCGTTATTTTAATATTTACTTCTGTAAATGTGTGTACTATGCACCCAACCCTTTAATTTTTATGTTACGTACATGTTTGCACTGAAAGAAGTTATAAACTACTTTAAATCTTTAGTTAAATCTTTAAATCTATACTTTAATTCTTATTGTACTTGAGTATCATCACAATAAAGACATTATATTCTTTTCTACTCTGTCTCACCTTGTTAAGATCTGTTTGAAGTAAAAAGAAGCCATAAAGGGTTCTTCTTTAAGCAACTCGAATAAGTTCTTTTTGCCATAATATAGCAGGAAGAAATGGAATCTCAGTATTCTCACCCTATTCCCTATTCTCACCCTAAACAGGTTGTGCAAAAGAGGCTTTACTTGCCACATGTTCTTTATTTTTGCTATTGTTTGATTCAGTTAATGTGTGCATGTGTATATAAACATTTGTTTGTGAATTTATGTTGTCAATTGTCTTTCTAAAAACAGTGCACCTTTTCCCAAGTCTCTAGTTATCAGTTTCCCTGACTGTAAGTTTTCTCTCCATTTGCACATAAACAGCCTTTTAAGTCATAACTGATTGTGTGAGCTTTGGAAAATAAATTTGATGCTAGTTTTTTTCTTCCCTATTCCCTGCATGTTATAGTAGACAGTGTTTGGAACATCCGGTCATTAGATTCCTTATTTATTAAAAGTAAATTAATAATGAAGTAGCAACATCTTTTTTTTAGCCAAATCTTAAAATTCTATGGACAGGAGAGTATATTTTACAATGTTGTGCTTGTAAATTATAAATCGATAGACAGATAGATTCTTTATTGATCCCAAAGCAGGAATTCAGGAAATGTCATACAAATCTTAAAAATGTTTTAGAGATCACTTTTTTCAAAGTTTAATTGATAAATTGCCCAGCAATAGATTGGCGTCCTGTCCTGGGTATATCTGCCCACTGCCCTGGATGGGCATGGAGAACCTCCCTGTGACCCTAGTAGAGGATAAAGCGAAAGTTAATGGATGGATGGATGGATGGATTAATTGGTAAACATTGACTGTTTACCCGAGCGGCATGGTGGCTTAGTGGTTTGCACGTTCGCCTCTCAGCACTAAGGATTCCCGGTTTGAATCCCAATCTGGGTGGAGTTGATGTTCTCTTTGGTTTCCTCCGACAGTCCAAAAACATGGATCAAGGTCAGTTGGATTCTCCAAATTGCCCCATATAGAGTGTCTGTGTGAGTGAGTGTGTGCCCAGTGATAAATTGGCGCCCTGTCCTAGGTGTATCTGCCCAGCGCCCGAAACATTCTCCCCTGGATGGGCATGGGGAACCCCACCGCGATCCTACTAGAGGATAAAGCAGAAGATAATGGATGGATGGATGGACTGTTTGCCCATGCCCAGTTGCTCAAGGAGGATGAGTCTTCCACTTAGCTTTGGTCCTTCAACTGTTTCTTCCTTAAAAAAAACTAAACAGGGAGTTTTTTCTTGCCACTGTCGCTTCGACTGGCTTTTTGGGGGGTTGGGCTCAGAATATTTTGAAGCTGCTTTTTGACAATGTACTATTGTAAAAGTGCTATATAAATAAATGAACTTGAACTTAACCCCATTAGGGTTGCCTTAGTTGTAAGCATGTTCACCTTTCAGTGCTGGGGATCCAAGTTCTTATCCCAGTCTGGGTGGAGTTTCCATGTTCTCTTTATGTCTGCATGGCTTTACTGTGGGTTCTCCCTCCATTATTTCCAAGTAAATTATCTGCTCTACATTGCCCCTATATTGTGTGCCCTGTGATAAATTGACAAGCTGTTCTGGGTGTATCTGCCCAGTGCCTGAAATGTTTTCCCCTGGATACGCATGGGGAAACCCTCCTGAAACCCCAGTATGGGACTAAATGGAACATAATGGATAGATGAATGGCATTTACCCATTTTGTGTAATACATCAGCTCCACTGATGCAAAACAGCCCCAGAATTTGATTACCACATGACTATGTTTTGTGGTTGAATAATTTACCATAAATATACAGCTTTAAAATACAAGAAACTGTGAAACACCCACAATATGCTTAAAAAGCTTTTATTAAAACTATACGCCTACATGTTTCAACTGCAAATGCCCAGATGAATATCTCTTGTACTGCCCTGTAGGTAGTGCTTAAATAAGGTTTTTAAAATATCTTGCATGTGAGGAACTGGTTAGAACACTAAATTTAGACAAAAATATATTTTACTGTCTTTCCATCCATCTATTATCTTCCGTTCTATCCTATATTACGGTCGCGGGGGGGTTCCTCATGCCCATCCAGGGGAGAACGTCTCGGGTGCTGGGTAGGTACACCCAGGACAGGGCGCCAATCTATCACTGGGCACACTGACACACACAGACACACTCTATATGGGGCAATTTGGAGAACTCAATTGACTTGATCCATGTTTTTGGACTGGGGGAGGAAACCGGAGAACATGGAAACTCCACCCAGATTGGGATTCGAACCGGGAATCCCTTGCGCTGAGAGGCAAACGTGCTAAAAACTAAGCCACCGTGCCGCCCAATGCAATCAATTAATGCAATGAAATCAATTAATACATAGCAGTTGCTCTTTGTAACAGGTGCCTAGGGCACCTGTCACTGTTTCTGTGTTTCCCTTCGTCCTTTTGAGTTAATTAACGTTCATTTATCATTAGTTTAGTTAATTAACTCTTTCTTGTTATTAGTTGTTTTGGTGCACGTGGTCGGATGTGTTTGTGTATTTATTTCCTGTGTTTTCCCGTCCTTGTTGCGCGTCTTAGTTTAATGTCCATTCGTTTATGTACCGGTGTATTTGGTGTCACTACACCTTAATAAATTCTGTTCCTGCTACCTGCGTGCCTGGCTCCCTTCTGCGCGTTAGAGCGCTGCGGCTCTGCGCTTCCTGCGCTCTTAGCCCCAGGTAGACGAGTGTGACACTCTTGTGTTCAAAAATTAATGAATTACATATTGATACTAAAGAAATTTCCAGAAATAGATCCGCGGATACGGGAGGAACATGGAAATTCCACCCAGATGGGGATTCGAACCAGAACATGCTAACCACTAAGCCACCGTGCCGCCCATTTTACTGTCTTTTTATTTATTTTTTTATTTTTTTTCAAAATTGGAATTTCATTCCAATAAATAGTTTTCTGTAAATGGGGCTTTCATTTTCTAATTGTATTGACGTGGTAACTTTATGATTAGAGTGTTGTGTTCTCAATCAGAAATTTGAGGATGTAAATGCCAAATACACGTTTCCTGTGAGGTCTTGAGGAAAGCATTTAGCTCTCAGAAGTAGAATAGTAAGAAGAAGGATTCTGTATCATGGCTGACCCTGTACACCGACCCCAAGCATTAAGCTTTGGTAAGTCGCTTTGGCTAAAAGAGTCTGCAAAATAAAATGCAATTTATTGTAAATTTACAAAGAAATGTGAACTGTTCTTTGAGCCACTTGAGGTAATAAGCAAATAAATAACATGAAGTAATGTGTGAGTCTCTAAATCATACTTTATATAAACTGTAAAGCAAACAAAATGTCTTAGCACTAGTAACATTATCAATAACTGCTTATCAGTCCGGCGGCACGGTAGCTTAGTGGTTAGCACGTTCGCCTCTCAGCGCTAGGGATTCCTGATTCGAATCCCAATCTGGGTGGAGTTTCCATGTTCTCCCTGTGTCAGCGTGGGTTTCCTCCGGGTTCTCTGGTTTCCTCCAACAGTCCAAAAACATGGATCAAGTCAATTGAATTCTCCAAATTGCCCCATATAGAGTGTGTGTGAGTGTGTGCCCAGCGATAGATTGGCACCTTGTCCTGGGTGTATCTGCCCAGCGCCCGCAAACATTCTCCCCTGGATGGGCATGGGGAACCCCACCGCGATCCTACTAGAGGATAAAGCAGAAGATAATGAATGAATGAATGCTTATCAGTCTAAACTTTTTTATGGGTAACACTTTCTATCCATCTATCCATCAATCCATTATCTTCCGCTTTATCCTCTATTAGGGTTGCGGTGGGGTTCCCCATGCCTATCCAGGGGAGAACGTTTCGGCCACTGGGCAGATACACCCAGGACAGGACGCCAATCTATCGCTGGGCACACACTCACTCACACAGACACTCTCTATATGGGGCAATTTGGAGAACTCAATTGACTTGATCCATGTTTTTGGACTGTGGGAGGAAACCGGAGAACCCGGAATCCCTAGTGCTGAGAGGCGAACGTGCTAACCACTAAGCCACCGTGTCACCCACACTTTCTATTAATCCGGTATTATAATAATGCATTATAAGTACATTTACAAGTATTCATAATGCTCTATAACACTTGTTGTAAGCCTTTGTTAATGTACATAAATGTTCATAATCATAGTCATAAATTGTTATAACGATTTGACATAAGGTTTTATAACACAAAGTGACATAATGCATTATAATTTGAACTTATTTAAATGTTTGATTCTTTGGATGTTTAGACATTCTTACTTAAAACATTATGTACTACTATGTCTTAGCAGTCTCTTTCAAAGAGGTAATTAATGACAACACTACTTTATTCCTGTAAAGAGAGCTTGTATGATTTTATAAACAGTTATGAGCATTCATAAAGTCATTTTCAGGTAAGGCATTTATTATACACATAAAAGGCGTTATAAGGCTTTTTGTCGAGGGACTTTATAATAAGTTGATGAACATAAAATATATAAGTTATAATGCATTATGCCACTTGTTATGAAGCCTTATGGCATGTTCTTATAACACTTTATAAGTGTGGTTATGTACATTTATGGACATTAACAAATGCTTATGAAGAAGTAATAAAAAATATTATGAATGTTTTAAAGCTTTATAAATGTGTTTATAATGCATTATGAATAACAGATTTAACAAAAGTGTTACCCTTTTTCATAATCATTTTTTCATAATTATTTTGTAGTAGGGCATCAATTTCTGGGTCCTCTGAATTTCAGCGCTACCACGGAAACCTTTCTATCTTTCCATTTTTGAAACCACAGAAAAGCCGCTGCCAGCTCCAGAAGCAGAGTGTATCACAAAACACATGACAACAACAAGCCAAGCGTTTCCTCTGTCGTATTCATCTTCATACAGAGAGTAAATCCTATTTTTGTCTTTACAGCTGAATTACTTAAAACAGAACTACTTCCTGTTTGGTTTGATTTGCAGTGCTTAGAATAAATCTGACTGGGCACAGTTCTTTTGATTAAGAAAAAAATGAAGTACAAAGGAAATCCTAAAATATACTGGACAGTAGAAGGCTTTAATTGAAAAAGAGATCTGACATTGTGTTCGCTCTTGCACTGCTCGATTCTTCCTTTGAAATTGCTCATTAACTCTTGTTAAAGCCCACCGATATAAACACAATGAACGTGGATGCAGTGAATCATACAGTCCTTAGAGTCTGCTTCGAAAAAAATGTTTAATGTCTTCCTGGCTTTCCTGCCGTGCTTGGATCACATCACACACTCTTAAAAATAGCTTTAGCACAGGCCCGTGGATCAGAGCAGCTTAAGGCATAAAGATAAGTAAATATAACCACACATTGTTAAATGTTAAATTAGAAACATTGTTACTTGTACTTACAAATTACCTGCTTTTTAAACCTTTTTTTTTTACTTAATTTTTTTAAAAGTTTAACTTTTAACTTTTTTACCTGCTTTTTTTATTTTAATGGACATGGGGCATTTTATTCATTCATTCATTATCTTCTGCTTTATCCTCTATTAGGGTCGCGGGGGGTCGCGCCCATCCAGGGGAGAATGTTTTGGGCGCTGGGCAGATATACCCAGGACAGGGTGCCAATCTATCGCTGGGCACACACTCACTCACACAGACACACTCTATATGGGGCAATTTCGAGAACTTAATTGATCCATGTTTTTGGGCTGTGGGAGGAAACCAGAGAACCCAGAGGAAACCCACGTGGACACGGGGAGAATATGGAAACTCCACCCAGCTGGGGAGAGACGAACGTGCTAACCACTAAGCCACCGTGCCGCCCTGGGGTATTTTAATAATCATTTATTTTCAGAGGCAAACGTGCTAACCCTACTGCTGTTGAACTATTATTATTATGTTTGTAATGTAAGATACATTAATGTTTATTTTAATACTATAACAATATGACTGTAACGATATTGCAAAATAGGATTATGTTTTAAGTTTTATATATGCTTGTTTTAGACACAGTATACAGATTGCTATGGTTTGAATAGAGATTACAGTTATCTTTTTCATTACAAATATCTTTATCAGGTATTTTAATACCTGAAAACATCATTGTTCATCTTATCTATATTCATTAGTGTCACAGGGTTCCCAAGGGGTTCCCCTTGCCCATTTCAGATGGGAAGAACATTTAGGATGCTGGGCAGATACACCATCGACAGAGCACCAATTCATTGCTGGATGCACACTCACTCACACAGACACTACATGGGGCAATTTAATTTAGAGAGCCAATTTACCCCGAATGCATTTAGACTGTGGGAAGAAACCGGAGAACCAGGAGGAAACCCACACAGACAGGAAGAACATGGAAACGGCACCCAGATCGGGATTAAAACCTAGATCCATAGCGTAGAGAGGAGAACATTCTACCCTCTAAGTTACCATGCTGACCATTATTGATCTTTGTGCAATTTTTTAAGCATCATTTCCAGTTTTTGTCTGCTTCTTATGCATCTTTTATTTAGTAACTCAAGTATGTCAATTAGAACAAATGTTTTCTCGCAAATTCCTCCACACATTACGATTAGGGGACTACCCCATACTTACAGTATATATCCTATGGCTTACAGATTTACTAAACAGTAACAGTTATATTTAGCACTTAGATTTTATATTTTCTCACTTATTACAACATAAATATCCTCTATAAAATAACTGACTCTATGAAATAACTGACCCAGAATCTTGAACTCGAAAACCTCATCGCTATGCTTGTAGTCAGTAATACAGAGAGTGTCCAAAGGCCAGAGTGCACATTTTAAATTCATTCACAGAGCACAAAAATAGTAAGATAAAACTTTCTTGCCACCGGTTTTACGTCAAAAATAAAATCTAGGTCGCAATCATTTCTGCAACAATGGCCATTGCTCTAACATTAAGCAAAGACATCAACTATTTTGTAAAGTATCCTTCAAACAACAATACACCCACAATTGTAACCTCAAATCCATATATCCATTCATGCAGTATTTAGTAATCTCATCTTGGCACAGTCTTACATTTTTTACACGTACAATGTCTATTATGTCATTCCATATCCGCTTCTATGTGTGTCATCTTGGAATGAATGCAGCGATTCAAGATGACCCATATATTCAAATGAAGCCATAACTATTTTTAAAATGTCTAGCGCTTGACTGTTTTTATTATTGACCACACTTGCTTATAAATTAAGCAGAACACCCACATCATGTAATGTACTTAAATCACAGTCACAGTGCCACTAATTAAGTACTAATGCATGTGTGATACAAACTATGCTTTAACAAATTGTGATTTTGATCAACACACACTACTACTAATTATTATTAATAATATTTATAATGCTCTTTGTCTTTTACAACAGATTACACGTGCTTTTAACAAACTGGTAATATGTTGTGCAATTTGCACGATAATATACACATACACTACCTCTGAACTAATCTCTACAAATTTCACAGACACTGTACAATTATGCTTAATAAAAACGGAAACATATAAAAGCACGCATGTGACAAGTCCATCCATCCATTATCTTCTGCTTAATACTATATTTGGGTCGGGGGGGGGGGCAGTTCCATGCCTATACAGGGGATAATGTTTTTGGTGCCTGACAGACACACCCAGGTCAGAGCGCCAATCTTTCACACACTCATAGACACACATATTAAATAGGGGCAATCTTTAGCAGCCAACTTACCTTGAATCTTTGTTTTTGGACTGTGGGATGAAACCGGAGAACCCCGAGGAAAACCATGCAGACACGGAGAGACCGGATTGGCCATGTGACAAGTGTCACAGGTAAGCCATTTCTGAATAACTGATATAAACTATTAAATAAAAATCTGAATATAAAAAATCATAAAAACTATTCAAAAGGAGCACATAACATGTAGAACATATACAAACCCCAGCAACATCAGTGTCACTGTGGTGCTAAAAATACTCTACTAACCAATTAGTACTTGATCTTGTTGGTTATGAAGTGGTTGTGTTCATTTAGTTCATCAAGTATTGTCAAGAAATAGAAATACAAATAGGGCGGCACGGTGGCTTAGTGGTTAGCATGTTCTCCTCTCAGCGCTGGGGATTCCCGGTTCGTATCCAAATCTGGGTGGAGTTTCCATGTTCTCCCCGTGTCCGCGTGGGTTTCCTCTGGGTTTCCTCTGGTCTCCTCCCACAGTCCAAAAACATGGATCAAGTCAATTGAGTTCTCCAAATTGCCCCATATAGAGTGTGTCTGTGTGAGTGAGTGTGTGCCCAGCGATAAATTGGCGCCCTGTCCTGGGTGTATCTGCCCAGCGCCCGAGACGTTCTCCCTTGGATGCGCAAGGGGAACCCCCCCGCGACCCTAATAGAGGATAAAGCGGAAGATAATGGATGGATGAATGAATTTCAGAAATACAAAGTGAATCTATAAGGTATACAACAAAAAAAATGGACAATACATGTAAAAACACACAGGTATATGTAAAGATAATACCTTTTTATAGTTGTACACCATGCCATTTATTAAAATTCAAAGTACACAGTGATAATATAGATGGTTGTAAGTGGTTCAGCTCCAGCAAGGATTCTGATGCAGTAGTTTGGCAAATTTCAAAAGTTCTAGATGTTAATGCTGACCAATTTGAGCGTCCTAAGTAATGGCAGAAGTTAAATGAGACTTACAGCTGCCGTTTGTCATCTATATAAATCGAATTATAAAGCTCTCATAAAGATATTTTTGTTTCAAAATGAGTATACATTTTTGGGAGCCTTATTAAATGCTCTATGCTCAATCTCATAATGGACTTTTTGTTTGTTTTCCAAAGACTGCATCACTTATTTGTCCCGGCTAATGTTCCCTGCCACTGCAAGTCTGCACAGCGACATTGTGAAGCTGTGAACATGTGGGGAACTAGTCAGCATGGGGGTGTGTGAACATGTAGTAAGGACACCTTTTGACAACTTTACACAAACATGTAAATATGGCATGACTTCAAACTCATTTGGGCATAAACAGCAATTTGTTTGAAATATAGCAACCACAAGGAGCTTGATTTTCTCTCTTTTTTTTACCTTTTTAAGTATACATGCTTGTCTTTATATTGTTTGGTAAAAAAGGTGGATTCCCAGATGGGGTGGCATGGTGGCAGAGTGGTTAGCACATTAACCTCTCAGCACTAGGTTCAAATCCCAATCTTGGTGGAGTTTTCATGTTCTCATGTCTGTGTGGGTTTCCTCCGACGGTGCAAAAACATGGATTCAAGGTAAATTAGTTGCTTTAAATTGCCACTGGGGCGGCACGGTGGCTTGATGGTTAGCACGTCCACCTCTCAGCACTAAGGATTCCCGGTTCGAATCCCCATCTGGGTGGAGTTTCCATGTTCTCCCCGTGTCCACGTGGGTTTCCTCCAGGTTCACCAGTTTACTGCCACAGTCCAAAAACAAGGTTCAAGTCAATTGAGTTCTCCAAATTGCCCCATATAGAGTGTGTGAGTGTGTGCCCAGCGATAGATTGGCGCCCTGTCCTGGGTGTATCTGCCCGGTGCCCGAAACGTTCTCCCCTGGATGGGCATGGGGAACCCCCCCCCCCCCCCCATAATGAATGAATGAATAACAGCTTTTTAATTACACACACCTAAAGCTTTCTGGGAAAACCTAGTCAAAATTTTCAGCTGATGAAATGCATAGTTTAGAGTTAATATGCAATAAATCAATTTAGACAACATGCAATCAATTATCCATCCATTATCTTCCGCTTTATCCTATATTAGGGTCGTGGGGGGGTTCCCCATGCCCATCCATGCCCTGGGCAGATACACCCAGGACAGACACTCACTCATGCACACATACACATTAGTGTATGGGGCAATTTGGAGAACACAATTGACTTGATCCATGTTTTTGGACTGTGGGAGGAAACCGGAGAACCCGGAGGAAACCCACACAGACACGGGGAGAACATGGAAACTCCACCCAGATTGGGATTCGAACCGGGAATCCCTAGCGCTGAGAGGAGAACATGCTAACCACTAAGCCACCATGCCACCCAATGCAATCAATTATTCATTCATTCATTCATTATCTTCCGCTTTATCCTATATTTGGGTCGCGGGGGGGGGGGGGGGGGTTCCCCATGCCCATCCAGGGGAGAACGTTTGGGGCACTGGGCAGATACACCCAGGACAGGACGCCAATCCATCGTTGGGCACACACTCACTCACACAAACACACTCTATATGGGGCAATTTGGAGAACTCAATTGACCTTGATCCATGTTTTTGGACTGTGGGAGGAAACCGGAGAACCCGGAGGAAACCCACACGGACACGTAGAGAACATGGAAACTCCACCCAGATTGGGATTCGAACCGGTAATCCCTAGCGCTGAGAGGCGAACGTGCAAACCACTAAGCCACCGCCGCGCAATGCAATCAATTAATGCAATCAAATCAATTAATACATAGCAGTTGTTCTTGTGTTCAAAAATGAATGAATTACATATTTATACTAAAGAAATATCCAGAAATAGATCAGCAAATGAGGTAAAAAGGTCTGTGTGTTTTAGACTGCCGACAACCATTTTTTAGAGGAAAATAAGCCACTGAATGTTCTGTGGACAGTTTTCTTTCTTTCAGTTATTCTTTAACAAGGTAATATTTCTCTCTCTCTCTCTTGTTCCCTCCCTCTCTCACTCTCTCGTGTTGTGTGTCTTTACCCCATTTCTGCTTTGAATGGGGTAGGCATATTTACACCATCTAATTGTGGAGCTGAAAACGAGTCCCAGTCCAGAGGTGGATAGCAGCCTCTGCCAAGGTAAATATAATGTATGTTTTATGAAGTATCCAACCTCTGCAGGTTTTAAAGCTCCTGGGTATAAAACTGATTTACAGGAAAAGTATTGCATCCCAACTAAAGCATGTAGCCCCCTTACAAATGTATCATCCGGCTGTTCCTCGATCAGGTCTCTGTGACACACAATCAATGGTTTGTGGCCTTTTCCAGCATGAGCAAGCACGGAGTGTGCAGCTGGGTCCTGTCACTGTCACCTCCCACATACACACACATATACACTCAGAAACACACACATGCATCTCTTTGAGTGATAAAGGGCATGGATTACACTCTGTTCCCTCTTCTGCATGTTTCATAAGTTTGTACAGCCCTCCCATTTAACACTGCTATGTGTCATCTTTCAGTTCTGTTTATGCATACAACTGTGGGACCACACAATTCAGCCCACAAATGTCCATGCTTTGTTTGTAGTGTTAAAATTGTATTTTTGTCAACATTAGCAGCGTTCTGGGTTTGCACAGAAGATTGACACATTCCTCTAATTCCACCAATTGATGTTAGAATTCCAAGGACTTCAAAGTTACTGAGTACCGGCAGGATTGACCTCTGTAATCCATCCATCCATCCATTATCTTCCGCTTTATCGACCTCTATTAGGGTCGGGGGGGGGGGGGGTTCCCCATGCCCATCAAGGGGAGAACGTTTCGGGCGCAGGGTAGATACACCCAGGACAGGGTGCCAATCTATCGCTGGGCACACACTCACTCACACACACACACACACTCTATATGGGGCAATCTGGAGAACTCAATTGACTCGATCCATGTTTTTGGACTGTGGGAGGAAACCGGAGAACCCGGAGGAAACCCACGTGGACACGGGGAGAACATGGAAACTCCACCCAGATTTGGATACGAACCGGGAATCCCTAGCGCTGAGAGGAGAACATGCTAACCACTAAGCCACTGCGCCACCCTTGATCTCTGTAATATGAAACACCAACACAGGGGACGTCTGGCTAAGGCGGTGAATTGCTAGGGGACCAGAAGCACTTCGGCTCTCCTGAATTCAAGTGGTATATTATGTGCCTGTTCTCTGGCTCTATTAAATGATTCAACGTTTTGGTGCCCACCTGTTGCCCAGCAATATTATGACAAGACAAATTGTTCAAGGGGGCTGTCATCATAAAGTTTTTTATAAACACAAGCGCCGCAGTCACATGGCCTTTAAATGTCCTAAATGTCACGACTTCACTGTTTAGACCAACATTCTGAATGAGCCAAATAAAACAACCTATAACAGTAGTAATTAAAAATCAAATATCGCATTATAGTCAAGTAAATGATTGTCAGTCTGTACCACTGCATTTCATTGGCTCTGTACTTGTTTACTCTGCTCAATGACAATAAAGTTAAATCTAATCTAATCTAATCTAATCTAATCTAATCTAATCTAATCTACCTGTGTATTTATGAAAATCCACATAAATAAATTAAGCTTGATTTTACTAGTATAAGCATTTTGCTTCACAGTTTTTGGATTGTTTTTCATTACAATGGAACAATAAAAATTCTAATAAACTAAAAATAAAGTTTTTTAACCCATACCTTTTATCTCTTTTTATCCATTATTATCCATTATTATCCATTATCTTACACTTTATCCTATATTAGGGTCGCGGGGCGGTTCCCCATGCCCATACAGGGTAGAATGTCTCGGGCGCTGCGCAGATATACCCAGGACAGGGCACCAATCCATCGCTGGGCATATCTCTTTTTAACTTTTGCCAAATAGATATAAACACATGTATATACTTATAAAAACACTATACATACTGTATAAGTCTTTCCCTTTCCCCTGTTCTTGTCACATCTATCCATCCATCCATTATCTCCCATTTTATCCTCTATTAGGATCACGTGGGGTTCTCCATGCCCATCCAGGGGAGAAGATTTCAGGCGCTGGGCAGTTACACCCAGGACAGGTCACCAATCCATCGCTGGGCACATACTCACACACACAGACACACACACTCTATATTGGGCAATTTGGAGAACTTAATTGACTTGAGCCATGTTTTTGGACTGTGGGAGGAAACCGGAGAACCTGGAGGAAACCCACATGGACACGGGGAGAACATGGAAACTCCACCCAGATGGGGATTCGAACCGGGAATCCCTAGCGCTGAGAGGAGAACATGCCAACCACTAAGCCACCGTGCCGCCCTTGTCACATCTATTTTGTCCTTATTTCTCTCATTTCTAATTTCTTATTTCTTATTTCTTATTTCTCTAAGCCATATTGAGCACCAAAATAAAATACTGCTGCTTGATGGACTAATATGCATATATGCTTTTCACTTATATGCTTTACATGACAAAATGACGATCATGATCTATCATTACCGGTAGTGCAGGTAAAGTGTTAGTTAGTCAGTCAGTCCTCACTGGGGCATTTAACACTGAGTTGACATGAAGACAATAATGGGTTGACAGCTGCTGCAAAACTTTAGCAAGTCATGTAGTTGGACTTGCCCCTTATAGTGACTAATAAAGGAGTATAAACATGGGTGGAAGTGATAGAAAGGTTTCATGCAGTTATGGTATATGATATATACATTTAAAAGAGAGAGAGAGAGAGAGAGAGAGAGAGAGAGAGAGAGAGAGTGTGAGAAAATAGAGCAAGAGTGTGTAATTCGGTGTAATGTTGATCAGTTTCTAAACTAGTGTTTGTAACCTGGGTGGTACTGTGGCTTTGTGGTTAGCATGTTCTCCTCTCAGCACTAGGGATTCCCGGTTTGAATCCCAATCTGGGTGGAGTTTCCATGTTCTCCCCGTGTCCGTGTGGGTTTCCTCCGGGTTCTCTGGTTTCCTCCCATAGTCCAAAAACATGGATGAAGGTTAATTGAATTCTCTAAATTGCCCCATATAGAGTGTGTTTGAGTGAGTGTGGGGCCCTATCCTGTGTGTATCTGCCCAGCGCCCGAAACGTTCTCCCCTGGATGGGCATGGGGAACCCCCCATGACCCTAATAGAGGATAAAGCCGAAGATAATGGATGAATGGAGGTTTGTAACCTAGTGCAGTGAGGTGAGCTTTCCTTTTCCCCTGGTTCCTTGAAGAACTCACCTCAGCTACACCTTAGACCCACCCCTAATCAGACACTATATAAAGCACCTGTCAATTTGGTGGCTTAGTGTTTAGCATGTTCATCTCTCAGCACTAGGGATTCCCAGTTCGAATCCCAATCTGGGTGGAGTTTCCATGTTCTCCCTGTGTCTGCGTGGGTTTCCTCCGGGTTCTCCGGTTTCCTCCCACAGTCCAAGAAACATGGATTAAGTCAATTGAGTTCTCCAAATTGCCCCATATAGAGTGTGTATGCGTGCGTGTCTGTGTGCGTGAGTGTGTGACCAACGATAGATTGGCGCCCTGTCCTGGGTTCTCCATGTTCTCCTCGTGTCCGTGTGGGTTTCCTCCGGGTTCTCTGGTTTCCTCCCATAGTCCAAAAACATGGATGAAGGTTAATTGAATTCTCTAAATTGCCCCATATAGAGTGTGTTTGAGTGAGTGTGGGGCCCTATCCTGGGTGTATCTGCCCAGCGCCCGAAACATTCTCCCCTGGATGGGCATGGGGAACCCCCCCACGACCCTAATAGAGGATAAAGCGGAAGATAATGAATGAATGAATTAATTAATTTTCTGCGTCTTGCTTTGCTGGCTGTGCAGAAAAGGGTGAGAACATGCACACAGAAGAACCAAGAAATCAAACCAAGGACTCTCTCACTAATGACCTGCAACATGTGAATATTATGTTAAGTATGGTAGACTAAACCAAGATTTTTAGTATGTATAGGTATTATACATGTCACAAATAAAGTGAGAAAGTTATAATCATGTTTTTTTATATGACTTTCTTTAAAATCAAAGGTATTGCCAAATTAAGGTAAGTTTAGCTAGCTTACAAAGAGTTGCAATATATTATGCAAGCATTAAAGCATGAAAAAAAGTGTTGTAAGTACCCCCAAACCACTCATAATGCACATCAATGCTTAAAAAAACAAGCAGGGAAAATTATTTTGGGTCTTAGACCAGCAGCACTGATGCAAATTCTGACGTGTGTATTTATATAAAGTGTAAATAAAAAATAAAATACATTTTTTTATCCTTGCTGAGTAGAGAACCATATTATTATTAAGGGCTGTGCCCTTAAAGAATTGTGTAATTGGAATGTGCAAATGTCTCCATGCTCTCCTCCATCCACATCATTACGTGGCTCCTTTGACACCAAGTCATATATCATAAGGTGCTGCTGATTGTGAAGCTAAATAAAGAACTTCCAGCCTTATCCTCATATTTAATTGGTGTTCATTATCTTTATGGCTGGTACCTTCAGATGGCCTTGTGACTTCCCAGTTAAAGCATGTTGCTTCATAAATTGTTATTCTTATTCATCATATAAAATTATACAGTTGGGAACCACAACAGATCACTCAAAAAGACTAGGAGGCATCCTGTAGTATTTGTCCAGACATTTATCCATCCATTATATTCTGCTTAATCCTATACTAGAGTCGTTGAGGGGGTCCCCATGACCATCATGGGGAGAACGTTTCAGTTGCTGGGTAGATACACACAAGACAGGGCGGAAATCCATTGCTGGGCACACACTCACTTACACGCACACACTATATAGGGGCAATTTACCTTGAAACCATGTTTTTAGACTGTAATAAAACTGGAAATTGGATAAAACCTACACAGATCGGCATTCGAACCTGGATCCCCAGCACTGAGAGGTGGACGTGAAATTGATTAAAAGGAAGTGTCACATCTGCTGTATCTATTAAAATACATTTTTTGTTACAGATTAAGTAAACTAATTAGAAGAATAAGGCACCGTGGCTTAGTGGTAAGCACGTTCGCCTCTCAGCACTAGGGATTCCCGGTTCGAATCCCCATCTGGGTGGAGATTCCATGTTCTCCCTGTGTCCGTGTGAGTTTTCTCTGGGTTCTCCGGTTTCCTCCCACAGTCCAAAAACATGGATCAAGTCAATTGAATTTTCCAAATTTCCCCATGTGGAGTGTGTCTGTGTAAGTGAGTGTGTGCCCAGCGGTGGATTGGCGCCCTGTCCTGGGTGTATCTGCCCAGTGCCCGAAATGTTCTCTCCTGGATGGGCATGGGGAACCCCCCCGCGACCCTAATATAGGATAAAGCGGATGATAATGAATGAATGAATTAGAAGAATATTTCCATCCATCCATCCATCCATCCATTATCTTCCGCTTCATCCTATATCAGGGTCGCGGGGGGGGGTTCCCATGCCCATCCAGGGGAGAACGTTTCGGGCGCTGGGCAGATATACCCAGGACAGGGCGCCAATCTATCGCTGGGCACACACTCACTCACACAGATACTCTATATGGGGCAATTTGGAGAACTCAATTGACTTGATCCATGTTTTTGGACTGTGGGAGGAAACCGGAGCATCCAGAGGTAACCCACACAGACACGGGGAGAACATGGAAACTCCACTCAGATGGGAATTCGAACTGGGAAACCCTAGTGCTGAGAGGAGAACGTGCTAACCACTAAGCCACCGTGCCGCCCCAGAAGAATATTTCTTTAAATAATATTAAAGTTTATTAAACAATATAAAGCTATGGACTGACATGCATCAATCACTCATGTTGGCAAAATGAAACTAATACAATCAGGTAGCAATATGAACATACTGTAAATCTAACAGACACATGAAATAGCCTCGGCCCTAGACACTAAAGCCATCCTCCCTAGCTAAAGCTATGCTCTCATCTTATTAAGTGGACTGTTTATTTTTCACTTGTAAGAAGTCATCAGCCTAAGTGACTGCCCTAGGCAACAGTGACATCTTTTTTAGCCCATGTCAACCATGAATTAGGGGAACCGTCAGCAATGGCTTCTTCTGGTCAGCTTTTATCATTGTATGATTTACAGGCTTCTATACTGATAAGATGAGTCAGTCAATCTCAGTAAAGCCAGACACGTGCTTTTAGGGGAAACTTTACTTTTCTCTTTTATAAGGTATTTTATTTGAAATTGGGATACAGTAGTATTTTAATGAAAAGGCTCAATAGCTTTTTCTGTGTTTTCTTTACAGTTATGAAGTAAACATGAGGCGATTTGTTCAGATTTTTACATAGTATAGCTGTTTTTGCAGGTTCCGCTATTCTGAAGTCAGTTTGCTTATTTCTCAATCCAAAAATTCGGAACAAAAATCAAAAGTCTTGGTTAAAACGTTTATAACTTTTTTTTCTAAACATATTACACATTCATTCATTTATTCATTATCTTCCACTTTATCCTATATTAGGGTCACGGGGGGGTTCCCCATGCCCATCCAGGGGAGAACGTCTCGGGCAGATACACCCAGAACAGGACACCAATCTATCACTGGACACACACTCACTCACACAGACACACTCTATATGGGGCAATTTGGAGAACTCAATTGACCTTGATTCATGTTTTTGGACTGTGGGAGGAAACCAGAGAACCCAGAGGAAACCCACATGGACACGGGGAGAACATGGAAACTCCACCCAGATGGGGATTCGAACCGGGAATCCCTAGCGCTGAGAGGAGAACATGCTAACCACTAAGCCACCGTGCCGCCCTCATATTACACATATGTTTAATAAAATATATAATTATAAGCGCGGTAGCTTAGTGGTTAGCACGTTCTCCTCTCAGCACTAGGGATTCCCGGTTCGAATCTGGGTGGAGGTTCCATGTTCTCCCTGTGCCCATGTGGATTTCTACCGGGTTCTCCGGTTTCCTCCCACAGTCCAAAAACATGGATCAAGGTCAATGGAATTCTCCAAATTGCCCCATGTAGAGTGTGTCTGTGTGAGTGTGTGTGTGCTCAATGATAGATTGGCGTCCTGTCCTGGGTGTGTCTGCCCAGCGCCCGAAATGTTCTCCCCTGGATGGGCATGGGGAACCCCCCCGTGACCCTAATATAGGATAAAGCAGAATGTATTGATATATTTTTGGATATTTACTATACCTTAGTGGCAATATGTCCAAAGCCTAAAACAAGAGTATACAAATATTAATGAATTTAATTATCAGCATCATCATCAGACCATCAATTATGCAAACGACAGAAGCCTTGAGTTTAGAGACTGTCCAATTTCAACCTATTCATGAAAGTTCATTATGACATCTGTAAAGTGGAAGGAGTGTTGGCACACAATGTTTCTTAACACTCTTCAAAGCAATGAGTCACAGTCTTTTATTTATAGTAGGGATGCAAATGAGGCGCCTCAGCCATCCTTACAATCTCCACTGCACCTTTGATGATGACTGTGGGGAAATTCATTGTCTCATCCTTAAAACGTTGCGAGAAGCCAGAGGCAGTGAACTTGACACCTGTGAAAGAGCTATAACTTATGACTTACGCCAGTCAACTGATGGCTTGCCTCAGAAAAGGAAGAAAAATATGATGGGATATAAAACAAGACCATTCCTGGGGCCAATGAAAGACTGAGATATTGAATATTCATGCAATAATATATCATGATTTACTTTCAACAAGGTGATGAGTTACTGATAAAAATATCAAAACTACAATATGGTTCAACTTTTTTATTTATTTATTTATTTATTATTTTTTTTAAGTCGATTAATCATAAACAATCATAGCCCTCCAACACAAAAGTCTTGGAGTTAAAATTCAAAGCTCTATAATTCATTCATTATATTCCGCTTTATCCTCTACTAGGGTCGCGGGGGGTTCCCCATGCCCTATCCAGGGGAGAACGGTTCGGGCGCTGGGCAGATAGACCCAGGACAGGGCACCAATCTATCGCTATGCACACACGATATGCATACACACTCTATATTGGGCATTTGGAGAACTCAATTGACTTGATCCCTCTTTTTGGACTGTGGGAGGAAACCGGAGAACCCGGAGGAAACCCACGCAGAGAACATGGAAACTCCACCCAGATAGGGATTCGAACCGGGAATCTCTAGTGCTGAGAGGCTAACATGCTAACCACTAAGCACTATAATTGTTTGCTACAATTTTGGGGAAATGCACTAATAAAATTATCGAGTTTAATGATTCTCAAAATGGGTGGCACGGTGGCTTAGTGGTTAGCACGTTCTCCTCTCAGTGCTAGAGATTCCCGGTTCGACTCCCCATCTGGGTGGAGTTTCCATGTTCTCCCCGTGTCCGTGTGGATTTCCTCCGGGTTCTCCGGTTTCCTTCCACCGTCCAAAAACATGGATCAAGTCAATTAAGTTCTCGAAATTGCCCCATATAGAGTGTGTCTGTGTGAGTGAGTATGTGCTCAGTGATAGATTGGCGCCCTGTCCTGGTTGTATCTGCCCAGCGCCCGAAACGTTCTCCCCTAACGTCCCTAATAGAGGATAAAGCAGAAGATAATGGATGGATGGATAATCCTCAAAACATATTATTGGTCTCTTACTTACTTAGTCAGTGTCTCTTACTAAGACACTGTACTTCTGAGAAATTTGGTGCTATTTGCTTATTGCAGTAATGAACCTTTTCCCAAAGAAGATATTAAAACTTTAAAAAGGTTCATCTCATGAAAATATTCCACTGTCTTTGAAATAATTTAATAGAAGCTTTTGCCAAGCTTTTTTTTTAGGAAATTCTTTGACATTCTCCTTGCATAAAATTTCTTGTTTCTTGATGCATTGGCAGACTGTATTAGGTGACAGTGGCTTACTATAATACTTCTGAGCCCAGCTGACTACATGGATCACAATTACATGAAATGCAATGCTATTAAAAGGTTTAAACATCACTAATAATCAGGTCATTTCAGTCACTTTTCTTCATCATTTTGGGAACTACACATTAAAAATATATTTAACAGACAAATAAAATAAAAAACAAATTTGCTGTGTTGTAGGCAATTTCTAAACTTGCTTATAGTTAACAAATTGAATTATTCTTTAAAAAAAAAACATCCGTTTGTAAGTCTAGTAAGCAACTGATCACTGATATTGAAGATATTAAGTAAACAATTTGTAAATTATTAAATACAATTAACTTAGTCAAAAAATACATAACAAACTCACTACCATGTATTTCTTTTGCCAATAAACTCACTACCATGCATTTCTTTTGCCCATAAACTCACTACCATGCATTTCTTTTGCCAATAAACTCACTACCATGCAATTAATTTGCCAATAAACTCACTACCATACATTTTTTTGCCCATAAACTCACTACCATGCATTTTTTTGCCAATAAACTCACTACCATGCATTTTTTTGCCAATAAACTCACTACCATACATTTTTTTGCCAATAAACTCACTACCATGCATTTCTTTTGCCAATAAACTCACTACCATACATTTTTTGCCAATAAACTCACTACCATGTATTTCTTTTGCCAATAAACTCACTACCATGCATCATTTTGCCAATAAGCCCTATTTTAACTAATTTTTAATGAATGATTTCATTAACCTTTCTTTTCAGGTGATGTGAGGGCATCAGTCAGCTTTTCAGGCACAAAATATGTTCAGACTACAAGATCTCCACACTTTATAGCGACACTGTGCACTCAGACTTACTGCAACACCCCCGTATGAGTAAGAGAAAAAGTAAAGGGTTCAGTAGGAATTACCTCTGAAAAAGAAAAGTCTCCATGATGCTTACTGTACACTAAAAACCCTGTCAAATTTCACAGAGCCTCATCAGTCAGGATAAGTGCAGGGTAAACCCTGAGGATTGTCATCTCATTTCAACCTTTCACTGTCATAACACAGCTGGTTATTCTTAGCTTTGCCAAATTCAGTTTTCAGAAGATGTGCATTCTATCTAATTTGTTGGGATCCTATATATTGAAAGCCTAAATTCCTAAAGCAATCCTTCTGATGCCCAATGAATTACCTGAGTAGGTTTAATCATGCATATAACCCACCAAGCCACTCAGACGATGGCCAAATAGCAAGAACAATAATTTTCACATGCATGTAATCTGAATTATTTACAGTCCCCCAGAGTGGTGCTGGATTTTATACTGTTATGCAAGTGCCATGTTCAATGAAGTGGTAGTTTAGTTAGTGGGGTCTGCAATTAGCAAATGTGGCAGCTGTCAGAGCTTAGGCCACTGTGGCTCACATTAATCATTGCTAAGGATTGATCAGCGATACTTGGGGCACCAGCGTCAAAGGCCAGGTGACGTAGGCCATCAACTAAATGCTGCCTCAGTGTGGCTTGTTAGAAGCCACAGCTGAGATAATTGCCCTGTTGTATGATCGCTCTCACTTCTGGACTGTGCTTTGCCTTGCTTACTAATTAGTATTCCCTTGTTATTAATTCGGTTTGTTATACATATATAATATTCTATAAAGACAATAAGAGGCTTATTAAAGAGAGTTTTTCCATTTGTTACATATAGTTACCCGATCTCCTCACAATCTGTACATTAGTATCCTACACTGTTGATGCTGCCCGGCCGCTCAAGGAGGATGAGTCCCCCACTGAGTCTTGGTCCTCCCAAGACTCAGTAAAAAGCGCTATATAAATAAATTACTTGAACTTGAACTTAAAGAGGCTCTTAAAAAGAGGTTTGGCTCTTAGTTGTCCATCCATCCATTAATTTCCGCTTTATCCTATATTAGGGTCACGAAGGGGGTTCTCCATGTCCATCCAGGGGAGAACGTTTCGGGCACTGGGCAGATACACCCAGGACAGGGCGCCAATCCATCGCTGGGCACACACTCACTCACTCACTCACTCACACAGACACACTCTATATGGAGCAAGTTGGTGAACTCAATTGACTTGATCCATGTTTTTGGACTGTGAGAGGAAACCGGAGAACCCTGAGGAAACCCATGCGGACACGGCAAGAACATGGAAACTCCACCCAGATGGGTATTCGAACCGAGAATCCCTAGGGCTGAGAGGAGAACATGCAAACCCACTAAGCCACCGTGCCGTCTGGCTGTTAGTTGTGTTTCTGGTATAAAAAAAAAAAAAATAATAAAAATAAATAAAAATACTACTTGTCTACTACTTACTACCATGTCCAGTACTTTAATAGTAATATTAGTTTAATTATGTTACTGTCACAGGTGCCTGTGGCACCTGTCCCTCGTTTCCTCCTTAATTGTTTCAGTTGGGTGATTGGTTTGTTTTGTTCACGTGTTTAGTTCCTTTTGTATTTATTCTGAGTTTTCCTTCTCTTCGGTGCACGTCTTTGTTTTATGGTTTATATACCCTATGTTACGTTGTTTGTTTGTTCCCCCTTTTTGTTGATGTCCCTACACCAATTTTTATTAAATTCTACCTTTTGGGTTTTATCCCGGTGTCTCTTTCTCTCCTTCCGCGTGCAACCACGGTACGGCGCTACACACCTTCCCCGTGTAGGTCGTAATCCGTGGGAGCGTTTTCCGTGGACCGACGCACGCATTTATCCCCGCGTGGTCGGTATCCCGGGAGCGCTCACTAGGCGCGAGCGGCTGAACGCTACACCTCCGCGTTAGCCGCCCCCCTCCAGGGAAGAACGGACGACAGCTAACAGAAAGACGTGCCAACGATCTGGAGAGTTTTGGACACCTAGGGTCACCCACCGCTGAGCTGGAGGACCAGAGGCTGCACCGCTGACCAGGTCGAGCACCGGGGACCGCCGATGGTCGAGTCTGGGCGCCAGGGACCGCTTCATCGCTATCTCCGAGCACCAGGGTCCGCCAGCCGCAGACTCCGGACACCAGAGGAGCCATCCTCGTCTCGCAGCAAGAGGGCGCCGATTCACGCCCCCGCAGCGAGAGGTCGTGCTTCACGCTGTCAGCAGGGGGCAACCAGCATGCCTCACCACCAGAGGGACTTTTACCTCCCCCCGTTTTATGTTTTTTGCGTGAACTGTTTATTTTTTTTTTTTTGTTTGTTTGTTTGTTGGGCCGCTTTCCCTTTTAGCGCGACCCTTGGGGTGGGGGTATGTCACAGGTGCCTGTGGCACCTGTCCCTCGTTTCCTCCTTAATTGTTTCAGTTGGGTGATTGGTTTGTTTTGTTCACGTGTTTAGTTCCTTTTGTATTTATTCTGAGTTTTCCATATCTTCTACGCACGTCTTTATTTTGTGGTTTCTATGCCCTACGTTACGTTGTTTGTTTGTTCCCCATTTTTGTTGGTGTCCCCACACCAATTTTTATTAAATTATACCTTTTGGATTTTATCCCGGTGTCTTTTTCTCTCCTTCCGCGTGCAACCACGGTACGCGCTACACACCTTCCCCGTGTAGGTCGTAATCCGACCGACGCACGCATTTTTCCCCGCGTGGTCGGTACCCGGGAGCGCTCATTAGGCGCGAGCGGCTGAACGCTACACCTCCGCGTTAGCCGCCCCCCTCCGGGGAAGAACGGACGACAGCTAACAGTTACAGATGCCTGTGGCACCTGTCCCTCGTTTGGGGTGTTAATTGTCTTAGCTGGGTGATTGGTTTGTGGGACGTATATCCATTCAAGTTCTTCTCTTATCTCATTATCTTCCGCTTAATCTTTTATTAGGGACTGGGGTTGCGTGGAGGTTCCTCATTCCCATCCAGGGGAGAATGTTTCGGGCACTGGACAGATACACCCATGACAAGGCGCCAATTCATCGTCACACACACTATATAGAGGCAATTAAGAGCAGCCAATTCACCTTGAATCCATGTTTTTGGACTGTGGAAGGCAACTGGAGAACCTGGAGGAAATATATATTATATAATATATATTTAATAATATATAATAATAATATTATATAGTATATTAAGATTTAGGGACTATCTATCGTAAATATAAAATTACAAGCTACAATATTATTATTGTAACATTTACATAGAGTTTATAAAGTTACAAGCTGAATCATTACCTATCATGCCTTTACAAATCAAATTTTCAACATTTTATGTTTATAGTAAAAGACAAATTTTAGAGTTTTTTGCCTGCAGTTGCTACTAGGGCTGAAGCGAGGACACCTGGAAACTCCTAAACTATTAGAGCTGGCTGAGAGTGGGAGGGATGCATGCACACTGGCAGGTTTCCTACACAACCTGGCCATGTTCCTAGAAATGGCCCAGCATGTAAGTCAGAGTCCTTCACTCGACATTCCAGGGCTTTTTTTTCACAGTTTTAGCATCAGCCATGTGCTTCGTGCTGTGATCTTGGCGGAATATAACAGGAATGGCATTAAGCTCTAATGGAGGTCATCCCTCAACCCTGCATCAAGGCATCACACAAGATCCAGTGCAATGCTTATCAAGGAAAGCCCTCAGCTATGTTTTCACATCTCTGTGTTCATAACGCTCACAAATCTGGCACCGTAAATAATCTTCAGTGTAAATAATGCTGAAGACACACTCTGTTATTAACCAAGCTTTTCGAACAGCCTGGGGCAGAATGCTCCATATACTCTCGAAATCTAATCCAGAACAAAAACGGAAATAACAAGTATGCAAATGTCTGGTGTTTGTAGGAGTGCAGCCCACGGAAATTCCCTTTAATGGAGAAAACAGTGAAAGGAAAGACATCATCAGTCCTTAATTTGCTTAGCGGTGTCTGAATAAGTTAAACGTTCGTGGTCAGATGACTGACAGAGGACAAAGCAACAGATGTTGGATCAAGCTCGTGTCAACAGCTTGATGGCTGAAGTTCAAATGAAAACCTTTTTGATTTTTCTGCAGCATTAGTGAAAGCAGACTGTTATATGGGCTTTTTAGGAGACTTTGGTAAAGGTGGATGGGCGCTTTTAACATTAAATCAATTATTTCTTTGATGCATTAAGAAATGACAGAAGCGGGCTATGGGGAATTCATTCAAATAAAACGACTTACTTTTCATCGAGTCTTTACTTGACAAGTGACAAACTAGACTAATGGGAAATATTCTTGGGTTGTTATAAAGAGTCCTCACTCCCAAAAGGCCACCACTTTAGTGATGTTTTAAACACCAATCTCACCCCTCATCTCCAGAAGCATGTCAAGTACTGCCAAACAGACCTTTTAAACTCAGGGTATTCAGAAAGTTTAAACTCTTAGTGACTGTGTCTGCATTTCAATTGCTAAAGGTTACTGATATTGTTTTTAAAAATAAGTACATAAAAGAAACAAAAACATACAGTTTATAATCCATTGGGATTATATGTACACCCCTTCCCCGCTGTCCCCAAATATAAAAAAATAAGTTATCCAAAAATACGGCCAGCACAAGATGCAGAAATGGAATATATATGTGCAAGTCAAGAGGGGCAGGTTAAAGATGACAATGACAACAATGTCCCCAAATACTGACCATGTGTTAAAATATTATCCATCCATCCATTATCCTCCGCTTTATCCTATATTAGGGTCGCAGGGGGTTCCCCATGCCCAACCAGGGGAGAACGTTTTGGGTGCTGGGCAGATACATCGAGGACAGGGCACCAATCTATTACTGGGCACACACTCACTCACACTGACACACTCTCTATGGGGCAATTTGGAGAATTCAATTGACTTGATCCATGTTTTTGGACTTTGTTAGGAAACCTGAGAACCCGGAGGAAACCCACACGGACGTGGGGAGAACATGGACTCCAATCGGATTGGGATTCCAACTAGGAATCCCTAGCGCTGAGAGGAGAACCACTAAACCACCGTGCCTCCCTGTTAAAATATTATGTAGAGTTTCATCTAAATGATAATCTCTAAATAAAGAATAAATTTAAACTATTTGAAAATATCCTCTGAGGTTTTAAAATCGTACATGCATGGGGTTCCGCATCCAAGGGAGAACGTTTAGGTAGCTGAGGAGATACACCCATGACAGGGCGCCAATTAATCACACATGCTCACTTGCTTACACACAAACACACACACAAACACACTATATACAAGTTTTAAGGTATTAAATCCATGTTTTTGGACAGTGGGAGGAAACCAGAGAACCCGGAGGAATCCCATGAGGACGTGGATTTAGAAAAAGTGGCACTCAGCTTCACATTTAGAAAAGTACTAATTGGCTATTCTATTTATCCATCCATCCATCCATCCATCCATCCATTATCTTCAGCTTTATCATCTACTAGGTTCGTGGGGGGAGTTCCCCATGCCCATCCAGAGGAGAACGTCTCGGGCGCTGGGCAGATACACCCAGGACAGGACACCAATTTATGACTGGGCACACACTCACTCACACAGACACACTCTATATGGGGCAATCTGGAGAACTCAATTGACTTGATCCATGTGTTTGGACTGTGGGAGGAAACCGGAGAACCCGGAGGAAACCCACATGGACATGGGGAGAACATGGAAACTCCACCCAGATGGGGATTCGAACCGGGAATCCCTAGCGCTGAGAGGTGAACGTGCTAACCACTAAGCCACCTCACTATTCTGCCCCTATTCTGTTTAATCTCATAATGTAAAAATAGCCTTTAGCTGGCCAATAAAATCATACGGGCCAAAAAACAAAGAATGTTTGTCAAACTAAAATAAAAAAGCAACAGAAACCCTGTAATACTTTTGAAATACAGTCCACAAACCTACTAACATGATAATCTCTAGTAATATTGCCAAAGAAAACTTGTGAAAATCACTCCCAAACAGTGTGAAAAGCTGTTGGATAATTCCCCCAAACAGACTTAAAGCTGTTATTGCAGCAAAGCCATCCTGTCATAGATTAGACTGAAAGGGTTAAATACATATTCCGGCAGCATTTTTTTCATTTTTTTTATTTGTCAGCGTAATCAGTTTAGCTTTGAAAGTATATTGGTATTGCAGTAAAAAAATACTTGCTGAAACAATCTGTGTAGGTGTCATTTAAATACGCTGAATATTTTTGCAAGCCACTGTATGTTCTTTATCAACTCTACCACCCTCGCCTTAGCCATCACGCTCTAAAGAAAAAAAGAACAAAGTGCAGATTCAAGTTTCAAGACTCAAGATTTGTCTAACTGGGTGTATACAAACGAAATACCTTCGTATTGACTGAATATGCCTAATTCCAAATATAGACATGTTTCTGTTGCTAAGTCTGAATTTGGGTGAAGAGCACAACATGATGAAAGGAACATCTAAGGATGTGATACCTAGTCGTGGTATGTGTTCGGGTGTTTTTGGTATTGTTGCATGACTATGCTGATTGGCACCAGCCAGACAACTCCACCTTTGGTTCACAGTTATTTTTCTTCAAAGCATTTTACAGAAATGAAACCAGATGAAACGGAGATGAGGGGCATGAACTAAGAAAAATGAACAATTACGGCACAGATTTATCCTAACTTGACTGCAGAGATTATTCATTATCAGTCTTTATTGTCTTATTCTTTATTGTCGTTTAACCTTCCGTGAGTCTTTTCCGAGACATCATTTCAAATTTCTTTTCTTTTGACTGCCTTTAAAATGCCGTGAAATGTTCAGGCTTATAATGTGTTTTAATCGCCGTCTCATCCTGCATCTAGTGCTGTCAACTTACTGTCAACTCACAAACACAGCTGAGCAGGCTTATAACAGATTTTATATGATTCACATCAAGATTTTTCAGACATTTATATAAAGGACCACAATAAATACATGTACATTGCACAGCTGATATTAAAATAGCCATAGTGTAGCCATGTCAACAAAAAAAATAATAAAAATAAAATAAATAAACTTTTTGCTACACATCTCTGCAGTCTGGAGACATCTTAATACTCTCCTAATTTAGGTTAATTGTGCTTTTTAAAGAATTAAATTAAATTATCCATCCATCCATCCATTATCTTCCACTTTATCCTATATTAGAGTCGCGGGGGGGTTCCCTATGCCCATCCAAGGGAGAACGTTTCGGGCGCTGGGCAGATACACCCAGGACAGGATGCCAATCTATCATTGGGCACACACTCACTCACACAGATACACTCTATATGGGGCAATTTGAAGAACTCAATTGACTTGATCCATGTTTTTGGACAGTGGGAGGAAACCCACGCGGACATGGGGAGAACATGGAAACGCCACCCAGATTTGGATTCAAACCAGGAATCCCTAGTGCTGAGAGGAGAACATGCTAACCACTAAGCCACCGTGCTGCCTATATTAAATTATATTAAATTATATTAAATCAGTTATGAAGCATGCTAAGAATTAAGTGTGCAGAATAAAAAATAAATGAATATTACCATAATCCCTGTTTTGAAAATACATTCACCGGGATTCGCGCAATTGTCAGTAACCCAGGCCTGTAATGTCATTTTAGTCATAATTAATAAAAACAAAAATAAAGTTGTAAAAAGAAAATTAATACAACACCAGCTTGTGTCCCTAGAAGAAAAAAATAGCTTTTGCATGGTATGCAAGCTTTGCTTGTGGAAATGTGCTTAATCACTTTCTATTAAGATTCTCACCACAGCAGAACCTGCAGGCATATGGTGCAGCGTCATCCCTGTCCCCATATCCGCTGGCATACTTAATTCTGGCTATAATTAATAGGGCCAAAAAAACACCCAGCGTCCCTCACCAAATTTGATGACAATTTTTTTTGAATGCGTATTCACAACTTGAAGTTAAAAGAGCAATACCTGTTAGCTAAATGAGAATTTAAACGTTGGCATTGCAAATCACAGCTGACAAGTATTCAGCTGACGTAAATGAATGAGGATCCAAATCTCTCCATGCTTTCACTCAGGATATCTGAATTTGATTAATTAAAATGATTCAATTTAGACTGACCCTCAAGCAATAAAAGCAATCGATGTAATATGGCCCATAAGTCACAAAATATATCTTTACATCTTTGACGTTTTTTCATGCACGTTATGCTTGGTATTATCCATCCATCCATTATCTTCCTCTTTATCCTCTACTATGGTTGCGGGGGGGGGGGTGGGGGGGGGTTTCCCCTTTGCCCATCCAGAGGAAAACGTTTCATACACTGGGCAGATACACCCGGGACAGGGCGCCAATCTATCACTGGGCACACACCCACTTAAACAGATACATTCTATATGGGGCAATTTGGAGAATTCAATTGACTTGATCCATGTTTTTGGACTGTGGGAGGAAACCGGAGAACCCGGAGGAAACCCACGCGGACCCGGGGAGAACATGGAAACTCCACTCAGATTGGAATTTGAACCGGTAACCACTAAGCCACTGTCCGGTATTATCCATAAAAAATATAATAAATATATTCAGCAATATTTGACAGATCTGTGCAAATCCACACTGTAAGATCGTTCTATTTCATCCATCCATCATCTTCCGCTTTATCCTCTACTAGGATCGCAGGGGGGGGGAGTTCCCCATGCCCATCCAGGGGAGAACGTTTCGGGCGCTGAGCAAATTCACCCAGGACAGGGCGCCAATCTACCACTGGGCACACACTCACTCACACACATACTCTATATGGGGCAATTTGGAGAACTCAATTGACTTGAGCCATGTTTTTGGACTGTGGGAGGAAACCGGAGAACCCGGAGGAAACCCACGTGGACACGGGGAGAACATGGAAACTCCACCCAGTTTGGGATTCGAACCGGGAACCCCTAGTGCTAACCACTAAGCCACCATGCCGCCCTAGTTCTATTTCCATCTGTAAAAATATGATTTTCAGATGAAACACTGCTAGTGTACCACAGAATAAATGATTGTAATGCATACATGTAAAGAATAGTATCTGATTAAATCTATCCGTGTTATTTAAAGAACATTTTCTGCTTATACTATGCCTCATTTTCTTAGGTGGGAAGAGTTTCTCTAATAATTCTTGGTAAATGGAAATATTCAGTGAAGCTTGCCGTTGCCCTCTGAATCTACCGGGGAGAGGCAGTCAAAGGTAAAGAATTCTAGTTAAAAGAGAAAATGGACCATGGTGTCCATTACTAATGAGGGAATAGAGAGTCGCTCACAAAGCAACAAAGGACGATGTCAGCCCACCAAGTTCACCTAACCTCCTTTTCAGTGTGCTTTCCAAGGATGGGGGCGATATTTTCAAAGTGTGTCTGTGCTTTGACCAGAGTTAAAATAATTAGGTATAGTCCTGGAGACAGATTGTTAGAACCTAATACCCATTCTGTATTAAAAAAGAGGTTTTAATGATTTAGATACTAACCAGTGCTTCAGTATTTCCCAGTTAAGAACTGACTGAATTACAACAGAAATAAAGCCAGCAATTTTCTAAATAGTAAGCCTTGAAAATGGCAAATAACTCAACTCAACTCAACCTTTATTTATATTTAAATGCAATCAAAGTTTAAGAGGTTTATTTTATGACATCAAACAGATACAGTGGTGTGAAAAAGTGTTTGCCCCTTTCCTCATTTCCTGTTTTTTTTGCATGTTTGTCACACTTAAGTGTTTCAGAACATCAAACCAATTTAAACAATAGTCAAGGACAACACAAGTAAACAACTGTAACTAAATTAGAACAATTCTGCAAAGATGAGTGGGCCAAAATTCCTCCAGAACGCTGTAAAAGACTCATTGCAAGTTATCGCAAATGCTTGGTTGCAGTTGTTGCTGCTAAGGGTGGCCCAACCATTTATTAGTTTTAGGGGGGCAATCACTTTTTCACACAGGGCCATGATGGTTTGGATTTTTTTTTCCTCCTTTAATAATAAACACCTTCATTTATGTTCTGATGTTCTGAAACACTTAAGTGTGACAAACATGCAAAAAAAACAGGAAATGAGGAAGGGGGCAAACACTTTTTCACACCACTGTATCTCATCTAATTATCTTCCTCTTAATCCTAAACTAGAGACTAGGGTTGCGAGGGGTTCCCCATGCCCATCCAGGGGAGAATGTTTTGGGCGCTGGGCAGATACACCCAGGACAGGGCGCCAATCTATTGCTGGGCACACACTCACTCACACACATACTCTATATGGGGCAATTTGAGAACTCAATTGTCTTGATCCATGTGTTTGGACTGTGGGAGGAAACCGGAGAACCCAGAGAAAACTCACGCGGACACGGGGAGAACTTGGAAACTTGGTTCAAAAGTAAGTCCAGCATACCGTATGTTTCTGTTTGTAGGGGTCACGAGTCACACTTGGGGTATCCATCCATCCAGGGGAGAACGCAGATACACTCAGGACAGGGCACCAATCTATCGCTGGGCACACACTCACACACACACACACACACACACTCACACAAACACACTCTATATGGGGCAATTTGGAGAACTCAATTGACTTGATCTATGTGTTTGGACTGTGGGAGGAAACCGGAGAACCCAGAGAAAACTCACGCGGACACGGGGAGAACTTGGAAGCTTCACCCTGATGGGGATTCGAACCGGGAATCCCTAGTGCTGAGAGGAGAACATGCTAACCACTAAGCCACCGTGCCGCCCACACACAGACTATATAGGAATAATTAAAAAGTGGTAATTCAAAGCAGCCAATTCACCTTGAATCCATGTGATGCGCATAGCACTAGATGATACCCCAAGTAGGTATCTGCCCAGCGTTCTCCCCTGGATGGATGGATACCCCAAGTGTGACACGTGACCCCAAACAGAAACATACGGTATGCTGGACTTACTTCTGAACCAGTGCAGTGATGTCCTCTTTGTGATGGTTTTAAAGAGCATAGGCATCCTACAGAAAAAAATTAAAAGGGCTGCATATCGACTTGGTGTACTTAGCAGCTGCATTGATACAGCAGACACGGGGGGGGGGGGGGGGGGCACTTCTCTATCAGAGCATTGCCTGCAGGGACTGTAACTTCACTAAAAGTCTAGATAACAAGAATGGAAGCACACAGAGTCCACACTTCTCTTGAATGAGCCTTTTAATCAACTCTAGAGGCTTTCAGAACTATATACATTTATACAAGAGACTTTAATTGCACAAAGGGGAGACGGTTCAGCTAATAATGTGATTTCTGGCAGCGACTAGTTCAAGGTGTCTTAATTTTGCTCTTTTTCCTGCTGAAATGCCAATAATAAGCTTATTTACAGCCTGTTGGTAAGAATATCAATAAAAAAGTGCCTCCAGGTCCAGGATTCAGAAACATTAGTTTTACCAAATCTAAATGTCCAAACAATGAAAAAACAGGGCCTGGGTTAAAAAAACCTTTAATTGAAAGTTTTATATCACTCAACAAACTCTAATGTTAATAAAAAGGGCACATTATGTAAGGTACATTTTATACATCCATCCATCCATTATCTTCTGCATTAGCCTCTATTAGGATCACACACTCACTCTCTATATCACACAAACACACTCTATATGGGGCAATTTGGAGAATTCAGTTGACCGTGATCCATGTTTTTGGACTGTGGGAGGAAACCGGAGAACCCGGAGGAAACCCACGCGGACACGGGGAGAACATGAAAACTCCACCCAGATTGGGATTCGAACCGGGAATCCCTAGCGCTGAGAGGAGAACATGCTAACCACTAAGCCACCGTGCCACCCACATTTTATACATTATGTGTAAAATCTTTATAGCCTTTAAAAGTTTTACCTTAAATATGCAATCAAGGTGGCTTAGGGGTTGACACGTTCGCCTCTCAGTGCCTCCCGGTTGGAATCCCAATCTGGGTGGAGTTTCCATGTTCTCCCCGTGTCCACGTGGGTTTCCTCCCACAGTCCAAAAACATTGATCAAGGTCAATTAAATGCTCCAAATTGCCCCATATAGAGTGTGTCTGTGTGAGTGAGTGTGTGTTCAGTGATAGATTGGCGTCCTGTCCTGGGTGTATCTGCCCAGTGCCCGAAACGCGACCCTAATAGAGGATAAAGCGGAAGATAATGGATGGATGGATATGCAATCAAGGCATTTTAACTGAAACTAAAAATTATGTGTAAAAAAATGTATAGATTTATTCTGCATTCTGTATTGCTTTCTATTTTAATTAATGTATCATTTGCCGGCGCTTAGCCTCTTATGTTTAAAGCCTAACATTAACACTCACTTACTTGCCAGTTGCAGGCCAATTTTTGTTACTGGCACATGAATGTGTTCATTTACCAGTCGTTCTGGCAGGTTATTTGAATTAGTGAATTGAATTCTCAAAAATTGCCCCATATAGAGTGTGTCTGTGTGAGTGAGTGAGTGTGTGCCCAGCGATGGATTGGCGCCCAGTCCTGGGTCTATCTGCCCAGCTCCTGAGATGTTCTCCCCTGGATGGGCATGGGGAACCCCACCGCGACCCTAGTAGAGGATGAAGCAGGAGATAATGAATGAAAGGAATTTTGCTTTATCGGGCGGCACGGTGGCTTAGTAGTTAGCACGTTCGCCTCTCAGTGCTAGGGATTTCCGGTTCGAATCCCCATCTGAGTGGAGTTTCCATGTTCTCCCCGTGTCTGCGTGGGTTTCCTCCGGGTTCTCCGGTTTCCTCCCACAGTCCAAAAACATGGATCAAGTTAATTGAGTTCTCCAAATTGCCCCATATAGAGTGTGTTTGAGTGAGTGAGTGTGTACCCAGCGATGGATTGGCGCCCTGTCCTGAGTGTATCTGCCCAGCGCCCGAGACGTTCTCCCCTGGATGGGCATGGGGAACCCCACCGCAACCCTAATAGGGGATAAAGCGGGTTATAATGAATGAATGAATTTTGCTTTATCTCAATGTGACTATGTTTAATCAACCCCCACTATTTATGATCTAACTGCTTCTGTTTATGCATTAATTTCTTAGAACGTGACTTTATTTTTATTCTATACAGGGAGAACATGGAAACAACTCAGATTGGGATTTGAAGTTGGGATCCCCACCATGCTAACCACTATACCATAGTGCCATCCTTCCATCCATCCATCCATCCATTATCTTCCGCTTTATCCTCTATTAGGGTCACAGTGGGGTTCCCCATGCCCATCCAGGGGAGAACATTTCGGGCGCTGGGCAGATACACCCAGGACAGGGTGCCAATCTATCACTGGGCACACACTCACTCACACAAATAGACTCTATATGGGGCAATTTTGAGAACTCAATTGACGTAATACATGTTTTTGGACTGTGGGAGGAAACCAGAGTACCCACGCAGCCCCAGGGAGAACATGGAAACTCCACCCAGATGGGGATTCGAACCGGGAATCCCTAGCGCTGAGAGGCGAATGTACTAACCACCGTGCCGCCCACCAGTGCCATCCTATTATCACATATATTTATTATTATTATTGTGGCACTTGAGCATGTTCGCCTCTCGGCGCTAGGGATTCCCGGTTCGAAGTTTCCATATTCCCTCCATGTCCGCATGGGTTTCCTCCGGGTTCTCCGGTTTCCTCCCACAGTCCAAAAACATGGATCAAGTCAATTGAGTTCTCCAAATTGCCCCATATAAAGTGTGTGTGTGTCTATGTGAGTGTGTGTGTATCCAGTGATAGATTGGCGCCCTGTCCTGTTCTGCCCAGCGCCCGAAGCCTTCTCCCCTGGATGGGCATGGGGAACCCCCCGCGACCCTAATAGAGGATAAAGTGGAAGATAATGGATGGATGGATGGATGTAATTAAGGGTTGTGTGTCAGTTATTCTGTCCATATACTTCATGTCATACAACTCTTGAGGGAGAGTCCTGATCAACCTGGCTTTTAATTATTATGTGAATTATGTAGATGATAACCTGTTGGAACAGCAACATCCTAAGAATGTTTATAGTAATGATGCTCTCTATGCCTTCTTTAAACCATTCCCATGAAGTTGTACACAGACAGTTGTGCAGTTGTACCGTAGCAAAATACTGAATAAAACATAAATTAATGTAAATAAAATGATTAATGATGGTCCCAAATCCAGTTCGTATATGGTATTAGATGTGGAATTTTAAAGCCCCGGGGCATTTTTAGTTTTTAGTTTTTGAAGTGCACATATTACAGGAAGTAATTTTACATTTATTTTATTTTATTACATTATTTGTCTGCTAACAACGTAACACTGAAGAAGAAGAATTTCACTGAAATTTTAAATGCAGGACAGCTCAGGGGCTAAATGGTTAGTCCCTCAATGTTGGAGATCCAGGTTTGAAACCCAATCGAGGTTGAGTGTTCAGAATGTTCTTCTGGTGTCAACGTGGGTTTTTAAGTCCAAAAGCATAGATCCAAGGTGTACTGACTGCTCTAAATTGCCCCATTTAAATTGCACCTATACATTTACATTTACATTTAGTCATTTAGCAGACGCTTCTATCCAAAGCGACTTACAAATGAGAACACCACAAGTCAGAAGCCATGGAGAAAACCAACTATACTGTAAGTTCATCAAACCTGATTGTTATTCGAAGCTGCGCCCCCCCCCCCTTTTTTTTTATTTTTTATTTATTTATTTTTTTTATAACAGGTATTTGGTAAATAGATGCGTCTTAAGTAGTTTCTTAAAACTGTTTAGAGATTCTGCCTTACGGACAGAGTTGGGAAGATGGTTCCACCATTTTGCAGTGGTGAACGCCACAGAATGAGAATTAGCTCCTCGGTGAGGTGGAATCACCAGGCGGCAATCATCACTGGAGCGAAGTGAACGAGTCGGAGTGTATTTTGAAAAGATAGAGTGAAGGTAAGAGGGGGAAGATCCAGAAATGGTTCTGTATGCCAGAGTCAGCGACTTGTACTGAATGCGAGCAGCTACAGGAAGCCAATGGAGGGAAGTGAGTAATGGAGTGACATGAGTTCGCTTGGGCTGGTTAAACACGAGTCGGGCTGCAGAGTTTTGAATTAGTTGCAGAGGTCCGATGGTGGAAGTTGGGATACCGGCAAGTAGTGCATTACAATAATCAAGCCGGGATAAGACTAGGGCTTGAACAAGCAGTTGGGTAGCATGTTCAGTCAGAAAGGGTCTGATCTTCCTTATGTTATAAAGAAGGACACACACACACACCTATACATTGTGTGTGTTTGCCCAGTGATTATTAGATGCCCTGTCCTGGGTGTATCTGCCTAGTTCCTGAAACGCATGGGAAACCCCTCTGCAAACCTGGTCACTAGTGTAGGATTAAGACGAAGATAATAAGATAAGTTTTTGAATGCATGTATTGAACATAAATGTGCGTAGGTTATATATATAGACAATATAGACATTTTTTAGACTTTTTCATGAATTCTGATCTGGAGTGGAGGTTTCATGTTCTCCCCGTGTCCATGTGGGTATTCTCTGGGTAATCCGATCTACACTCACAGTCCAAAAACATGAATTTAAGGAAATTGGCAGCTCTAAACTGCCCCTATCTAAATTGCTTCTATACAGTAAAGTGAGTGTGTATGTGTGAATGAGTGTGTGCCAAGGGATGGATTGGCACCCTGTTCTGGGAGTATCTGCCCAGCGCTTGAAGTGTGCACCTCTGCATGAGAGCTGAGATGAAAAGACCAAAACTAAGGAGACATGGCTTAATTTTTTTTATTATTATTTTAAGCAATTGGACGTGATTTAGTCACTAATTGTTGTTTTTATGAAAATAATATTTAGACATGTCTTTTATATAGAACATTTATGATTATTGGAATCATAAAAATGTAAATTGTGTTATTGCGTGTTCTCATTTAAACCTCCTTGTATTATAAAAGATTTCTCAAATGCAAGCACACTTCCATTAAGTGTTTGATGCCGTCCTACTGAACTATTCTTCCATCCATCCCTTATCTTCCGCTTTGTCCTCTACTAGGGTCACGGGTGGGGGGGGGGTTCCCCATGCCCATCCAGGGTAGAACGTTTGGAGAACTCAATTGACTTGATCCATGTTTTTGGACTGTGGGAGGAAACTGGACAACCCGGAGGAAACCCACGCGGACACGGGGAGAACATGGAAACTCCACCCAGATTGGGATTCGAACCGGGAATCCTTAGCGCTGAGAGGAGAACATGCTAACCACTAAGCCACCGTGTCGCCCTTATACTTAATTATCTAAATAAGACTCTAAATCTTTTTCACAACATGAATCAAGATCCTGGGCAGCACGGTGGCTTAGTGGTTAGCACGTTCTCCTCTCAGCACTAGGGATTCCCGGTTCGAATCCCCATCTGGGTGGAGTTCCATGTTCTCCCTGTGTCCACGTCGGTTTCCTCCGGGTTCTCCGGTTTCTTCCCACAGTCCAAAAACATGGATCAAGTCAATTGAGTTCTCCAAATTGCCCCATATAGAGTGTGTTTGTGTGAGTGAGTGTGTGTCCAGCGATAGATTGGCGCCCTGTCTTGGGTGTATCTGCCCAGCACCCGAAACGTTCTGCCCTGGATGTAGGCCTAATATAGGATATAGCGGAAGATAATGGATGGGATGGATGGGAATCATGATTCTATTTTGTTGAAATCACTTTTTGAAGTTTAACCAAGCAGACTGATGCGTTTGCAGAGGAGTTGCTTTGAAACCTGGACGGCTGGTTAAATAGAATTTGGTGCATTCCATGTAATTAAATGTATTTTGGCGCCATCTATTGGACAGAGTGAGAAACGCACCACGAACTGGAAGTGAATGGGATTCGTGCCGCTTTAAAGGCATGTGACGTAGCGAGCACGTGGACCTCGTGCGTGCAACATGGCGGCGTGCAGCATTGAAGACGTGCTCGCCAGAGCAGAGAAAGAAGAGGCGGAAAGACTTAAAAGTATTACCGTAAACAAAGAGTTAGACTTAGAGTTTGATATCGGCAACTTGCTGGCTTTGGACAAGAACCCAGTGAACAGCAGGGAGTTGCGGCAACAGAGGAAAGAGGAGTTTCTGCGGTCGTTGGCCCGGGATAACACTCAGCTTCTCATCAATGAAATCTGGAAACACCCCACTGAGAGGGTGGAGGAGGTGATCGTGGTCAAACTACCTGAAGGGAGCACGGCCTTACCTCGGGAGAAACCGTGTCCCAAAGCCAAACCCCCAACCAAGTGGGAACAGTTCGCCAAGCTGAAGGGAATCCAGAAGAAGAAGAAGACCAACCTGGTGTGGGATGAGGTCCACAAGGAGTGGAGGAGGCGCTGGGGCTACAAGAGAGCCAAGGATGACACCAAAGAATGGCTGATCGAGGTCCCACAAACCGCTGATCCCAACGTTGACCAGTTTGCCAAAAGAAGAGAGGCCAAGAAAGAGCGCGTTGCCAAAAACGAGTACAACCGACTGAAGAACATCGCCAGGTCCCAAAAGCTGAAGGTACCTGGTGTGGGACTGGTTCCTGCGGCCAAGCAGTCCAAATCAGATCTGGCAAAGGCTGTCGGTGTTGCCAAAATCTCCACGGCTTCAGTGGGCAAGTTCCAGGACAGTCTGCCCAAAGAAAAGCCAGCCAAGAACACGGGCAAGAAGAGACAGTTCCAACCACTGATCGGGGACTTCAGCGGGGAGAAGCAGAAACAGCTGGATCTGCTCAAAGTCATGGAGAGTAAGAAACCACGTCTGGATGTCACCAAAGCGACAAACAAGCAGCTGAGGGAGGAAGACCGAGAAGCATCAGACATGAGGAAGGGGAAGAGAGGACGCAAAGGGAAAGGAGCTGGAAACGGGAGGCGAGGTCCTCCTGCTGGAAAGGGGAAGGGGAAAGGAAAAGGCAGCATCGGCTCCAAAGGCTCCAAAGGCAGCATCGGCTCCAAAGGCAAAGGACGAAAACCTGGGATGAAGCAGGGAAAGCGCTAAAAGGAACTGTGTGTGTGTGTGTGTGTGTGGGGGGGGGGGGGGGGTCTGTGTATGAAACCTAGAACATTACATTATCTCACATGAGCAGCTGAACATTCAGGTTATATAAATTTCAAAGTTAGGGCTTGATCTACTCTCACAATTGTAATTTCACATTTATATGGATTGGTGGTACATTTTCTGGCTGTCCCAGTTGTCTTTAATTACATTTAGTCATTTAGCAGCCTACAGGATGGTGGCAGTTGAACTTTTTAACTTGATGGTATTGTCGGTCCAGCAGTGTTACAGATGTGTAAAATCACTAACATCAATACCACTAATACCACCACAATGCATCCAGTCACTGCAGCACTATGAATGATCAGCCACTTAATGTATAGTTGCTCTGTGATGGTTCTGACCTTCAAAAAACAAAGTATGGAGCACAATCCATAATTTAGAAAAAAAAAACGTATCTATATATAATTAGCTCAGAATAATTTTTTTAGTTTAATAGCTCTAATGTTTACATTTCTATGTGTATCAGGACAATTTAAAGCCTCGTTTGCTGATGTAGTATTTCAGATTTAAACTGTTATAAGCAGTAAGTGGGTTTGCACATCACTTATAACCTATATAACATACACTCACTACTTACTGTATAATGTACACCTCCTTGATGCTTCACTTATTTTTTTGAAAATTTTCACCATATAGATGCATTTTGTTCTATATTATGGATTGTGCTCCATACTATGTTTTTTGAAGGTCAGAACCATCATAGAGCAACTATACATTAAGTGGTTGATTCACAGTGCTGCATGTGATTGTGGTGAAATTGTTGTTAGTGATTTTACACATCTGTAATTCTGCTGGACCGACAATACCATCAAGTTAAAAAGTTCAACCGCCACCATCCTGTAGGCAGTGACCTCTAATAAGGGAGGATGAGTAACATGGTGGATGTGAATGAACACCGTATTTAAAAACTCCTGCAACTCTTTCTGCCTGATATGGTCATATCACCACAACTCACACTCGCAGATCACTGTCCTCTATGTGATGAATGAACAAGTGTAACGTCGAGGAGATTTACCACATACTGTAAAGTAGCCAGTGGCTTTTTTAAATTTGTGATGTCCGATATGTATGATGCTGTTAAGTATAATCCCCGTAAAAATAAAAGAGCAAATAGAGTCCTGTAAATCCATTCATGTTCAGACATTGAAATCACATTATTTCGTATAAATTATTTTGTAATTCTGATATGTTGTTATTTCAAGTGCCTTGTGTATCAAGATTAGTACCGGATGTTTATAAAAGTATAAACAATTTAACAATAGTGACTGCTCATGGTACAGAAATGTATTCTATAATTCAATGTCAATGTGTGTATACTGAAAAGTCAAAAACTGATGTATAAATGGGAAATTAAATGACATTTTTGATGTTTGGCTAGCTCTGTGAACATGGTCTCTGTTCCAAAATTGACTTTATTTTTTTTTTAAATACACTTAATAAAGGCTAATTAATTAGTATTAGCTAATTAATTAAAAATAATTAATTAGTGTCTAGAAGCAGAATTATACTGATGTTGTGTGACTTGTGAAATCTGCATTTTATTTATATATATATATATATATATATCCTTTTTCATTAATTCATTATCTCCCGCTTTATCCTCTGTTCAGAATCAGGTTTATTGGTCACATACGTAGTTATACATGGTACAGCCAGCAGTGAAATTTCTTTTTTGACCTCTCCACAGAAAAATAAAATTTGTTTAAAAAGGATAAGAGTAAGAAAAATAAGGTAGAGTAAGATAAAAATAAGATAAAGATAAAATTTAACTATGTATTTACAATGTGCAATATAATTATAAAGTGTGTTAAAGTTAAAGTGTGTTGTGCTTTTCGTGCAAATATTGCAGTGCAGTGTTACAGGTTCAAGTTAATGTCCTTTTAGTCCTGGTTCATGGTCAGAATCGCCGTTGGGAAGAAGCTCCTCCTCATCCTCTCTGTGTTTGCCTTCAGGACACGAAAACGCCGTCCTGATGGCAACAGAGTGAAGAGCTTGTTGTCAGGATGACTGAGGTCTTCCACAATCTTTTTGGCTTTGGACCAGCACCACTTCCTGTAGATGGTCTGTTAGGGTCGTGGTGGGGTTCCCCATGCCCATCCAGGGGAGAACGTCTCGGGCACTGGGCAGATAGACCCAGGACAGGGCGCCAATCCATCGCTGGACACGCACTCACTCACACAGACACACTATATGGGGCAATTTTTTGAGAATTCAATTGACTTGATCCATGTTTTTGGACTGTGGGAGGAACCCGGAGGAAACCCACGCAGACACGGGGAGAACATGGAAACTCCACCCAGATGGGGATTCGAACCGGGAATCCCTAGCGCTGAGAGGAGAACGTGCTAACCACTAAGCCACCGTGCCGCCTATATCCTTTTTTTTAAATCTAAATGTGAGTTGTGCGGCACGGTGGCTTAGTGGTTAGCACGTTCTCCTCTCAGCGCTAGGGATTCCCGGTTCAAATCCCCATCTGGGTGGAGTTTCCATGTTCCCCCCCCGTGTCCGTGTGGGTTTCCTCCGGGTTCTCCGGTTTCCTCCCACAGTCTAAAAACATGGATCAAGTCAATTAAATTCTCCAAATTGCCCCATATAGAGTGTGTCTGTGTGAGTGAGTGTGTGCCCAGCGATGGATTGGTGCCCTGTCCTGGGTGTATCTGCCCAGCGCCCGAAATGGGCATGGGGAACCCCCCCCCCCCCGCGACCCTAATAGAGGATAAAGCGGGAGATAATGAATGAATGAAATGTGAGTTGTTTTTTATGTCAGACTTGCAACATTTGCAGCAAAACGACTCAAGAAGTCTGTAATATAATTGTGTCCAGTTGCTGCCCTCTTGTGGTTATTTGCTGTCATTGTCTTGTTTTTTTTTTTAATGTGCGGTTTCACACATGGTTACAAATTTTTAACTTTCTCAAACATTCACATATCTATAAATGCATATCTTTAAGAAATCAAATAAGTGATTTTTTTATTTGGAAATTAACCTAATTAATCTATACAATAATAATATTTATGCATTATCTTCCATTTAATCCTCTACTAAGATGTGAAGCTGGCAGATACACCCAGGACAGGGTGCCTATCTATCACTGGGCACAAACTCACTCGCACTGACACACACATGCACACTCTTATATGGGGCAATTTAGAGCAATCAACTTACCTTAAATCCATGTTTTTTGGAATGTGGGAGGAAACAGAAGAACCCACACAGTCATGGGGAAAACATGGAAACTACTGGATCTCTAGCGCTGAGAGGTGAACATGCCAACCACTAAGCCACTGGCCGCCTCCAATGATAATAGTGATATTATTATTCATTCATTATTCATTATCTCCCGCTTTATCCTCTATTAGGGTCGCGGTGGGGTTCCCCATGCCCATCCAGGGGAGAACGTTTCGGGCGCTGGACAGATAGACCCAGGACAGGGCACCAATCCATCGCTGGGCACACACTCACTCACACAGACACACTCTATATGGGGCAATTTTTGAGAATTCAATTGACTTGATCCATGTTTTTGGACTGTGGGAGGAAACCGGAGAACCCGGAGGAAACCCACGCAGACACGGGGAGAACATGGAAACTCCACCCAGATGGGGAATCGAACCGGGAATCCCTAGCGCTGAGAGGAGAACGTGCTAACCACTAAGCCACCGTGCTGCCGTGATATTATTAATAATACTTAATTGCCACTTTTATCAATTGCAAGGTAAGTTTTTTTTTCTTTGTTAGTTTGTACATTGAACGCCTGAGCTACGTTATATATATAAAAGTTTTATGACATGCGTTTTAATCATTGAATTCAGTTCTGAGGAAGCCCATGGTTGTTCCAGCAGAAATGTGCCTGAATGCGCAAATCCATCCATTATCTTCCGCTTTATCCTCTATTAGGGTCAGGGGGAGGTTCCCCATGCCCATCCAGGGGAGAGCGTTTTGGGTGCTGGGCAGATACACCCAGGACAGGGCGCCAATCTATCACTGGGCACACACTCACTCACACTCTATATGGGGCAATTTGGAGAACTCCGTTGACTTGATCCATGTTTTTGGACTGTGGGAGAAAACCGGAGAACCCGGAGGAAACCCACACGGACACGGGGAGAACATGGAAACTCCACCCAGATGGGGATTCGAACCGGGAATTCCTAGCACTGAGAGGCCAATGAGCTAACCACTAAGCCACCATGCCGCCCGAATGCACAAATCAAGATCCCTAAAGGCACATTTGGATCATCCCCTTCCAGCAATTTTGGGATGAATAGAACAGAATGAGCCAGACTGTGGCTGACATTATGATCTGACATTATTTTGTGGTTTAATTGGCAAAAATATTTGAAGTACCTTTTGCAAAGAACAATTTAACATAAACTTTTCTAAATGTGGGCGACGGGCGCATAATGGCTTAGTGGTTAGCACGTTCTCCTCTCAGCACTAGGTATTCCAGGTCCGAATCCCCATCTGGGTGGAGTTTCCATGTTCTCCCCATGTCCGCGTGGGTTTCCTCCGGGTTCTCCGGTTTCCTCCCACAGTCCAAAAACATGGATCAAGTCAATTGAGTTCTCCAAATTGCTCCATATAGAGTGTGTTTGTGTGTGTGAGTGTGTGCCCAGCGATAGATTGGTGTCCTGTTCTGGGTGTATCTGCCCAGAGCCTGAAACATTCTCCCCTGGATGGGCATGGGGAACCGATAGAGGATAAAGCGAAAGATAATGAATGAATACTTTTGTCTACAGTGTATGTTGTGTATTGTTAACAGGTGGAATGGATCATAATCCAAATAATGTTTTACTTTATCAGTGTGTTCTTTATTAATCCAATGCCTGTTAAAAGCAGTATCTCTATGGTAATAGGTATTTTTTTTAAGATGTTGGGTCTTGGTGGATGACAGCATAATCCATCCTTCATTTATTTGATGGATGCTGTTTGACTACATACATCAGTCCTCAGAGACTTGGGGGTCCGTTTAGGATGCAACCATCTGTTGACTGATGTAAATGTGAGAGGATAATCTCTCCCACCTCAGAAGACAGGAAAATAGGACAAGCGAAATCAATCAGACATACTTCAGTGATATTAACAACCATGTATTTTAATTGGGCTATGGGCCAGATGGAGAGCTGCAAGAGGTCAAAGACACATAATAGAAATTAAAGACATTCACATTATGCCTTGCTAGCTTTCATCAGCCACAAAAACAATGATTAAAGCATAGTGTTTTCCATGGTAAATTACAATGAATAAAATAACAAAAATATAAAGTCAAGGCAAAATAGAACACACCAAATAGAAAAATGGTCTAATTGTACAAATCTTTTTTAATTTAGATTTGACACAAAATTTTTTATGTATGTATGTATGTATATATATATATATATATATATATATATATATATATATTCATTCATTCATTATCTTCCCCTTTTATCCTATATTAGGGTCGTGGGGGGGTTCTCCATGGATCAAGTCAATTGAATTCTCCAAATTGCCCCATATAGAGTGTGTGTGAGTGAGTGTGTATCCAGCGATAGATTGGCACCCTGTCCTGGGTTTATCTGCCCAGTGCCCGAAACGTTCTCCCGCTGGGCACATACACCCAGGACAGGGTGCCAATCTATCGCTGGGCACACACTCACTCACACAGACACGCACGCATACACACTCTATATGGGCCAATTTGGAGAACTCAATTGACTTGATCCATGTTTTTGGACTGTGGGAGGAAACCAGAGAACCCGGAGGAAACCCACGCAGACACAGGGAGAACATGGAAACTCCATCCAGATGGGGATTCGAACCGGGAATCCCTAGCGCTGAGAGACGAACGCGCTAACCACTAAGCCACCGTGCCACCAGTGAGTCAAGTCAACAGAGCAAATTAGGCAGAGACAGTGTTACTGAGACTGGATCCAGCACCGCCAGACCAAATGGATTACAAAATAAATGAATGAGTATGCTGGTGGCACTTTAGAACAATAACACTGTCCATCCATTTATTATCAATCATGATCTCTATCTACAGTAGTGACTTATCTGTTATATTTACATATGTGGGGTGGCACGGTGGCTTAGTGGTTAGCACGTTCGGCTTCGGCTCTCAGTGCTAGGATTTCCCGGTTCGAAACCCCATCCGGGTGGAGGTTCCATGTTCTCCCCATGTCCGTGTGGGTTTCCTCCGGGTTCTCCGGTTTCCTCCCACAGTCCAAAAACATGGATCAAGTCAATTGAATTCTCCAAATTGCCCCATGTAGAGTGTGTCTGTGTGAGTGAGTGTGTGCCCAGCGATAGATTGGCGTCCTGTCCTGGGTGTATCTGCCCAGCGCCCGGAACGTTCTACCCCGAATGGGCATGGGGAACCCCCCGCAACCCTAATATAGGATAAAGCAGAAGATAATGGATGGATGGATTTGCATACGTAAACATAGTTTAATTATTTTACATTAAAACATGAACAAAGAATTTAGTAGGATTACTTCCACAATGTTTCTATATTACACTGATAAAATTTAACATCTACCAAACTGGAAATAAAGAAAGCATTACTGAAAAAATGTTTCGCAAAGAAACAAAAAGTGTCATTGATTCGAGTGAGATCTAGGATTTCTTTGTCACTCACTGTTTACATTTCCAGCTTCTGTCTTTAAATATCCCCTGCGACGGATTAGTAAGGTAAGATAACAGAGCAAATAAGGCAGCAGCAGCAGTGTCAATGACACCGGACACAGCATGCAGAACATATACTTACAGAGCAATGAACACTTCCAGGTTTTTACAACTGTTTTTTCTCCTCAAGGTTGGTTATGTTTAATGAATGTCTTGTGATGCTATTATTGGCTATTGTGTGTAATTTTGCTTTATTTTATTTTTATTTTTATTGTCATTGTAGCTTCTGAATTCTTCACAGGGGCCTGATTTACAGAGTTCAGAGGGAAATTAGTTTTAATGTTATGAACGTGTAAGCTAAAAAGAACATTTGTATTTTAAAAAATGTATTTTTAATTTTGTTCTTAATTATTTAAAAAGGTGGAAAGTTGGCAATAAACATGATTCAAATTAATTACAGTATATTACATTCCCATATGCTATGCAAATATTACACTCAGTGAAAGGAAGGTAGGGTAGTTGCATTAACAGTTATAAATATTTATGAGCCTTAAATTTCACCATAATAAAATGGTGGCTGTGGTTTAATTTACATTTAGTTATTGCTATATCATTATAGTCTGTTTCTGAAAAACACTTTGCATATGCATTTTTACAGTTAATAGAGGAAGACGCAGACACAGTCACCAAGAACATAACAAGGTATGAATCATGTCTGCTGTTATGTACCTGCATTTTTGTAAAAACAGTTGTGCTAAAATTAAAATCAATACCTAAGTTCAAGTTTTAAACATACTATGAAAGGACACACTGTATAGCCATATAGTTAATTAACACTCATTTTGAGTATTTATTTGAAAAAGAACATTAGTTCTCAAACAGTTGATCATCCATCCATCTATATATTTGCTGTATAGCAGTTTATAAGCATTATTTTGTAGAGATCTTACTTATAAAGATGCTTAGACTTACATAATGGTGAACTGATTAATTGGTTGGCTGATTAAGGCAGGGCCAGGCAGGTTTATTTATAGAGCACCTTTCATACAGAGGCAATTTATAGTGCTTTATAGAGTAATAGAAATTGAAAAAAAAAACATTTCAGATTATTTAAATATTGCAATAAAAAAGATGTGAAAGAAAAGATCGTTTAAATAATACAAACAAAATTTTGCACTCTTTAGCTAAATACTGTTTTAATAAAATTGGTATACATGATCATCCCATCCATCCATTATCTTCCACTTTATCCTCTATTAGGGTCGCGGTGGGGTTCCCCATGCCCATCCAGGGGAGGACGTTTCGCACGCTGGCCAGATACACCCAGGACAGGACGCCAATCCATTGCTGGGCACACTCACCCACACAAACACACACTATATGGGGCAATTTGGAGAACTCCAAAATGTTTTTGGACTGTGGGAGGAGAACCCGGAGAAAAACCACGCGGACACGGGGAGAACATGCAAACTCCAACCAGATGAGGATTCGAACCGGGAATCCCTAGTGCTGAGAGGAGAACGTGCTAACCACTAAGCCACCGTGCCGCCCTCATTGGTGTGCATTATTCACAATAATGTAGCGGCTGGACAAATGGAATGTGGAATGTGGGAGGAGACCGGAGAACCCGGAGGAAACCCACGCGGACACATGGAAACTCCACCCAGATTGGAATTCGAAAATATAGTATATAAAATATAGAATATGTATAATGGAGGTGGCACGGTGGCTTAGTGGTTAGCACGTTGGCCTCTTAGCGCTAGGGATTCCCGGTTCGAATCCCCATCTGGGTGGAGTTCTATGTTCTCCCCGTGTCCGCATGGGTTTCCTCTGGGTTCTCCGGTTTCCTCCCACAGTCCAAAAACATGGATCATGTCAATTGAGTTCTCCAAATTGCCCCATATAGTGTGTGTATGTGTGCATGTCTGTGTGAGTGAGTGTGTGCCCAGCGATAGATTGGCGTCCTGTCCTGGGTGTATCTGCCCAGCGCCTGAAACTTTCTTCCCTGGATGGGCATGGGGAACCCCACCGCGACCCTAATAGAGGATAAAGCAGGAGATAATGGATGGATGGAGTATTGGGCAGCGAAGCATTGTGTCGATCTATTTGTTTAGTAATTTATTTAAGTTCTAGTTATTTAAATGACACATTTGTTGTTGTTTTTTAAAGCATCGTGTAGTAATTGTAAATCTACTTAAGCAAACAGAGCCAATAAACACATCATTTGAAAGGTTTGTTTAAGTTTAGACATATTGTGTTTCATTTATTATTAGTAGTAGGATAGTTGTGTAAAAAAAGTCTGTTATGCAATATGATTTCTGTATTACATATCAGGGGTGGCACGGTGGCTTAGTGGTTAGTATGCTTGCCTCTCAGCGCTAGGGATTCCCGGTTCGAATCCCCATCTGGGTGGAGTATCCATGTTCTCCCCGTGTCCGCGTGGGTTTCCTCTGGGTTCTCCGGTTTCCTCCCACAGTCCAAAAACATGGATCAAGTCAATTCCTCATTATTAACTCCTGCTTTATCCTCTATTAGGGTCGCGGTGGGGTTCCCCATGCCCATCCAGGGGAGAACGTCTAGGGCGCTGGGCAGATACACCCAGGACAGGGCGCCAATCTATCGCTGGGTACACACTCACACACTCAAACACACTCTATATGGGGCAATTTAGAGAACTCAATTAACTTGATCCATGTTTTTGGACTGTGGGAGGAAACCGGAGAACCCGGAGGAAACCCACGCGGACACGGGGAGAACATGGAAACTCCACCCAGATGGGGATTCGAAGCGGGAATCCCTAGCGCTGAGAGGCGAACGTGCTAACCACTAAGCCACCGTGCCGCCCGGATCAAGTCAATTGAGTTCTCCAAATTGCCCCATATACAGTGTGTGAGTGTGTGCCCAGCGATAGATTGGCGCCCTGTCCTGGGTGTATCTGCCCAGCGCCCGAAACGTTCTCCCCTTAATGGGCATGGGGAACCCCCGTGACCCTAATATAGGATAAAGCGGAAGATAATGAATGGATATTACATATCAGCCGTTGCCATGACACTCCAATCACTGTATAACTCAAAGTAGGAAAAACCATAGATAAAATCATTGTCTACTAAACATTTCTAGTCATTTCTTTTTTGTTGTTGTTACAATCAGTAATAAACTAATATATGAATTTGCCAAGGCGGCACGGTGGCTTAGTGGTTAGCCGGTTCGAATCCCCATCTGGGTGGAGTTTCCATGTTCTCCCCGTGTCCGCGTGGGTTTCCTCCGGGTTCTCCGGTTTCCTCCCACAGTCCAAAAACATGGATCAAGTCAATTGAATTCTCAAAATTGCCCCATATAGAGTGTGTCTGTGTGAGTGAGTGTGTGCCCAGCGATGGATTGGCGCCCTGTCCTGGGTCTATCTGCCCAGCGCCTGAGACGTTCTCCCCTGGATGGGCATGGGGAACCCCACCGCGACCCTAATAGAGGATAAAGCGGGAGATAATGAATGAATGAATGAATTTGCCAATTGGCTGTCGGTCAAAGTTGAAGTAATTTTAAGAAAGGCCATGTTTGTCATTCGACAAATCTCCACTAGGTGGCGATGGCGCACAGCTTCGTCACTCAATGGCCAGACGACGTGGAACTCTCTGAGGTTAAAGTTGCTCATGTTCCCGAAGAGGATGATGAAGCACGACGGCTCGCACAGCTGCACAAAGACCAGTGGGACTGCCGCCGCTCCTCCAGTGTGAAGCTGAGTCACTGCACGCACAGTGTAAGCAAATTTAATAATTTAATAAACAATAAACAATAAAGCACGAGCGACTTTTATCTAAATCAGAGGAAAAAGGTGTGACTGAACAACTCAATACCACTTTCCTGTGATTTTCTTCACAATAACGCCCAACCTCGAGGGTCTTATTGCTTTTATAAAAGGTTAAAAACACTATTATACAAAACACAAGTCATAAATGTGTTTATTTAAAAAACTAAATTATTAATAAACATCCGCGACGTAATCTAGTCCGCTTTTTAAAGTGAACACTGGTTAATCCTGAGTAACAGGATACCGGAAAATGGCTCTCAGTTTATATTAATCTGTAGGTTTCCATTAAGGGTGCCTGGTTTAAAATAATGTTCTACCATGTTCTCAAGTTTCTTTGCTGGCGAGCTGGGACGTTTGGTTCTTTTATCCTATATTAGGGTCGTGTGGGGGTTCCCCATGCCCATCCAGGGGAGAATGTTTCGGGCGCTGGGCAGATACACCCAGGACAGGGCACCGATCTATCGCTGGGCACACACTCACTTACACATACACACTCTATATGGGGCAATTTGGAGAACTCAATTTACTTGATCCATGTTTTTGGACTGTGGGAGGAAACCGGAGAACCCAGAGAAAAACCACGCGGACACGGGGAGAACATGGAAACTCCACCCAGATTGGGATTCGAACTGGGATTTGAACCGGGAATCTCTAACGCTGAGAGGCGAACGGGCTAACCACTAAGCCACCGTGCCACCCGTGTGTTTATTTAAAAAGCTAAATTATTAATAAACATCCGCGACGTAATCTAGTCCGCTTTTTAAAGTGAACACTGGTTTATCCTGAGTAACAGGATACCGGTTTAGTGCTCATCAGAAAATGGCTCTCTGTTTATATTAATCTGTAGGTTTCCATTAAGGTTGCCTGGTTTAAAATAATGTTCTCAAGTTTCTTTGCTGGCGAGCTGGGACGTTTGGCTCAGAGCCGTTTCGCTTTTGCGCATTTATATGAATCTGAAGCGCTCATTTGTATGCATCCATCCATCCATTATCTTCCGCTTTTATCCTCTATTAGGGTCACTTGGGGGTTCCCCATGACCATCCAGGGGAGAATGTTTCGGGCGCTGGGCAGATACACCCAGGACAGGGCACCAATCTATCGCTGGGCACACACTCACTCACACATACACACTCTATATGGGGCAATTTGGAGTTCTCAATTGACTTGATCCATGTTTTTGGACTGTGGGAGGAAACCGGAGAACCCGGAGAAAAAACACGCGGACACGGGGAGAACATGCAAACTCCAACCAGATGGGGATTCGAACCGGGAATCCCTAGTGCTGAGAGGCGAACGTGCTAACCACTAAGCCAGTGTTGCCGCCCTCATTGGTGTGCATTATTCACAATAATATGTAGTGGCTGGACAACCGGCTCAGCCAATCAGATTTAAGGACTGGAAGTACCCAACTAGAGCTTAAAAATATAATAAATGATATGGACTAAATAAGCTGCAAGGTGGTTTAGTGGTTAGTACCTTCGCCTCTCATTGCTGAGGATCCAGGTTCGAATCCCAATCTGGTTGGAGTTTCCATGTTCTTTCGGTATCTGTGTTGGTTTCCTCCCACAGTGCAAAAACATGGATTCAAGGTGAATTAGCTGCTCTAAAATTGCCCCTATATAGTTTCTCGGTGTCTGAGTGAGTGTGTGCCCAGAGATTGATTGGTGCCCTGTACTGGGTGTATCTGCCCAGCACCTTAACATTCATTCATTTCTGGATGGGTATGGGGAACCCACATCCTAGCATGCAATTAAACGGAAGATGATGGATGGAAATAAGCTGGAACCAAGCATTTTGATTTTAAATGAATAGTGGAACGTTTGCAGTATAGTAATTAGTTGTATTGATGTGTCTGAACCTAAGTGGTTACTACATTGACTCTAGCTCTAAACTGGTACCTACCGTCTGGTAGGTGTTTTTGTGGATGCATCTTATCCGTTAGCATGGGTTTCCTCTGGAATCCGCAGTTTCATCCCTCAGTCCTACGACATGCAGATCGGATATTTGGAGATACTAAATTGTGTGAATCTGTGTTCCTGATGGTGGTCTTCTGTCAGCGTGTTGAACACCTGTTTTCTCAGGGTCCAAAGAATCAAGTGGTTATATCTTTAAAAAAATCGTTTTAATAGAAATTATTTTCAAATAAATGTACGAGTAACCTGAAAAACACATTTCGCTAAAAACGAGGACATTTTCAATGAAGAGAAAACGGAGTGCCTTTTATTTCCCCTGTATTTATTGATTTTTTTATTCACATAGAAATTTCGTGTATTTTTGTTAGTTTGGAAATAAATAATGCATCAACATTTGCAAATAAACATTGACTGCTAAATGTCATAATCATGTATTTGGGTACAAAATGCAAAGATTAAAAAAAAAAAAAAAACATGGAACACATGGAACTATAAAAACATATGTTGTCCAGTTGTCCAATAAGACTGCAATGGCATTGAGATTAGTTTGGAAAGAATACTTTTAGAATTAAACATGGTTAAATAGCTTTATTAAAAAAAAAGCCCTGAAGCATACAAATAAGAAGTGAATGCTTTTTAATATTTTAAATATTATATGTATTCATGCTGTCATTGCATCTTATGGTAATGCCTGTCTGCAAAGAATTAAGGTTATGTAATAAGGTGTAGTAAGAACAGTATAAGAATGGACTTAATCTCATTACACTGGGACTTTTTTGTTTATGTTCCTAGGGGGATGATGCCGCTAAGAAAGGCAGCGGTTTAAGAAGGCACAGTTCAGTGCATGTGGGGTCTGTGGTGATCCTTGGGGAGCACGTAGGGTGAGTGCTGCCCCTCATTTCACTACGCTTGCCTTCACCGCCCATGTTGCTCAACCTCCCCACCCACCCCCACCCCCAGCCTTATTCACTCATCCTATCTCGAAGCAGCTGCTCCCCCTCATAGGACAGCGCACCCCAAACAGGTGGCTCATCCCATAGCTCATTAGTTAACAATGCACACAAGCAGCATGCCAGATCTGATCAATTGGCATACAGCTATAAACACTGTTCCAGCCAAAGGAACAACAAAAGCAGGGGAAATATGTTTTTGAAATATGGATTTAAAAATCTTGCGCATAGGAATGAAACCCAAAATTTTAAAAATTTGACAAAAAATTATGCATTTCCTAAAAAGTTTGTTAAAAAAAACATTAAAACAAACAGTAACATTTAGCACATTGTGTAAAATACAGCAAAATAAAAAAAATTCTCAAATTCATTAAATTAAGATAAAATATTTTTCTGAGAGATTTTGTAACATTATTATTATTATTATTATTATTATTGTTATTGTTATTATTGTTAATGTTGTGATGATAATGAAGTTGATGATAACCATTAGTAATAGTAAAAAATGGATAAAGATAACAAAAAAAGAAAAAATATGACAAAAAATTATGCATTTCCTAAAAAGTCTTTAAAAAAAAAAACATTAAAACAAACAGTAACATTTAGCACATTGTGTAAAATACAGCAAAATAAATTTAATTCACAAATTCATTAAATTAAGATAAAATAATTGTTCTGAGACATTTTGTAACATTATTATTATTATTATTATTATTATTATTATTGTTATTATTGCTAATGTTGTGATGATAATAAAGATGATAACAATTAGTAATAGTAAAAAATGGATAAAGATGACGTAATAACAAAAAATGAAAAAATATGACAAAAATTATGCATTTCCTTAAAAAATCTGTTAAAAAAAAAAGACATTAAAACAAACAGTAACATTTAGCACATTGTGTAAAATGCAGCAAAATAAATTAAATTCTCAAATTAATTAAATTAAGATAAAATAATTTTTCTTAGAGATTTTGGAACATTATTATTATTATTATTATTGTTGTTGATGTTGTGAGGATAATAAAGATGATGATAACCATTAGTAATAGTAAAAAATGGGTAAAGATGACGTAATAACAAAACATTCTTATAAAAAGTATGTTCTTGTAACAATATTGCTGAAAGATCTGGTCTTGATTAGATCATCTAAAGGCATGTTGGGATGGATTAGATATGGGAAGTATCCCTGATGTCCCTGTCTTCTACCATGGTTCAGGCCAAACAGGCCCTGGCTTTTTTCCTTGCTGCTGCTCAAAGCACTGGAATCTGGGTCAACAGGAATAAACAGGGCTTTTGTGCTTGTTGTTTCTTCTTTGTTTGGCCCAGTGGAGGAAAACAGCAGGCTCCCAAGGGCACTGGAGGGGTGGAGGGACCTTTCCTGACTCTGAAGCAGGACACCCAGGCCCCTTCCTCTACCAACAGCTCACCCGGCCTGCTGCACAGGCTCCTGTCCAGGCAACGCAGGAGGAGTCAGAGCCAGGGGACCAACAACCGTGCATTTGAACCCGAGTGAATCGAAGCGATTAACAGGAAGGCCAGTACTGAAGCAAATACTGCAGTTATCTTATCATATCAGTGATCTGCACTTAGGCACACAGATTAAGCAGTGCTGCTTCTTGTTGCTTAAATAATTATTGGAACAAAAGATTTGGACGCTCTTGCGTATCAGGAGCACCAGGACATTTCCCGCCAGCCTGAGGGTCGCTTTAGCCCCCCGTGAACAGACTTTACCAACAATTATTTAGTAAATTGGAATAAGTAATGGTGGCTTAGTGGTTAGCACGTTATCCTCTCAGCGCTAGGGATTCCCGGTTCGAATCCCCATCTGGGTGGAGTTTCCATGTTCTCACCGTGTCCGCATGGGTTTCCTCCGGGTTCTCCGGTTTCCCCCCACAGTTCAAAAACATGGATCAAGTCAATTAAGTTCTCCAAATCGCCCCATATAGAGTGTGTGTGTGAGTGAGTGTGTGCCCAGCCATGGATTGGCGCCCTGTCCTGGGTGTATTTGCCCATGTTCTTCCCTGGATGGGGAACCCCCCCCCCAACCCCAATATAGGATAAAGCGGAAGATAAAATTCTGAAATTCGGAAGACAAAATTCTGAGACCCCATAACCACTAAGCTACCACGTCCATTATACATCCATCCATCCATTATCTTCCGCTTTATCCTCTACTAGGGTCGCGGGGGGTTCCATGCCCATCCAGGGGAGAACGTTTCGGGCGCTGGGCAGATACACCCAGGACAGGGCGCCAATCTATCACTGGACACACACTCAATCACACAGACACACACGCATACACACACTATATGGGGCAATTTGGAGAACTCAATTGACTTGATCCATGTTTTTGGATCAAGTCAATTGATTCCTCCGGAGAACCCGGAGGAAACCCACACGGACACAGGGAGAACATGGAAACTCCACCCAGATTGGGATTTGAAACAGGAATCCCTAGTGCTGAGAGGAGAACATACTAACCACTAAGCCACCGTGCCGCCTCCATTATACATATTCTATATTTTATATACTATATTTTATGTCTCTCGGCAAGCCTTTGATATCTACTGTAAAACTGGGACACAAGTTTAATATATTTTTACTACTGTATAAATTATTTTCTAATTTCATTCCATTATGGACCAACTGTCATAAAGCCTGAACTATTATATGAACTGGTCAGCAATTCCTATATGCCGATGCATTCAATATATGACACTTATTAGGTGCAGGAGAAATTCTGGCAGGTTGCAGAGCCACTGAGGATGTTGACATTGAAGCAAATCTTTATATTGATTTACATTTATTGTAAATCTTCTTGTCAGGTGACATTGCACTTAATTATTTTTGTTTAATTACGTTACATTAAATGTTTTTATTTGATTTAAAAAATCTGTGACAGTGATAGAACAGTGGTGTGAAGTGCTAGCAATAAAAAAAACAGATGTCCTACCTTTTGATGACTTTTCTTTGAAATTAATTTATTGCAGGACAATGTATCTGAGTTTTGATTTTAGGTGGTGTTATGATTAGTACTGTTTCCCAGCAAGACTGTGATCCTCAGGTAGGAGAAGATTTCAGGTTTTCAAGTAGTCCAGGTTTTCTTCCACAGTCTAATGGCAGGTAAATCAAGCTGGTAAATGGCCCCTATATGACCTGTCCAGAGTGTGTCCAATCTCCTTCAATGGGCTCTAGTGCTCCCTATGACACTCATCAGGATAAGCAGCTCCAAATATGAATGAAGTGAGTGTGTGCCCAGCGATAGATTGGCGCCCTGTCCTGGGTGTATCTGCCCTGTCCCCTGGATGGGCATGGGAGCCCCCCCCCCCCAATGGCCCTAATATAGAATAAAGCGGAAGATAATGGATAGATGGAAATATTAATGAATAAATGAAAAGGATGGTCGGCTTAGTGGTTTAACATGTTCTCCTCTCAGCACTAGGGATTCCCTGTTCGAATCCCCATCTGGGTGGAGTTTTCATGTTCTCCCTGTGTCCGCGTGGGTTTCCTCCGGGTTCTCCAGTTTACTCCCACAGTCCAAAAACATGGATCAAGTCAATTGAGTTCTCCAAATTGCCCCATATACAGTATGTCTTTGTGTGTGAGTATGTGCCCAGCGATAGGTTGGCGCCCTGTCCTGGGTGAATCTGCCCAGCGCCCGAAACGTTCTCCCCTGGATGGGCATTGGGGAACCCCACCACGACCCTAATAGAGGATAAAGCGGAAGATAATGGATGAATGAATGAAATGAAAAGGATTAAGATTCATTAAGGCGGCCCAGGATGAGGTTAACTTAAGCTTAACTTGCTAATGAGATGAATCATTCTGAGATGTCTTGTTCGGTACAGGATATGTTTAAATCAGATTTTCAAGCAAGAATCTTCAAAAGTTTCTCTTTATGTCTTAAAGTTGATCAGAAATCTATGAGGTCAAATGGTATAGGTATTTTTGTGGGTTGAGTAATGTGCACAGTCTATGATTAAGCATTAATTTGCATTTTCATTTGTCCTAAAACATGGACATGTCAACTGCAGATGTGCTACTGCTTAAAAGGAAGAGCAACTTAAATATCACAAGCACTAATTTGATCTCAAACCAAATGTCAATCAAATTAGAGAACTACGTTAATGTAATTGTGGCGTGATAAAGATCCTGCTGACACTGATCCGGTGACATTTACAGCCTTCGTTGTGACTGCTGACTGTGGGTTTGTGAAGTAAAATAAAGTGCTGTGAAAACCAATGTTTCTATACTTTTGAGGACTAATTGCTAATCAGAGACAGTTTTAATGTCCACAATTGTTTCTGGAAATTGAATTACTTCAACTAAGCGCAGTGAATGAACTTTTGTTTCCAGCACAGTGATTTATTTATCACTGTGAGGCAGAGCCTCCGGGCAAACCCAACAAATGTCCAGTTTGTGGGAAACACCCAAAGACAAACTATTTACAGGCCATCTGTAACATGGACTTTAAATTTAGTCCATAACATTGCATTATTTGTGCCGCAAGTATATATTTTCAACTAAGTGAATTTCGAAAAAGCTTTTAGTCTGCAAAGGTACCTCAGCCATCTGCTCTGTACAGCTTAACCAGTCTAAAAGCCCACAGCTTCCCTCTCTTGGCTTCTGATGGAGGGCACTTTGCATGCTTTAATTAGACTTAATCCTGGAGAAAATTGAGTGACTGATGCCCAAGATTTATTCAGCTCTCGGACAGGGGGGTGGGGGGTATTGGTGAGAGGGGAGCAGAGGAGGAGGAGGAGGAGGAGGAGGAGGATCTACACCCTGTGCATGGTGGCTGCGGGGATTGTTACGTCTCTGGCAGCTGGTACCTGGGGATCACCTGCGGAGCAGCTGTTAGGCTGGAGATCCTCGGAGTACACCATGTCCACCCACAGGGACCCACTCATTCACCAGGTGTCTGCACTTGAAAGCAGTTTCATTTAGAATCTGTCCTGCACTGAACAAATCTATCCATCTTCAGTTACGCTCTCCAACTGCTGATCGGAAGCAAGGGAAGAGGTTATTTGGAAAAAAATCTTACTGCTAAAGATGTATACGCTCGCCGCCATCCGACAGTGTGACTTAATTTGTTTTAATAGTTGTAATCTTGCCAAAAAGTCTTTTCAAGCTTCTGGCCCCACTTGCTCCATTCATAGCCTCCTCCTGCATGTTTAACACTATAGTTATGCGCTTCGGTCTGTGCTGTGTCCAAACTCACAGCAGTAGCTATGTTCAGGCCAATGGAAACTCTGACCTAAACAAGCTCATGAGCGGGCCAGGCTGAAGCTCTCGTGCCTTGCATGAGTTTCCCGCTCGAACTGGGGGTGCTTGCCAGATGACTGGGGCTGTCACAACTATAATGGCCTACCATCTGCTGTCTGGCATTCACAAAGGCTGGCAGTGTGCACACGGGTGCGGGGGAGGGGATTCACGCTGATGAGTTTGCACCCTGCCACATGCTGTGTTGGGACACCTCTAAACACACATAAATGCATTTCTAAGCAAGCGCTAATGTATAAGTGTTAATGTTTTGCAAAGGGAAGTGTTACCCACTTCACCCTCGAGCTATACAAAATGATCCGACGCGGCAAATTGTGACTGTGTCGCTCACATTGCATTACAGCATTGTATTAAATCTGTTGAGTAGCAGTAAGATTTTTTTTTTGGCCACAAGTTATCAGTGACAAGCACAGACTCAGATTGCTCAGGTTGCTCACAGAACAAAAATGATTAGTGTTCATTTTCTTCAAACAATGTCATCCTGTCATACTGAAAGAGAAACTACACTATACCAAACACACTCCTTTATCATGCTGCAATATTTAACTAGATAAATAAGATAAAGCATCTCAAATTCATGCATACAACACATGTTCTAGATGTGATCACACCTTAAAACAGAAAGGGAAAAAATTCAAACATACAAGAACGTTCTTTTTAAGGCTTTTAATCAATGCTCACGACAGAACACTGACTAAAACCTCATGCTGTAGGAAAAAGGCATGATGGTGATGTCACCACCTTAATTCTGTTTTGCAGACTTGAAGCTTGAGCATCTTGGAAATTAAAATAATCTGAAAATATTATTATAGTTAATAATAATATTTATATAATAATATCCATCCATCCATTATCTTCCGCTTTATCCTCTATTAGGGTCGCTGGGGGGGTTCCCCATGCCCATCCAGGGGAGAACGTTTCGGGTGCTGGGCAGATACACCCAGGACAGGACGACAATTTATCGCTGGTCATATATAATAATTATTTATATAATAATAAATAAAAAATAATAAAATAAAATAAGGGGGGGGATGCAGGATCAAATGTTTTGCAAAGGGAAGTGTTACCCACTTCACCCTCGAGCTATACAAAATGATCCGACGCGGCAAATTGTGACTGTATCGCTCACATTGCATTACAGCATTGTATTAAATCTGTTGAGTAGCAGTAAGATTTTATTTTTGGGCCGAAGGGCAAGGCCACAAGTTATCAGTGACGAGCACAGACTCAGATTGCTCAGGTTGCTCACAGAACAAAAATGATTAGTGCTCATTTGCTTCAAACAATGTCATCCTGTCATACTGAAAGAGAAACTACACTATACCAAACACACTCCTTTATCATGCTGCAATATTGAACTAGATAAATAAGCATCTCAAATCCATGCATACAATACATTTCTACAACATAAGGACATGTTGTATGGATGTTAGATTTTCTAGATGTGATCACACATTAAAACAGAAAGGAAAAAATTAAAACATACAAAAATGTCCTTCTTTAAGGCTTTTAATCAATGCTCACGACAGAACACTGACTAAAACCTTACGCTGTAGGAAAAAGGCAATGGTGATGTCACCACCTTAGTTCTGTTTTGCAGACTTGAAGCTTGAGCATCTTGAAATTAAAATAATCTGAAAATATTATTATAGTTAATAATAATATTTATATAATAATATCCATCCAGGGCGGCACGGTGGCTTAGTGGTTAGCACGTTCGCCTCTCAGCTCTAGGGATTACCAGTTCGAATCCCCATCTGTGTGAAGTTTCCATGTTGTCCCCGTGGCTTTCCTCCGGGTTCTTCGGTTTCCTCCCACAGTCCAAAAACATGGATCAAGTCAATTGAGTTCTCCAAATTGCCCCATATAGAGTGTGTCTGTGTGACCAGTGATAGATTGGTGTCCTGTCCTGGGTCTATCTGCCCAGCGCCCGAAACGTTCTCCCCTGGATGTTCATGGGGAACCCCCCCGCGACCCTAATATAGAATGAATGAATGAATATCCATCTATCCATTATCTTCAGCTTTATCCTCTATTAGGGTCGCTGGGGGGGTTCACCATGCCCATCCAGGGGAGAACGTTTCGGGCGCTGGGCAGATACACCCAGGACAGGGGGGGCAATCTATCGCTGGTCATATATAATAATTATTTATTTATATAATAATAAATAAAAATTAATAAAATAAAATAAGGGGGGGGGGGTGCAGGATCATGTAACGATCAGGTTTGATAATTCTATAGTGTAGCTGGTTTTCTTCATAACTATTGCCTTGTGAGATTCTCATTTGTAAGTCGCTTTGGATAAAAGCATCTGCTAAATGACAATGTAATATTTGCTTTTAAGAACAAATAGAGGTTTATTATCTTCTGAAAACATAATGAGACCCACATGAGACTACTTTTATGACTAAACATTCAAAACTCTCAATAAATCATTAAGCCATATTGAAATAAATAGGTAAAACTAATGCAGAATATTAATCAAGTGACAAAAGGTTTATCTACATTACTGTCGCATTAAAAGCTATTAGTTTTAGGTTTGACCAGCAGAATTACAGCTGCATTCAAGTATATACTGCACAAAAGCACTAAGCCATATTTTGTTGATGGAGCCTTTGAGATCTTTCAGGCCGGTGTTGCACCACAAAAAAAAAAAAAGCACAATAGCATGATTGAGAAGACGAAGTGTGTTAGAAAGCGTGTGCCATTGGCTTGTCATGGCTCTTGGCAGCAGAAGGCATGTCACTAAGGCCTTGAGCCTTTCCAATCAGGGCAATTGAGTGAATGGCTCTGTAAAACTAACAGACTCAGCGAACAATAGAGCCAAAAGACATTATTTCATGCGTGAGTGGGCCCCTTTAGCCACAGCAGCTGACCTGCAGAGAGGCTTCTTGTTCAGAAGGGCTGCTTGGCTGTAGACCCTGACATGGCCAAAACTCCCAATTCAAGGTCCAATGAGTGAAGTTAGCAATCTATCTTAAAATTCGCATTGCTGACACAGACATATAACCATTGAATACAGAAATGACTTGTAAATAAGGCCAGACTGACTGTGAGGTCATAAAGCTAGAAACACCCAATCAGTTTCTGATTTTAATATTGGGTTTAATCATGTTACGTTTGCACATTTACAGTTGTGATGATCATGACTCTGACAAAATTATAACACACAAATAACACCTTTAATTTTGTATAATAGTTCATTTTCCTGGTCTTTAACATTTTCTCTGTGCCAAATTTTATACTTAAAAGTCTATATAGATTTTGTTGTAACATATTGACAGGATTTATTGATTTCGGCCATAAAAACTCAGGTAAGGAGCTCTTATTTTTAAAATCACATTTACTTACGTGTACTTTGAGTTATACGTTTAACACATGTTAACACACATGGTATGGATGTGGTGGAACAAGTGTACCATTGATCATGGATCATAAAAAAACTTGTAGTTAGTTTATATGTATACAGATATATCTTGTAGGTCAGACATAAATTGCACAAGTTGTACTCTTGTTATTTAGGGTCAACAGTACAAACACATAGATGGCATGATTTATAAGGGTTTTTTTTTAAAGAATAAATGGGTTCACACAATATACACTAGACAATTTTGTTTATTGACTTTATTTTGTGATTGAACTAAATTTATGTTGCATTTTTTTGTTGTCATCCATCCATTATCTTCCGCTTTATCTATATTAGGGTCGTGGGGGGTTCCCCATACCCATCCAGGGGAGAACGTCTCGGGCGCTGAGCAGATACACCCAGGACAGGGGGGTAATCCATCGCTGGGCACACATTCACTCACACAGACACACTCTATATGGGGCAATTTGGAGAATTCAATTGACTTGATCCATGTTTTTGGACTGTGGGAGGAAACCGGAGAACCCGGAGGAAACCCACGCAGACACGGGGAGAACATGGAAACTCCACCCAGATGGGGATTCGAACCGGGAATCCCTAGCGCTGAGAGGAGAACAAGCAAACCACTAAGCCACCGTGCCGTCCCTTAAAATAAATATATATTTTTTAAATAAGGTTTATTGTTTGGGTTTTGACCTGATATAGCTAAACACAAAAAAGTTAATACATTTTGATTATAAACAACACAGACCATATTTTATTGTTTATTGTAAGCATTTTATTGTTTCTCCTGACTATTTAGAAGGATTACAAATAGTTATGGCAGAATTCAAAGATGCAGGCAATAGATGTTTAGAACAATAGTGTTACATTGAAATAAAATGTCTTGCATGTATAAAGACGTATTTGTCAGTTTAAGATGAATGTCATGCATTGTTTTAAACTGCTACATGTACCTACAATCGTCAGGATCTACAATTAGCTGTAGAGTGTTAATAAAATAAACTTTTGCGTACAAACAAATACAAACACAAAATTACACATGCTCCAAACCAAATACATTAAAATGTATCTTTATTTTCCTGCATCTTTACATTAAGCAAAACTAAAAATCTGGGTGAGTTTTGGGTGAATTGGACCAAAAAAAAAAAAAAGGATTTATTTGTGGAATCCGTTAAAACGGAAAAAAAAAAAAGAAAAAAAAAGGATTTAATTAAAGCTAATTTTAGTCGAATGTCTCATATCATAACTTGAATTATATACAAACACAAATTTACACTGAACCCCGTTCTTGTTCGTTATCAAAACACTACCCTGACAAACACCTCAATGCCGTATGCATATCAGTCAGAATTAAAGTCTCACATTGAAGAACAGCATGACATTCCTAACAGTTAGGAATGTTCGTGTTCATATGGCCGCCATTCTGATTTCAGAACTCGAATGCAATTTAAACAGTCTGTTACATTTTTACAAAAGGAACTTTCCGACTAAAACCACCAAGAAAACAACATTAAGTCAAGAAATGCGACACTAACATGAGGTTTACAAAAATGAAACCCTCAGAACAAACCAACACTCATACAACATTCAAAAAGTGCAATTTGCCTACAAAAACGGTCAGAGGCTAAATGTTGCATCCTGTTTTGTTTTGTTTTTAAAAACTTGTTTGAACTCAGAACTTTGTAGATGACATTTGGTTACTAACTATATTAAGATGATAAGATAATAATGATCAGCGGCGCTGTGTGTCATTTAAAAAATTGTATCACATCTGGTGGAAATTTGTGTGTTTTGACTTTAAAAACGACGAACATAAAATTAAAAGATTCTCTTTTATAAATTTCAAATAAATAAATTAGTAAAAATTTAATAAATAGAAGATCCTACAGCCCTAAATGATGTCAAGAATCCATCTCACCAAGTTCATGAAATTCCTGGGGAAATGTTACCTCCGCATGTGAGACTGCATGTTAAAATAAGTACCAAACATGATTTATGGTAGATTGACTAAAGCAGCTAGAAAAGTCGTTTGGGCTGTCACAACTGTGTTCGGCAGGTAGGCTGGTTACAAACTCCGTGTCTTCAATAAACATCTTAACAACTTGAATTATACAGTAAACAATAAATTAGAAAATAAAAAATAAAATAGGTACCCTTCCTTTTGATGCTACTTAGTAGTTAAATGCTGTACAATACATTCAGTGAGTGTCATACTCTAAAAACATTGAGCAGAACCTTCATTGTAGTTCGAGCCATCAGTCACAATGCAAGTGCTATCCAGTTCTTACCTAACGGGTTTGTGCTCCCATCCTTTACTCTTACCCACAATCAGTAGTGCAACACTGCCAGGTCTCTCTCTCTAATACGCAAAACTCTATGTTTGTAAAAATCCTTTAAAAACTATTTTAAAAACTGGTATATGTGCTCCAGAGAAAAGATTCATTTTACAAGATGTTTCCACCAATTCATTAAAAAACAGCTGCTTGTAGTGTTATTTTTAACGCAAGAAGCCCTTCAGATTCTGTAACACTAGGATAAAAATAAACGTATGCTCATATTTCAACGTCGATCGCCCTAGAAACAATATTCAGAACTACTGGTGACTGCTTTCTAGGATAAAAAATGCAATAAGAAATGTCAGCTGAATAAGTCCAACTAAATTATCAAATTGAAAACAGCTGTTCAGGTTCTTTTCTCTGAAATGTTGATAAATGTACACAATGTACACATCGAGGTGACAGTTTACTTCCCTACATAGGATTGTCTAAAGGTGAAGTGCAGGAAGTGGGGTGCTCCGTGTCCGCTAAATGAAGCGCAGTGGACTTGGCGTCTACAGGACCAGAGCTCTTGAAGTGCAGGATGGCAGCTGGGAGGAGGTAAGATAACGTCTGGCCTGTTCGGTCATAATCAGCTGGTCCTCTGTCTTCCCAAACACCACCGCCTCCCACTCGGTGCTCACGTTCGGCTATAATGACATCAGCAAACATCGGGTCAATCGATCGCATTGTTCTTAAGCACAGTCGTTCAATGTAGGTTCTACCTTTCAAAACCACGAGCGAGCAAGAAGATGTGCTACCTGGGTAGAGATCTGGTGAATTGGGTTAAGCGTCTGAAACTCTTTTTTGGGGCTGCTGAGGGGACAGAGACTGGGGTTGGAGTTGGTTTTCAGCGGGCTAGAGGAGCAAGAGAATTCTGCTTCAGCCAGTGGGGTCATCAGCAGTGCACTATTCAACATGCCATCGTTATGAGACTGTAAGAAAAGACATCACACAAATTAAAAATCCTGTAAAAAAAGATGCACTCGCTAATAATTTAATAAGATGGAGCTGGGGGTGGTCTCGCAATGTATTTATTTTTATATAAACACAGAGAACTCGTCAAAAGCTTGGATACTACTGCTCTGTGGTGCTACCATTGGGGTCCTGACCATTAAAGAACAAAGTAAGGGGGAGGTATACTGTACAGTATGTGTACTGTAGTCCATAAACAGATGGATTACAGTCTGGTATTGTAGAACTACAAAGTCCATCTTTATATGAAGTGGAACTGAAAACACTTAGTGGTTAACATGTTCTCCTCTCAGCGCTAGGGATTCCTGGTTCGAATCCCCATCTGGGTGGAGTTTCCATGTTCTCCCTGTGTCCGCGTGGGTTTCCTCCGGGTTCTCCGGTTTCCTCCCACAGTCCAAAAACATGGATCAAGTCAATTGAGTTCTCCAAATTGCCCCATGTAGAGTGTGTTTGTGTGTGTGTGTGCCCAGCGATAGATTGGCACCCTGTCCTGGGTGTATCTGCCCAGCACCCAAAACATTCTCCCCTGAATGGGCATGGGGAAACCCCCCCGCAACCCTAATAGAGGATAAAGCGGAAGATAATTGGGTCGGTTTATTATTTTTATATATACACTCCCCAGCACCTTAAATACACCTCTTTATTTTTACACTCATTGTTTATTTTGTGGGTGGCACGGTGGCTTAGTGGTTAGCACGTTCTCCTCTCAGCGCTAGGGATTCCCGGTTCGAATCCCCATCTGGGTGGAGTTTCCATGTTCTCCCCGTGTCCGTGTGGGTTTCCTCCGGGTTCTCCGGTTTCCTCCCACAGTCCAAAAACATGGATCAAGTCAATGGAGTTCTCCAAATTGCCCCATATAGAGTGTGTCTGTGTGAGTGAGTGTGTGCCCAGCGATAGATTGGCACCCTGTCCTGGGTGTATCTGCCCAGCACCCAAAACGTTCTCCACTGGATGGGCATGGAGAACCCCCCCACGACCCTAATAGAGGATAAAGCGGGAGATAATGAATGAATGTTTATTTTGTCCGTTCCAACCACATAGCTGCACTTCTGCAAATACAGACTAGTGAGGAAAACTGATATCTATATAGGGAAATTCTCTTACAATCCATAATGTGTTAAAGTTATGCACTATTAGTTGTTAGTTATTGGTATTTTGCACTCCAAGTTACTTACTTGAGCACTACAGCTGTTAGGCTGTTGAGGAAACAGTTGTACACTGAGGCCGTCTTTGCTCCAGCTGTCCAAAAGCAACGACTTCCTTACCTTCCTGGCAGGAGCATCCACCTAAATAAGAAGCCAAAGTAAATAAATCCTATAAAAACAAATTGCAGCACTAGGAAAAAGTGCGTAATTAAAGTCATGATTATGTCTCATAACTATAATAATTAATAATTACTAATATATTCCATTTTTAAGGAATTACACCAAGAAATACCTCATAGACTCTGTGTGCAACCTGGGCCTGAGTGAAGATGTCTGTTCCCGTCTCTTCTTTTAACACTTCCCTAATGTCCTCTTCCAGGAATGCCAGAGGCTGAGGCTACATAGAGTAGTTAACATTTAATGCTCTCATATACAATACATTTACATTCATTCATTTATTGGATGCTTTTATCCAAAGCGACTTATAAGGTGAACACAGGGTTAATCACAACATCCCTGGAGCAATGAGGGTTAAGGGTCTTGCTCAAGGACCCACATTGGTAACTTCAGTGGTCCTTGGATTTGAACCCCCAACCTTCAGATTGACAAAGCCCTAACCACTGAGCTACCACTCCCACATTCATATTCTAAAATAAAATGCTTTACATACAAAAAAAGTATAAATCAGAGACATACCACCATTTTTAAGGGTCCATGCATCTTCTCCTGGGCTGCCAGTGCATTTTTAAAGGGAGTTGGAGTTCTTGGAGTGTGGCCCATTATGGCCTTACGAATCTTGGGTGTCCTAAAACTAAACAGGTTAATTGTTAGACAAAGAAATTACTGATTAATAGAAAGATGTGTAGCTTAATGTGAGCTTGATGAGATCGTGTACTACCCAGCATTCTCCTTTTGATGTTTAGGTGTGGTTTCTCGATCTTGAGGTGTGCTGGAGAAGTTCTTCTGAGTACACACTGGAGTGGAGGTAAGTGCAGGATTGTCCAGGTTTAAATGCTCGGCTCCAGAGATGTTGAAGAACTGCGGTTAGAAGCAGAAGTTAAACTGAAAGCTGTAGTGGGTGAAACAGAGGAAACCAGACTGCAGTTATTTACCCAGCTGTGGTCACACCCTGGTTCACACTTCATACCTGAGAGGGGGAGAAAGGAAGCCCTTTGACTGGTGTGCCTTTGGGTGAACTGCTGGTGTTGGGAGTAAAAGAGCTGACATTTCTGTCACACACGGATGACTGGTCTGTTCTTTCCACTATCTTCTTCGAATTGGAAGGTGGAGGGGAGTTAAATTTGCAAACGGAGGGTGTGGCATGAGGACTGGGTTTTCCTTGGCCCAGTCCAGTTTGGCGCCTGTGAGAAGCAGGAGCACTGAGATGGTACACATCATCTGAGTTGCTTTCAGAAGTAGAATAAGTATTGCCGAGGGAGGGGGGCTTAGAGGGGCTCACAGACTCAGATAAGTCAAAACTTGCCACTTCACTCCAGGCCATGGGATCCTGCAAAGAAGATAATGTAGTGAGAAGCTACTTAACATTATCCATCCATCCATTATCTTCTGCTTTATCCTACATTAGGGTCAGGGGAAGGGGGGGGGGTCCCCATGCCCATTCAGGGGAGAACGTCTCGGGCGCTGGGCAGATACACCCAGGACAGGGCGCCAAGCTTTCGCTGGGCACGCACACACTTACACAGACACACACTATATGGGGCAATTTGGAGAATTCAATTGACTTGATCTATGTTTTTGGACTGTGGGAGGAAACGGGAGAACCCGGATGAAACCCATGCGGAGACGGGGAGAACATGCAAACTCCACCCAGATGGGGATTCGAACCGGGAAACCGTAGTTTTATATTTATTTTAATGTGTACTACAACTGATCCATTTTTCATTAATTTAACATAAGTATTTATGTGTATCTGTCCATTATTTATTAATCCATTATTCCATGATTTTATATTAAAAATACCAATTCAGTGTTCTGGTTAGTGGCAGGTTTTTTTATTGCACAGTGACCTGTGCACACATCCATCCATTATTTTCCACTTTATCCTCTATTAGGGACGCAGTGGGGTTTCCCATGCCCATCCAGGGGAGAACATCTCGGGCGCTGGCAGATACAACCAGGACAGGGCGCCAATCTATCGCTGGGCACACACTCACTCACATACACTCTATATGGGGCAATTTGGAGAATTCAATTGACTTGATCCATGTTTTTGGACTGTGGGAGGAAACCAGAAAACCCAGAGGAAACCCACGTGGATACGGGGAGAACATGGAAACTCCACCCAGATTGGGATTCGAATCTGGAATCCCTAGTGCTGAGAGGAGAACATGCCATCCACTAAGCCACCGTTCCGCCCAACAAGAATATTAAGAACATTAATTTGCTCAGTCCCCTGTCTTAATTAATTGTAGAACTAATTTTTACTTTAATTAAAACTATAGTCTGTTTGAAAATCTTTGCAATTGTGCCTTATAGAATGTCTAGTTGAGAAAATACACCTCATGTTGCATAATGTTGCCAACACTATGCCTCCCAGCATTGTGCTGTGTTTGGTTTTCTCCAAACATAAGGCTTAAAATTGAATTTAACATATACTGTATGTAGAGTAGGGCGGCACGGTGGCTTAGTGGTTAGCACGTTGCCTCTCAGCGCTGGGGATTCCCGGTTCGAATCCCAATATTGGTGGAGTTTCCCCTGGGGGTATCTGCCCAGTGCCCGAAACGTTTTCCCCTGGATGGGCATGAGGAACCCCCCCCCGCGACCCTAATAGAGGATAAAGCGGAAGAGAGTTGAATGTAGAGTACATTGTGTAATAGATTACAGCAGTAATATTATAATCAAGGCGGCACGGTGGCTTAGTGGTTAGCACGTTCGCCTCTCGGCGCTAGGGATTCCCGGTTCGAATCCCCATCTGGGTGGAGTTTCCATGTTCTCCCCGTGTCTGCGTGGGTTTCCTCCCACAGTCCAAAAACATGGATCAAGTCAATTGAATTCTCAAAATTGCCCCATATAGAGTGTGTCTGTGTGAGTAAGTGTGTGCCAGCGATGGATTGGCGCCCTGTCCTGGGTGTATCTGCCCAGCGCCCAAGATGTTCTCCCCTGGATGGGCATGGGGAACCCCACCTCGACCCTAATAGAGGATAAAGCGGGAGATAATGAATGGATGAATGAATATTACAATCAGGTTTGAATCCCAATCTGGGTGGAGTTTCCATGTTCTCCCCATGTTTGCATAGGTTTACTCTGGGTTCTCCAGTTTCCTGGATTCAAGTTAAATTGAATGCTCTAAATTGCCCCCGTTAAAGTGTGTTTGTATGTCTGTGTGAGTGAGTGAGTGTGCGCCCTGTCCTGGGTGTATCTGCCCAGCACCTGAAACGTTCTCCCCTGGATGGGCACCCCCCCCATGAGCATTGTAGAGTATTTAGAATCAATGAAAAACATATTAGCTTTAACTCACAGAGTCAATGAGCTCTATCGTTTCTGCAAATTCAGGGATCGTCTGCAGGCTGGACAGCACAGCACTCGCTTCCGCAGCTAGAAACTTGCTGGGAGAGACGTGGACTTGCACGGGTGTAGAATGACCTTTTTCCACCGGACACAATTCAACACTGGCTTCTTCCGAACTCCCCGAAGTAGTCATCGTGTCATTGGGTAAGCCTTCTGTCCAGTTCGTGTAACTCTCTGCGTTCTGAACAGGATTGAAATATTCAAAGATTAAAATGTGCATTTAAGGGAAAGTGGAATGAGCAAAGGAAACGTGAAGGGATTGAGGATAATGGAAAGAAAGCTGATGAAATACAATCACTACATGAGAAGAGAAAGAACTAACAACTTTACACTTTATTGGCCTTGTTAGATTGTTATACATCATCTTTAAATACAACAGTAAATTGTTCAAGTACCGTATTTTCTGGACCATAAGGCGCACCGTATTATAAGGCGCAGTCTGAATTACGGGGTCTATTTCTGTATTTGTCCCACGTATAAGGCGCACCGTACTATAAGGCGCAGTCTCAATTAGGGACTCTATTTCTGTACGGTACTTATTCTGTACGGCAGCGTATTATAAGGCACTCGCTAAAACATACGATCTACAAGAAAAGTAAAGGATGCAAAACGCTGATTTATAATTGAAGTTTATTCTACTACTTGATAAAACACATTATTTTAATCACTCTTCTCCCACAAATCCATCAAAGTCCTCGTCTTCTGTGTCTGAATTAAAAAGCTGGTTCTCTATCGAGCACTCCGGTGTTCCCTCTCATCGATGTCTGAGTCCGTCTCGTCGCCAGGCGGCTATTCAGCGACGATGCCGGCTTTCGCGAAAGCTCGGACGACGGTCACAGCAGAAACCTCAGCCCAGGCATCCACAACCCATTCACAGATGGTGGCGTAACTCGCCCGCCGCTGCCTCCCGAGTTTTAGTAAACGTGTGTTCACCGTCTATCATCCATCGCTCCCACGCCGCCCGCAACTTTACTTTAAACGCCCCGTTTACGCCAATGTCCAGCGGTCGGAGTTCTTTATTTAATCCTCCCGGAATGACGGCAAGCTCCGAATTAATTTTCTTCACTCGGCTTTTCTGTGAGATGAGCGCGCATGGAGTCGCAGATCAGCAGGGCGGCGATGTGTGGAAAAAAAACACCCGGTCGCACAACAATACTTTTATAGATTTTGGAACTCAGTACACGTATAAGGCGCACCGGATTATAAGGCACACGTCCGATTTGGGGAAAATTTTAGGCTTTTAGGTGCGCCTTATAGTCCGGAAAATACGGTAGATTAAATGGGTCAAATGGAGCCACAAATATCTGAAACCAATTCACAACGAGCCACAATCATTTTTAAGGATGAGGTAAACTATTTTCCAAGGGGGTTTCTTCATCAGGCGTTCTCATGCTGTGCACTATAAGGTCAGGTTATGGACAGCAAGCCACTACCAGGTGGGCAAGCATTAAGGATAAGCTGAGGTCATTAAGCGCAAATGTTGTAAAATGCAGGGGATATGGGGGGGGAGGTATGAATGAGGTAGGGAAGCACACAGCACACTATTCTATGCACAGCACACTATTCTATGTGCACACAGTAGTTCTTACACGAGGAACGGATTGTCTTCTGACTTCATTCTCAGCCGACATTAGCAGCAGCTCTATCTCCTTAATTCGCTGCTCTTTGTCGGTATCGTCATGGCATGGCTGTGGGAGAGGAACCGGGAGGAAAGGAAGAAAGAGACAGTAGAAGAAACGAAGACAACGAATTTACTGGTACAACCACAGACAGTTTTGGGCGCCAATTCCATGATCTCATAAATCAGCAAGTTTAACTTAAAACCAGCTTTATGCAACACCTAGATTGTAATGATCAACTATTTAAAACATAAAACAAGTAGATCAATCACACAACACGATCAGTTTTTGGATTGGGAGAAAAGACCGGAGAGAAGTAACAGGGGCAAAGCAAAATTCAAGAAGAGAGACGACAAAATCAGAACTCACCGACATAAAGCCCGAGCTTTCTGTAATGCTGTCCATATTCTGTCCACTCACGGAGCCATAAGAGAATGCTGACAGCTATGAGTAACACAAAATAATAATTATAAATGTCAGGTCAGACTTCGTACCTGAACAAGAATTTTTCTTTACATTTCTTTGAAGTTTAAGAGTAATATTAAAACAATATTAAAATATTAAATCAATTTCACAAGTAGGGCGGCACGGTGGCTTAGTGGTTAGCACGTTCGCCTCTCAGTGCTAGGGATTCCCGGTTCGAATCCACATCTGGGTGGAGTTTCCATGTTCTCCCTGTGTCCGCGTGGGTTTCCTCCGAGTTCTCCGGTTTCCTCCCACAGTCCAAAAACATGGATCAAGTCAATTGAGTTCTCCAAATTGCCCCATGTAGAGTGTGTTTGTGTGCGTGAGAGTGTGCCCAGTGATAGATTGGCACCCTGTCCTGGGTGTATCTGCCCAGAGCCCGAAATGTTCTCCCCTGGATGGGCATGGGGAACCCCACCGCGACCCTAATATAGGATAAAGAGGAAGATAATGAATGAATTTCACAAGTCACATTTCCATCCACCTTCTGCCTAATCCTATTAGATCGTATGTGGGGTTGCCAGGACAAGGCTCCAATCCATCGCTGGGCACACACACAGACACTATATTATTAATTAAGTTTGTGTCCAATTAAGAGTGTCCAATTTATCTTGAATCCATGTTTTTGGACTGTGGGAGGAAAACCGGAGAACCTGGAGGTAACCCATGCAGACACAGAGAGAACATGGAAACTCCATCCAGATCGAGATACAAACCTGGAGCCCCAAGCCAACCCAAGGCCCATCTATCCATCATCTTCCGCTTTATCTTATATTAGGGTCGCGGGGGGGGTCCCATGCCCATCCAGGGGAGAACGTTTTGGGCGCTGGGCAGATACACCCAGGACAGGGTGCCAATCTATCGCTGGGCACACACTCACACAAACACACTCTATATGGGGCAATTTGGAGAACTCAAATGACTTGATCCATGTTTTTGGACTGTGGGAGGAAACCAGATAACCCGGAGGAAACCCACGTTGACACAGGGAGAACCTGGAAACTCCACCCAGATTGGGATTTGAACCTGGAATACCTAGCGCTGAGAGGCGAACTCAAGGCCTTTTGTTAATACATAGTCTTAGTGTCTTAGTGGTCTGACAATTTGTCTGATTTATTTAAATGTGAAGAAAATTAAGAGACCATGTTCCATTGCCCTCTCAGCACTAGGGATTCCCGGTTCGAATCCCCATCTGGGTGGAGTTTCCATGTTCTCCCAGTGTCCAATGTTCTCCCCGTGGGTTTCCTCCGGGTTCTCCGGTTTCCTCCCACAGTCCAAAAACATGGATCAAATCAAGTGAGTTCTCCAAATTGCCCCATATAGAGTGTGTGTGTGTCTGTGCGTGTGAGTGTGAGTGTGTGCCCAGCGATAGATTGGTGTCCTGTCCTGGGTGTATCTGCCCAGCGCCCGAAACGTTCTCCCCTGGATGGGCATGGGGAACCCCCCCCCCCCCCGCAACCCTAATATAGGATAAAGCAGAAGATAATGAATGAATGTTCCATTGCACTTATTAGAACCTTTAAACAAGTGTTTTTACCATTGTCTGGCTATTCATGAGCATGTGACTGTGGCTGTGCTGGTGTTCCACAGAGGGGCAGATTTTGAGGCGTCTCTTGATGGGCTGATCTGTGCTGTAGTTCCTGTTGCTCTCTTGCAGATATCCTTCTTGTTCTACTTTTCTGCGCATGGTGGAGTTCCAGTGGTTCTTAATAGAGTTGTCCGTCCTTAAAGTAGTAGAAAGTATAATATATATTGTTTACAATGAGACAATCACATTGTAAAGCACAAGGACAACACAATTAGAGCAAATATAATGTATAAAGGAGTAATTACCTTCCTGGCAGAAGCTTTGAAATCTCAGCCCAGCGGTTACCAAGGCGCTTATGGGCCTCATAGATAATGCGATCCTCTTCCTGGGTCCACGAGGACTTCTTTACTTCTGGGTTGAGATGGTTATGCCAGCGCTCTCTGCACTGCTTGCCTATACGTCCCTGTAGATGTTTGGCAATGACTGACCATCGCTTGGGACCATACTTGTGCACTAGCTCTATTACCTGTGGGACAAAAGCAGGTAGATTTAAGGAACTAAAATAACAATTTGACTTTATTTCACCCTCTTTTCAATCCATGCCAACTTTAAATATTTTATTATTGCACAAAAATGGTTCAATTAATGTCGGGTTATATTATTTATTTGATTGATTTTATATAACCACTGAAAATACAGTTTACTGGCAAATATTTTTTGTTACTCTAAAATTAAATTACGGGGTGGGGGGGTTGTGTTTCGGGTGTTGGGTGCCAATCTATCGCTGGGCACATACTTATTATATAAGGGCAATTTTTTAAAGGGCAATTTAGAGCTGTCAGTTCACCTTATATACATATTTTTGAACTGTGGAAGTCAACTGGAGAACTCCACGAAACCCACATGGACACGGGGAGAACATGGAAGCTCGACCCAGATTGGGATTAGAACCTGGATCCCCAGTGCTGAGAGGAGAACATACTAACGACTACGCTACAGTGCCGCCTTAATTCACATTATTATTGTACATATTATACAGACACATGTACACACAAGTACAACTAAAGTAAATTTAGTGTGTTATTTTATAAAAATCTGATGCTTGGGGTAACAAAATGTTTAAATAATTGTATTTAGGAATTAATTACTGTTTTCGGGCGGCACGGTGGCTTAGTGCTTAGCACGTTCGCCTCTCAGCACTAGGGATTCCCGGTTCGAATTCCCATCTGGGTGGAGTTTCCATGTTCTCCCCGTGTCCGTGTGGGTTTCCTCCGGGTTCTCCGGTTTCCTCCCACAGTCCAAAAACATGGATCAATTCAATTGAGTTCTCCAAATTGCCCCATATAGAGTGTGTCTGTGTGAGTGAGTGTGTGCCCAGCGATAGATTGGCACCCTGTCCTGGGTGTATCTGCCCAGCGCCTGAAAAGTTCTCCCCTGGATGGGCATGGGGAACGACCCTAATAGAGGATAAAGCGGGAGATAATGAATGAATGAATTACTGTTTTCTATTATAAAATAAACTTGATATTGAATGCTAGCACTGATTTTTTTGTGTGTCCCACATAAAAGTGTTTTGTGAGGAGAATTCAATCTAAAAATGTATTGATTTTCCAACGACATTTCTTTTCCACAAATCTTTTCATAAACAACAGTTTTTTGTCTTTCTTCCCCCACTAAATAGAAACATAGTCACCTATTATTTGTACTTTCGTACGAGCCACATTTGTTTCATAAAGGATGTTCTCTTGGAAAATCAAACGTGGATTTTTAGCAAGCGTTCACATAATCTTGTAATCTTAATTAAAACTTAAATGTATAGGAAATCTTAGTATTGTTGGTTTATAATAAAGCTGTTCAAAATCATGACAAGAACCATTTTTACCAGATGACGGAGCATTCGTGGAATTCTCCAGCTTTTGAAGCACTGCCATTACTATTCATGCAATGCATTACTTCACCTCTCAGCTATTTGTCCTCAGCCAAGTCTAACCCAAGCCTGGCTTTACAAATGCCAAGAAGGTTCAATGTTATATAGCATTGAATAGATCTACTTTCTACATTTGAACCCTTCACCACACACACACAAATACTCCCACAGTTATATTCAGACTACACAATGTTTTTACATTTTTTTTTTTCTTAAAGTGTTATCACCCAAATATTTCTGAAAATGAACATCAATGCAGTATTTTGCAGTTTTTATTATGCAGCCTGCCTTTATCTTCATTCCACTGATTTTGCCCACCTCCCATCATTCCCTCAGGTCGGTGAACACCCAGATTGCCTTACCCTCTGATCCTCCTCTTTTGTCCAAGGTCCTTTCACCAGCTCAGGATTGAGGACTTTCTGCCACCGGTGCTGACACTGGCCATCTGTCCTCGTCTGTCAAAAAGAAACAACATACCTGTTTAACACCTGCAGGTACCGTACACCTATAACATCATTTCATTTTGCACAAATAGCTACCAATGACACTAATCTAATATCTAATGTAATTATTTTATTTGTTAAAATTTATTAAAAATAATATGCTTAAACATTACTTACTGGAAAAAAGCTTGCAATTACTTTCCATTCATCAGTGCCATGCTGATCAACAAGCTTCTTAAGCTTATCATCCTGTTAAATAGAGAGTTCATGAAGTCCTTTTTCATCATGCTTATTATTAATATTATTATTATTGTAAGTGTACAATGTTTTACTTATAAAATTTAATTATGGTTATTCGAATAAACTCCAGAATATAAAAATCTACAGAACATAAACAACATATGATGTACCTCTTCTCTGGACCATTTTACTTTGCTGAGCATCTTTTTTGAGGGTTCTTTGTCTGGGTCTGCAGAATGGGGTTCTTCGTCATTCTCACTTGGATCAAAGAGGATAAAAAAAAAACTAAATTAAAAATCTGCGATAAGCTGCTCTAAGTATAACTACCATAGACAGCCATCAGAAATTATGTCATATTATCAAGTTAGTTTCATTTAAATATACGTCATAATTATGCAAACAAGACATTGTTCTTATATTAAAAAAAAGATCATGACTGACTATAACAGGTGCAACATGCTGCAATGAAGATCTTGTGATATGGAGGGTAACTTGTGATTTTACATGAAACATTGTCATCTTCTTTTGATCTCTTTCGATAAACTGCCACTAAAATAAAGGACATTCCATTAAAGCTAAATTCACTGCATTTTCCAGCAGCCGGCCAAAGCAACTCTGGATACGCAAAGCGCCTTGACTCACAAGAATACCTAGTTGCTTGGTAACACTTTCCCATACAAGGAGCTCCAGAGTTAATCATGGTTGTCCTGGGAAACTTGAGTGCAAACTTTACACCAAGGCCTATATACAGAATAAAAAGTAAGTTTAAAGCATATTTACATAAACCAAAAAGCATGTCGCTTTTTCTATGCAACAAATTATTAGACTTCTCCGACTACAATCACTCCTTAGTTCTGAGTTAGAACAGTGAGCGTATTGAAAGGCAACAAGGATAGACGTAGTAAGGCAACAGGAGGCTTTATCCACACACTCCCAAGTACTGAGCTGTAAGAGTCTTAATTGTGAATTGCCAAGTTCAAGGAATAAGGAAATTTAAGCCCTTACTAGGTGAGTTTGTGGGCCCCCTCCTAGCTGCAAGTGTCATGTCTTTGATGAAAGAAGTATTTCAGCCAAAACATGGCAACTAAAATTCATTACAAAGCTTCCTCTCTGCAAAAGTGTAAAGAGGGCCTGTAAACAACTCCATACAAACGGCTTCTTTCTCCTCCAGAGGTGCACCGCACACATCACTTCTTTAGGAGGAAGGGCTAACTAATGCTCAGCCTATGACTACAGTTATCAAGCTGCTATGAGAATTTGAAGCTAATCACTAAGCCATCACGCGTTCACAAACAAACATAATGTAAACCATGATCAAATGCTTTATTACGTATAGTATGTATGATAGTAAGCAGCTACAGGTGGTAGTAGAAGCGGCCCCATAATACCAAAACTGTTATTGCAAGTAACTCTTCACATATAATTTAGTTTTCAGACTATTATTTATGAAACAATACTTCTATTGTACTAAAAACTACAATCGTTCACAGTTATTGCTGCAGAACTTGAACTGCTGGCATTAGCATAAACTTTAGCAGTGCACTTGATTCAATCTGAAAATAAAATTAACTTCCACAATTGAAGTACTGTGGCAAGAAACAGCTTGACCCCCACCCCTTTTCAGGAGGCACAGAGAAAGGGGAAAGTGGAGGGAGCCACACACCACAAAGCAAAACATTCAGCCATATATTATGTAATGACCAGAGTGTAAATATTCAATTCCAATTAATAGAGTTATTTTTACAAAAAAAAATTTTTTTTAGGTGGCAGGAAAATTAACACTCTAGAACATTTAAGATGTTTGTCTCGTCAAAGAATTAACTTGTTTTTAATTTGACTTTAAACTTGGTACACGTTTTTTTTATTATTTTATTAAAATATTAGCTTTTTAGTAATTAAACTTAACAGGAGAACATTTTTGGAGAACATATTTCATTTGGATATTCCGAAAAATAATTTTAGTGCCTATAACCTACTTCATCAAGAAAGTAGTGAAAAGTCTTAGCATTTATTTCATCATGCACAAAATGCATCACCTGCATACTTTACACTGGTATTTTACATCTAGACAGTAATTTTATGATTTAGAATAATATAGTATCATTATGGTTTCGACGATTACAGATTTTGATGGTTTGATTGTTGTCGGCGAAATAATTCTGATTATATGATTATTACGATTGTTATTTTACCAAAATAAAGGGCCAAAACATTATTTGTTACCAAAATATTAACGTAAACTATTAAATTATTTATGAAAAATCAATGTAAGAATAAACACTGTCCCTTAAAGCACATACTCATATACATTTAAAACTATGTTTTTTTTCCTGTAAAGACAAAGTCAACAAGTGTAACATTATTTCTGTTCGTTTTAAAGTTAATAATAAGAATTTTTCCTATAAATGTGATCATGGGATGTTGAGGCCATTAATTAATTGTGACATTTTATGTTATCAATCAAAAAAAAAAAAAAAAAGGTTGAACCATCTTATCGCTTGGTGTCATACATACGATCATATGATTATATGATCAAATTAAACAAAGATAAAATCTAATTATTGATCAATCTTATAGCAAATTTAATAAAAACTTATAGTTTAACATAGAGAACAAATGCATACTCGTGTACTACGCATCTGTATAGTACGCAGCAGAGCTGCTCTTTGTATACAAATTTCACATACTGCGTTCTACTGTAGTACGCACTTAAATAAACCAACTTTACGTCGAATAAGACTATCTAGCTAGTGATATATCATCTTCGTGTTGATTTTAAACGCCATAATAAATGTTATCAAAGTAAAAAATGCAAAAGTTGACGGTAGAATTGTTGACATGAACGAAGCAGCGGAAACCCAGGTTGCCTACGAGATAGCTAATGGCTAATGCTAACCAAGCTACTAAAACAACGTCGGTTTAGTGTCGGTTATAAACATTTCAGAATGCTGATCGCATGGCGTTATAACGTGTTGTGTTCTGTAGTTGGTCGATTATTAATCGTGTACATTAAATCGAGTTTCTATCACAAGCTCCATAAGTTTAACGATCACATGGAGCAGCTGTCAGAGCGGCAGGTTCGAGCCAGGTTTATAGAGAATCAGTCTAAGGACAGTTTCTGCTGTTTTTGCATTAAAATCGGTTAAATAAACATCAAAGCTCATGATCAGAGATCGGATTTAAGATCCTCATAACAACCTTACCTCCGTGTTTTGATGTTGGCCATGTGAGATCGTCTGCACCGACGGTTTTCTTCTTGTAGGAAATGAGTTTAGAGAAATCCACTGGTGCCTTTGATCCGATCGAACGCGGAGATCAGACACTTCATCCCTTCATGGCGACGTCCGCCGCGGAGCCGCGGCTCTCCGGTTCGGTTGAGGTCCGTCTCACACACCTGCTCGCAGCGTTCAAACGGCGAAGGCGCAATCTGCAGACAAACCAACGACTGCGCTCCGTCTGCACGACCGTCTGCATCTGCGCCGCACTCCCAGTCCGAACGAGGAGCCGCGAGCGAGCGTGACGCGTCCCCGGGGTTCCTGCTCTATTCGGCCGCGTGTGAAGCCGCTCGGTCGGGGCAGATCCGCGGGACTGCCGCCTCCCTCCGAACGCACCGGCACTGCTGCCTCCCTCTGAACGAACGCACCGGGACTGCTGCCTCCCTCTGAACACACGCACCGGGACTGCTGCCTCCCTCTCAACACACGCACCGGCACTGCTGCCTCCCTCTGAACAAACGCACCGGGACTGCTGCCTCCCTCTGAACACACGCACCGGCACTGCTGCCTCCCTCTGAACAAACGCACCGGCACTGCTGCCTCCCTCTGAACAAACGCACCGGGACTGCTGCCTCCCTCTGAACGCACCGGCACTGCTGCCTCCCTCTGAACGCACCGGCACTGCTGCCGTCCTCTGAACGCACCGGCACTGCTGCCGTCCTCTGAACAAACGCACCGGGACTGCTGCCTCCCTCTGAACAAACGCACTGGGACTGCTGCCTCCCTCTGAACACACGCACCGGCACTGCTGCCTCCCTCTGAACAAACGCACCGGGACTGCTGCCTCCCTCTGAACACACGCACCGGGACTGCTGCCTCCCTCTGAACACACGCACCGGCACTGCTGCCTCCCTCTGATCGCAGCGGGACTGCTGCCTCCCTCTGATCGCACCACCGCTGCCGCTGCCGCCTCCCTCTGAACGAACGCACCGGCACTGCTGCCGTCCTCTGATCGCAGCGGGTCTGCCGCCTCCCTCTGAACGCACCGCCGCTTTTGAGCCTCCCGCCGAATCGCGCGCGCAGCCTCACTGGGCCTGGGTTTGAATCCGCGCACGCGGCCTCGCCGCTGATTGGCTGCAAAAGGAGGAGCGTTCCGTCAGAATCCGCCAAACATCCAGAGAACATGAAACTCCACCCCGACTGGGATCCCTAGTGCTGAGAGAAGAACATGCTGAAGAAGTGCTAAACACTAAGCCACCGTGTCGACCCTATATATATATATATATATATATATATATGAAACTCCAAATTGCCCCATATAGAGTGTCTGAGTGTGTGCCCAGCGATAGATTGGCGCCCTGTCCTGTGTCTATCTGCCCAGCGCCCGAAACATGGCATGGCATACATATATATATGCCATGCCATGTTTCGAGCGCTGGGCAGATAGACCCAGGACAGGGCGCCAATCTATCGCTGGGCACACACTCACACACACAGACACACAGACACACACACTGTATATGGGGCAATTTGGAGAATTCAATTGACCTTGATCCATGTTATTGGACTGTGGGAGGAAACCGGAGAACCCGGAGGAAACCCACGCGGATACGGGCAGAACATGGAAACTCCACCCAAATTGGGATTCTAACTGGGAATCCCTAGCACTGAGAGGAGAACATGCTAAACACTAAGCCACTGTGCCGCCCATATATATACGGGGCTACAGCCCCGGACGTTTTGTCAGTAGCCCCGGATCAAATGAGGGCAGGTTTCTCTGGCCGCCTCTCCTCCAGCAGCGGGACCGAACGGAGTCGCCGTCAATTATTTGCGCTTCTAAGCTGTGTGTGTGTGTGTGTGTGTGTGTGTGTGTGTGTGTGTGTGTGTGTGTGTGTGTGTGAGGGAGGGAGGGAGGGAGACCGATTTTTTTCGCCAGTATCGGGAGTAAAGTTACCGTAATAACTGTATGTTGGCTGTAAAGAGCAGCTTCTCAACTTTCATAAACCGTCAGATTTTTTCAGAAGGCGCAAACTGTCACAAAGTTACGGTATTTAAATCAAAACCTCATTAAAACTGTCTCATCTGCGACGGACGGAAGCTCAGGTTCGTTTATTGAAAAATTTAATTTTATCCAATATAACTAATAAATGATCAAACAAAATGAATGTGATAACAGTTGGATAAATGGATAAATACACTCATAAAAGGGCAATTTTTAAAGAGGACATGGGGAATAAGGGAACTGGGCTAAAGCCCCTGATGTTTCTAAACCCTAAAAACGCCCCTGTGTGGGAGGAAACCAGAGAACCCGGAGGAAACCCACGCGGACACGTGGTGAACATGGTAACTCCACCCAGATTGGGATTCCAAACAGGAATCCCTAGCACGTATAAAATAATAAACAAAATATTTTTTTAAATCTTTTTTTTAAAAAACTAGGGACGAGGGTGAAATAGCATTTGCAAACTTTTTACCAGACACACAGACACACAAACAGATGAAGCTAATATAGAGGTGGTAATAATAAAAACAAAAAGACAGCGAGACTTTATTTATGTTCTTTATCTTAATATATAATTACTTTTTATTTATTACTTTTGAACTTTTGTTTTTGAGGGGAGGTCTTTCAAAAGAAACTAGCCATTGTATTTGAGTAGCATAAAATAATAATTTATATCAAGTAAACCTATGCGCTGCCTAATTTTCCAGACCATTGCCATTATGAAAAATCAGTGGTGTATTTATTAAACATTGTTCATGTTTTTACTTTCTTTTGTGCTTTGCTGCCCTCTAGTGGATTGTGTGTCTGTCATAAATAAGATGGCCTTTATGTTCATTTTCCTAAAGAAATGTATTTAAGTAAAAATAAACTGCAGGTCATCATTCATTCATTCATTATCTCCCGCTTTGTCCTCTAGTAGGGTCGCGGTGGGGTTCCCCATGCCCATCCAGGGGAGAACGTTTCAGGCGCTGGGCAGATAGACCCAGGACAGGGCGCCAATCCATCGCTGGGCACACACTCACTCACACACACACACTATATATGGGGCAATTTGGAGAATTCAATTGACTTGATCCATGTTTTTGGACTGTGGGAGGAAACCGGAGAACCCGGAGGAAACCCACGTGGACACGGGGAGAACATGGAAACTCCACCCAGATGGGGATTCGAACCGGGAATCCCTAGAGCTGAGAGGAGAACATGCTAACCACTAAGCCACCGTGCCGCCCACTGCAGGTCATCATTCTCAGCATTCATATGTTTCATAAAAAAAAATTTTTGTATTTAATAAAATTTCTATTTCTTTTCTAGTCAATTAATCTATTTAGTAGTTTTAATTTATTATTTGATATTTTGCATATATGTATCTTATGTTGATGTATTTAAGTGGTGACACCTCTCCCCAACCCAGGAAACATATCCTCAGTTATACCAAATTGCCTGGAATGTAAACGTTCTTGTTAACCTTTAGTAACCTTTGAGGGGACAGGAACTGACAGAAAACCCAGAGGAAACCTTGTGGGTTCTCCAGTTTCCTCCCACAGTCCAAAAACATGGATCAAGGTCAATTGAATTCTCCAAATTGCCCCATATAGAGTGTGTTTGTGTGAGTGAGTGTATGCCCAGTGATGGATTGGCCCAGCGCCCGAAACCTTCTCCCCTGGATGGGCATGGGGAATCCCCCTGTGACCCTAGTAGAGGATGGAATATGAATTGAATTATTTTTCATGCCAATAAATGTTTTCCCGTGGGTGGGTTTCCTCCGGGATCTCCGGTTTCCTCCCACAGTCCAAAAACATGGATCAAGGTCAATTGAGTTCTCCAAATTGCCCCATATAGAGTGCGTCTGTTTGAGTGAGTGTGCCCAGTGATAGATTGGCGTCCTGTCCTGGGTCTATCTGCCCAGCGCCCGAAATGTTCTCCCGTGGATGGGCATGGGGAACCCCACCGCGACTTTAATAGAGGATAAAGCTGAAGATAATGGATGGAATACGAATTGAATTATTTGTCATGCCAATAAATGTTTTCCTGTGTCCGCGTGGGCTTCCTCCGGGTTCTCCAGTTTCCTCCCACAGTCCAAAAACATGGATCAAGGTCAATTGAATTCTCCAAATTGCCCCATATATAGTTTGTTGAGTGTGTCTGTGTGAGTGAGTGTGTGCCCAGTGATAGATTGGCGTCCTGTCCCTGGGCTTCCTCCGGGTTCTATTTCCTCCCACAGTCCAAAAACATGGATCAAGGTCAATTGAATTCTCCAAATTGCCCCATATATAGTTTGTTGAGTGTGTCTGTGTGAGTGAGTGTGTGCCCAGTGATAGATTGGCGTCCTGTCCTGGGTGTATCTGCCCAGCGCCCGAAACGTTCTCCCCTGGATGGGCATGGGGACCCCCCCCCCCCCCGTGACCCTAGTAGAGGATAAAGCGGAAGATAATGGATGGAATATGAATTGAATTATTTGTCATGCCTGTAAATGCTCTTCCCGTGTCCGCGTGGGTTTCCTCCTGGTTCTCCGGTTTCCTCCCACAGTCCAAAAACATGGATCAAGGTCAATTGAATTCTCCACATTGCCCCATATATAGTAGAGTGTGCTTGTGTGTGTGTGTGTGAGTGTGTGAGTGAGTGAGTGTGTGCCCAGCGATAGATTGGCGCCCTGTCCTGGGTGTATCTGCCAAGCATGGATGGGCATGGGGAACCCAATACAGCTTCTTTTGTGTCTGAGCCGAGTGAGCGCTAGAGGGCGCTGTTGCGTGTTTTCTATCTGCACAGGTCTGTCGCCTTTGGTTTGGTCCCGTGACAAATAGCCTTTCACAAAACTTTCAGGAAAAGCGTCAGTAAGTTTTCTGGAGAGCGTTTTTTTTAGTTTGCTTGCATAACCGCCGTCATGGCTCCCGGAAAGTGTGACTTCTTGTCGTGTCTCCCTGGAAAAGTCTAATCTTGTTTTCGCGACGAAGCCCGCGTTCTGTACTGCAGTCTGAGAACGATTCGCTGGAAACTTCGGTAAACAAGGCAAGTTTATAAAACTCCCACTTACACGCTTTTTCCCTTTGATATTCACATTTTATTCCATGCTGAAAGTAAAAACGGTGTTTTGCAGCTCTATTTCGAGTGACTTCTCACTTAACCACGCAGTGTTTACAGTAGTAATGTACAACGTGTTTGTTCTGAGGCGGCTGCCGTTCAGATGTAATTCTGTGTAAAGACAAAAACGTGAATGAAATACAAACAATAGACTATTCGTTCGACGAAACATTGGAACCAAGCTCGCAGAATAAGTTCTATGATTAAATACGTTTGTTTACTTCATTTTAAAAGACTAACAACGCAAGGCATTGTCTTTCAGTCAGGTTCAGTGCTATGGATATGTTACAGCTTTGCACTGATGAATTCTAAACTTAAAACCACATTAAAGACCAACATTTGCAAGGACTGTACATTTGAAAGGGCTGTGTACACTGTTATACACTCCAAAAAGCGTTTATTGATAATAATAATAATAGTAAAAAAAAACGTGTTTTGTTGACGTTTAACTGTCTGATTGAACATTCTTCAAATTTAATTCACATGCTTTAAGAATTTAAGGTGTTATATAAGGGCTCCTTCCTCTTCTTAATATATAACACAAAACAAAACGAACAGGACATACCTGTCCAAACAAATTAGTGTGTGTGTGTGTGTGTGTGTATTGTTCAGGACATATGCATGGCTAAGGGAAGCATATAACTGCTTTATTTTAACTTCCTCACCAACCATAGCTCTGAAATTTCTGTCTCATTTATCATAGTGCTGGTCAAACTGCAGACACTTCTCCATTTTTACTTTCACTTTCAGCATTAAAGGTCATCTTTTATATAAAACACTTTTCGGACATGAAGTGACAGATCAGATGGGGTTGTTTTGGTGCAAACCTGAGGGACTGTCACTAAGAGGATTTTCCAGTATTTGTTTCTCAGTTTGATTTTCTTTGATCTCTGATAAAAGTCTTTGAAATCCTTAATGTTGACTTGAAAGACCTTGAGACCTCAAACCCTCAAGCAGTGAGTCTGTCCATTATGAATTCATGGTGGTGCAGTAACACTGTCACCTTGCTGCAAGGTGTGCCCGTGTCCTGTTCTCCAGCAGATTGTGCTCTTGCTGTATGAGGTTTGCATATTTTACTTTTGTATGAAAAACCTTCGAAAGCTTTGGTCCAAAAAATGTAATTTCCATTTTATTTGTCTGCTCTGCGATATACCCATGACCTGTTCAAAGTGTTTTCCTGATTTGTGCGCTGTAAAGTAATGGGACCTTTCAAAACCGTAATCAGGATATGCAGCTATGAAAATGAGTACATGTTATTTAAAGTATACACAACAGAATAATTTTGGTTTCATTGTCATTGAGACACATCCTTGTTTTGTTGATTTTCAGTTCATGAAAACACAGTGACATTATGAAGCTTTATCTGGATTTGAAAGCAGTTTTCATATTCAAAGCATTTTACATTTAACATGTAGGAAGATGCACCAAGTAAACAACATGTATGCTTGTGGAAAATGCCAACCTTTTGCAAAGAACTAAAAAGCTCCTTATGCGTCAAATGTTTTTGATTTTGTTATATGTCCTTTGTAAGTGTCTATTGTCAAACCTATTAAACAGTTTTTTGTTGTATTTGTAGCACATGTTTAATCGTGATCACCGTATTTTCATAAAAATGTTTGTTTTAATAGTTTTTTTTTAATAGTAAAAGAGGCTTTTTAAAACCTTGAAGTAATTAAAAAATGGACTGTTGCTGTAGTTATTGTTTTATTATTTATTAATTTTATTTATTTGTTAGTTACCAGTGAATGGCTGTTTTCTGATGCATAGGATCATGTCTGTATGTGTCAGACACTTATAATAACATTGTGATCGTATTAGTTGCAAACACTAGTGGGTTACAGTGACATAGATGAGTTCCCAATAGGATTACATTGTGTTAATGGTTTGTGTTTGCTGATTTCAAAGAGAAAAATAATTCCTTGTTGCTTTTTGTGAATTCTAGCAGATTGACAGAAGTGAAAACCTGTGAATGATATAGTCTTAGCATAACTTAAAGTTGTAATTTTTTAGTACAGAATAGACACAACAGAATAGACACAACATCCCCCCCCCCCCCCCCCGCGACCCTATAGGATAAAGCAGAAGATAATGAATGAAAGTATGTTAGGTGAACTACAGTGTGTATAGCAGAAATTCAAAGTGTGATACTAAGTGTATGAGCTTAGTAATAGGAAGTATCACCAATTATTAGACCTCGAATTTACTTCAGTGTGATGTCTAACACGGCGGCACAGTGGCTTAGTGGTTAGCATGTTCTCCTCTCAGCACTAGGGATTCCCGGTTCGAATCCCCATCTGGGTGGAGTTTCCATGTTCTCCCCGTGTCTGCGTGGATTTCCTCCGGGTTCTCCGGTTTCCTCCCACAGTCCAAAAACATGGATCAAGTCAATTGAGTTCTCCAAATTGCCCCATGTAGAGTGTGTTTGTGTGCATGTCTGTCTGTGTGTGTGTGTGTGAGTGTGTGTCCAGCGATAGATTGGCGCCCAGCGCCCGAAACGTTCTCCCCTGGATGGGCATGGAGAACCCCCCCCCCCCCCCCCGCGACCCTAATAGAGGATAAAGTGGAAGATAATGGATGGATGAATGAATAATGTCTAACACCTGTGTCTTTACAATCCTACGCTAAAAGACATTTTTATTTTCGCTTTGGGAAGACGGAATTTTTTTCCCCACTGTGAAGCAGATACTGTGACCCAGTGTCACTGAGTTCATGGCAACATAAACGATCACTGGCCACTTTATTAGGTACTTTAACTTCTTGCTTCTACACTCATTTTAAATTTACCACTTTCTCTTACCATAAGGATGCACTTTGTAATTTGACATTTGCAGACTGTTGTCCATCTGTTTTTATATATGCCTTCTTAGTCTTGGCCCTAATGACCAGGCCCCACCACAGAGCAGGTATTGTTCGGGTCATGGATGAGTTTCAGCAATGATGTGGTGGTTGTATGTTAGTATGTGTTAAACTGGTATGACTGGATCATACACAGCAGTGCTTTAAACACTGTGCATTATTATTAGACACATCTACCTTATTGCTCCTATTGATCCACCTTCTATACAAACATAGTTTGTGTTACGTCATCCTCTGATCGGTCATAAATGCTTACAGGCAACAACCTGCAGGATGTTTGGTTCGTAAAAGATCAGTCTAACAGAAACAACAGTAGCACTTCACACACACACACACACACACACATAAATAAATAAATATATATATATATATATATATATATATATATATATATATATATATATATATATATATATATATATATATATATATGTATATATATATATATATATATATATATATATATATATATATATATATATATATATATATATATATATGTAGGGGGTCCAGACTATTCAAGCACAGAGTAACCAACAAAATATGGAGAGAAGCCAATAATATTATTTACTTTATTTACAATAAAGTAAAACTTAAGTACAAGTGACGTACAACGATGGTAGAAACAATAAGCTGTACCTGTAATAATGTATATAGAAGTTATCTGCATATGTAAAGTATTATTTCTGTACATTTTAACTTGTTGTCACAGAGAGAAAAATAAAAACAAAACTTCAAAACTCAGTAAAATTCAGTAAAAATGGAAACTTTAGTTTAGTTGTTTCTAAATGGCTTTGTTGTTAAAGTGGGTAAAACATTTGGATTGACAGTTAAAGGAGAACATGATGAGGTGGCACTGGTGGTATAAAACTGCTGGCATTCTGTGGAAGAGTGGCATGCAGGGGGAAATGAAACCCAGCAGAAGTGAAAAGGGGAGGAGCAAATCTGGCTGCCCGGGCTGCTCAATGCTTCACACTGTGCATGTTGGACTTAATTAGTGACCCTGATGGGGTCTTGCTGCTGTCACGCCAAGTTTTCCCATTCAGCCAGCTCTCTGGAGCCAGACTAGAAGTGTCTTAATGAATCACAGTGATCCAGCAGGACTGCTGTGCAGTAGTGGCATTTTGTATCCTTTCTAATCAAGCTTTTTTTTTTTTGCCTGTTTTTTACAGCTTGAGAATGGAGATTTGCAGTTTTGTCTTTAAATAGGGCTCCAAATCAAAGCAATAAAGAACTCTTGTTGGACCAGTTTGCAGTTTTAGCCCCACCAGTCGGCCTGTTCAGGATGGATGAACACTCAAGCTGCCCTAATGTCAGCATTCCTTGTTACAATGAGCAGAGAGACAAGAAAAAACGCTACACTGTGAGTACCTCAGTAACTGTCAGTGAAAAAAAGGTTGCTTTGTTTAAAGAACAGCATAGCAGAACTGATGTAACCTTAACCACAACATCTCTTCTGTCTTAGGTCTACAAAGTAATGGTCAATGTTGGGAGGCACGAGTGGTTTGTCTTCAGAAGATACACAGAATTCGATAAACTATATAATACGGTGAGTGGAGCCGTTTAGTAATTTTTTAACTAATAGTATTTTTTTTAAACCAAATAAAAAAAACACTGTGTAAATGATTGAAAGAACAGCTTGCAGTTGTCTCTGTTTAAAGATTATGAAATAAAACAGTTAATAATAATAAAGTTCCAAAACTGTTTTAATACACAATTGATTGATATTTGTACTTTGTGTAACTGAGTATATAACAGTCATGTAGTGTTTTAGAGGAGAGCCTATTAGATTAGATCTGTATTTATAATAATATTGTTTTTAGCTTTATATTATTTAAGGATAAATTAAGAAACTGTAAAATAAGCGAGCATCTAGTATTGATTGTCGCGTACTATTTTATTTACAGTAAAATCTTGTCAGCATCTGACTTGATTTAATATGTTGTTTTTTTTACCTGCAGCTGAGAAAGCAGTATCCAACTTTCAATTTGAAGATTCCTGCTAAGAGAATATTTGGAGATAATTTTGACCCAGGTATTTATATAAATAATTTGATTGCATTACAGTTAATAGTGTGACACTGAAGATAAAACACTTTAAGCCAGCCTCTGCTGTAAAGCCTTGTTTTTTATTTCATTTAGTTAAATGGATATCATGTGCATTTCTTTAACACGATTATCTTAAACCCAGCTCTGTATGACAAATCAGCTTGTTTAAATGTGTCTTCTGCCATTTGCTAAATATTTAACGCTACAATAATCATGTTCCGATGCCATACTGATTAAAAATCCAGATATTCTATAGAAATAATTTGACATTTTTGGCTTCTACCCTGTAATGATGTGGCTTATAAAAAGCATGAAAATGTAATAGGCTCAAATCTACCCTCAATTACCCACCACAGGCCAAATAATTTAGTGCATGTGCTTGCAATTTGTCATGTGATGGACACAGCAGTGTACAGTCAACTGCAAAATTGACTGTATACACTCAAAGATGATTCAAACAGATCATAAAACATGCATTTATGGTAAAATGCTGTATGTTAAACCACATTTACTTAAAAAATAATATGGGATATTGTTCGCTAATGAAATAGAAAAAGGCAAAGAAAAAGTGAAGTTTTTTTCCTGATTAAAAAAAAAGGAGAATGTTTACAACTAAAAAAAAACACTAAAAGTATCAAACCTCATAAACAGATTCCAATTCCATGCCATCAAGACATTTGAAACATGCGCCAGAATAAAATAGTTTCTAACCACATTCAAGCATCTGGGGTTTGTTAGAAGCAACTGGAACTGCATTTGGGTTTTCAGGGGCAGATAAGAAACAGACATGGTAAAGAAATATTAGAAAACACATAAAGCTTCAGTTTAAAAATACATTTGCTAAACAGTTATTGATTTTAAGGTATACTGATTAATACTGTGGTGTGGTTACTGATGATCCTTTTAGTAGCTCAGTGATTTGGGTGTTGAGCTATGAATATAAAGGTTGAGGGTTCAAATCCCAAGTCCACCAAAGCTGTTCAATGTGGGTCCTTGAGCAAGACACTGTGAGCAAATCCCATTACTAGAATTTAGTGGTATGACATCTTGTATCAAATTATGTTTGTAATGCGTCAGGTGTAATATGTCTGAGGTTGTGCTGTTTCTACGCACTTGCTTAATAAAAAAAAACACATATATGCACTAGTACTGTACTTAAATTTAGTCTAAATTTCAAATTAAGAATATTCTCAGAGCAGGATTGGTGCTGAAGGGCCAAGGGTAAAAACTTATCAACTTATGCATTATCAGAAATGCCTCAGGAGAATTAATTGTAAATAGTTCCTTTGATTCTTTATAGTTTTAGTACATTTTGTAACTCATTAAATTGTCTACTTAACATTAAGGCAAACCGTAGGGTATTGTTTTGCACAATTGTTTCATTATAGCCTCCTGCTGTAGGGAAATGAATGAGCCACCTGAATGTGAGTTCTTAGGTTAAATTTTAGACAACAACAACAACAGTTTGGGTTTTATATATATATATATATATATATTTGCTCTGATGATTTGACGAGTGTCATATTTTGTAGATATTTTCAGGAATTTAACCACGCCGGTGGGGCCGCTTTTGTATTATATCCTGATTGGTTCTCTGCACTTCTTTCAATTTCCAAACGATTGAAAAGTATTATTACAATTAGAATTACAATTAGAGGTCATGTGACCCAGTAATAAACATGCTTCTACTCTTTTTTTTAAATCAAATTATCAAAAATGATGAACTCAGAATCTTGAGCTGATGAAGCCAGGAAAATTTACATCATTCTGGTTGTTAGTAGCATAATTTAATCACTGAGTCACTACTCCCTAAATAATACAGAAATAAATCTAGGTGAACAGAAAGGCCACAAAATGACCTTGTAACTTGGAAACTCGAGAAGGTCTGTTTGTTTAAGCTCCAAAGATACTAACTCAAGAGTAATAGGAGAAGGATGAGGGCAGTTTGCTACTAAAAGGATTTTTGCACATGGTGCCAAATGCAAGATTCTACTTGGTTGTCACATTTGATGGTAAAATATTAAAATAGATTTATTAGTCTTTAATTTTGTATTAATTTAAAGCCAGAAAGCTATGAATTTGTCTTGAAATGAGAAAATTCAGAGCTAAAGGGAAACAAAAAGTATACACATATATGATTTTTTTAAAATCTGCAGATAATTCTGTTATTGCACCAATTATATTATTTTATTTAATTAATTGTTCATTGTAAACATTTTTACATGCTATTTATTTTCTATCTAATATATATTAAATTAAGCAATTAATGTTTATCTTTATATTCTCTATTCACATTCTTCATTTTATATTCACATCAGAGTTTATAAAGCAGAGAAGATTGGGGTTACATGAGTTCATTCAGAAAATTGTGTCCCACCCGCAGCTCAGCAACCAGTAAGTTTATTGACTTATTTCACAAACATTTTTTTAAAAAACAATCCTGGTGTGAAGTGTGCCATATAGATTTCACAGCTGAGAACAACTGCATATTATTTTTACTGGACAAACAATAGAATACTGCATTTCACTGTAAAATTTCTTAACTGTGTTCGCATTGGAATTTCTTAATGTTATTACATTAGTTATTTTTTTCTTTTGTAATGTGAAGCCCTGATGTGCGGGACTTTCTTCAAATGGACAAATCTAAAAACCTCTCTGATGCCTCAGAAGATGAAGATGAGAAGGCGAGTATCATTTACTGTACCTGTTATCATTTTCTGAATTTTTTGACACAACATTTGACATTTCACAAAGCAGACTTATGGAACTCGAGTCCAAACTCTAAATGTCCAATAAGCACAGAATAGAAAACTGTGGTGGCACATTTGGCTGTAATACTAATGTTTTAGTATTATCTTATCTTTCTAGAATAACTCTACCTCCAGCAATATTAACCTGGGACCATCTGCAAATCCACAGTAAGTTCAGTTTTGCTTTATATTTGTTGGTTTATATTATTTAATGCAAGGATATTTTTTTGCATTTTGCTGTATTTAATAAATTTGTTTTTGTTTTTTAGTGCAAAACCTACTGACTTTGACTTTCTTAAAGTCATTGGAAAAGGAAGCTTTGGAAAGGTATGTTTCTTATTATTACTTTGTTTGGAGGATCAAATATGAGCGTGAAAAAGGGTGAATTTAATGTTTGCTATACATTTTCTGGGTTGTAGGTTATTATTTTTCTACAACCTATAAGGTCTAATGAGTTTTTTAGTTCTAATTACGCCTAAAATAATTCACAATTATAATTCACATAATTTCAATGAATCAGCAAATCAGTGGCCTATTTGATTGTGATTCCAAATTCCAAATACCTTACTGACCTTTATAAGAAAACACCCACTGTTTAATTGAAATAAATTTAAACCAAAAACAAAAGTTTATCCATCCATCCATTATCTTCCTCTTTATCCTATGTTAGGGTCGTGGGGGGGTTTCCCATGCCCATCCATGGGAGAACGTTTCAGGCGCTGGGCAGATACACCCAGGACAGGATGCCAATCTATCGCTGGGCACACACTCACTCACACAGACACACTCTATATGGGGCAATTTGGAGAACTCAATTGACCTTGATCCATGTTTTTGGACTGTGGGAGGGAACCGGAGGAAACCCACGCGGACACAGGGAGAACATGGAAACTCCACCCAGATGGGGATTCGAACCAGGTATCCCTAGCGGTGAGAGGAGAACGTGTTAACCACTAAGCCACCGTGCCACCCTCAAAAATTTATCAAAATCATAAAATACATTGATGTAAAATTTATCCGAGGCAAGGTTCTACTTGATATCTGATACCTATATGATATTTCTGAAACATTGAATTGTCAGCAGGATGTTGGTTTGGATACTGCCATTAACCTGATTCAGGTTTGTTAATAAATAATAGAACTTCCTACAGAAAGTTAAAAAACAGGTCGGCTGTTTGGAAATGACTCAATTGAGACTGGAATTATAACCAACCATCAGTACTTTTTTATCGAACCCCAAAAGGTTCTCCTTGCGAAGAGGAAACGAGATGGAAAGTGTTATGCTATTAAAGTTCTGCAAAAGAAGGTTATTTTAAAAAGAAGAGAGGTAGGTATCTGAAAATTATAAAAATGACAATTTCATTTTGTTTTCTTCTCTCAGTTCTAGTCTTAATTTCATATACATTGCTTTTTACAGCAAAAGCACATAATGGCTGAGCGCAACGTGCTGTTAAAGAATGTGAAGCACCCGTTTTTAGTGGGACTGCATTATTCCTTCCAGACGGCAGATAAATTATACTTCGTCCTGGATTTCGTCAATGGTGGAGAAGTGAGTAGATTCCCTTTGTGAACGCCGCATGTGTGAAATGTCATCTGGTAGAGTGAAACTGTACACATTTGTAACACAGGAAGTGGGACAATGGGAGTATTCATAAGAACTTTGAATACTTATCTAATCAAATATATATGTCAGCAAATAAAGACAAACTTGTCAGTGGAGTGAGTGAATTGTCGCAGTGTTTGTTGCTTATTCCTATTTTCTTTTTAAACTGTGATCCTGTCATCTAAATCCTATGCTTTCAAACACATGCCTATGTTTCTATAGTATTCCTGATTTTTTTTCTTTATATTCACGATGTGTCTGTGGTGTCACTTGGCTTTTTGGTGTCTTTGTAATGTCTGTTAAGAAAGACAAACAGCATTTTACGTGACCAATGATTCTGTCTATATATAATGTTATGAAAACTATATCTATAACATGAGCAGTCTAGCTTTCCAAATTAGCACATGATGCTGACATCACAGCTTTACTCAGCACTAAACAGGAACTGAGAAGTCTTGACTCAAAAATAATCACGCTGAGTCTGACAAAGTCTGTCTTGTTTATCTTGAGTTGGGTTTTTAATCGCTTGTATAGTAAAGATGAGTTAGATTGTGCCCTTGTAGTAAATTTTTTTTTGAATAGAAATGTACTTCTAAACTTTGTTTCTATACCTTTGAACTAACAGCGTAAGAAACTTGAACAGACTCTAAACAAGTTATGCATGTAATCCCAAGTCTCAGATATTTTAGAACTACAGGACAAAAACATCTATAATGTTCTAGCGAATAAGGTGTGGACCAATATTTTTTTTGTCTATATTAGTCTATAATTGTATTCGATGTTTGAGTACTGAACATTTTTCTATTCATCCATCCATTATCTCCCGCTTTATCCTCTATTAGGGTCGCGGGGGGGTTCCCCATGCTCATCCAGGGGAGAACGTTTCAGGCGCTGGGCAGATACACCCAGGACAGGGTGCCAATCCATCGCTGGGCACACACTCACTCACACAGACACACTCTATATGGGGCAATTTTGAGAATTCAATTGACTTGATCCATGTTTTTGGACTGTGGGAGGAAACCAGAGAACCCGGAGGAAACCCACGCGGACACGGGGAGAACATGGAAACTCCACCCAGATGGGGATTCGAACCGGGAATCCCTAGTGCTGAGAGGAGAACATGCCAACCACTAAGCCACCGTGCCGCCCACATTTTTGTATTTCATTTTTAAATTACATTTGGTCATTTAGCAGACGCTTTTATCCAAAGCGACTTACAAAGTGAGCACAGTGTTCATCACAACATCCCTGGAGCAATGAGGGTTAAGGGTCTTGCTCAGTGGTAACTTCAGTGGACCTGGGATATGAACCCCCAACCTTCAGATTGGTAGTCCAACACCCTAACCACTGAGCTACCACACCCTCATATATTATTTAATATCTAAATATATAATGCACTTTACTGAAGTACACTTACCAGCCATTTTATTAGATACACCTCCTTAGTTGGACCCCTGTATGTTCTGATTGGTGTACTGTTCTATGTCCAACAGCACTGTTGTGTTTGATCCACTCATACCAGCACAACACACACTAACACACCACCACCATGTCAGCATCACTGCAATACTGTCACCCACCAGATTACTGAGAACACCTCTTCTGTGGAGGTTTCTGATAATCACAGAACATACTAATGCAGACTAACAAAGTATGTAAATGGATGGACTACAGAATGTAATTGTATAACTACAAAGTCCATCTATATGATCAGAGGAAATAAAAACACAATAGTGTGAGGGTAGAACTGAGGAGGTGAACCTGATGAAAAGTGTATATTCTACAGTGTAAATGTAATTCCTTTACTTCTAACTTGTAGCGTTCTCATTTGTAACACTGTATAAAAGCATCTGCTAAATGTAAATATGTATATAATTTTATTCATTCATTCATTATCTTCCGCTTTATCCTATATTAGGGTCGCGGGGGGGTTTCCCATGCCCATCCAGGGGAGAACGTTTCGGGCGCTGGGCAGATAGACCCAGGACAGGGCAGCAATCCATCGCTGGGAACACACTTACTCACACAGATACACTCTATTTGGGGCAATTTGGAGAACTCAATTGACTTGATCCATGTTTTTGGACTGTGGGAGGAAACCGGAGAACACGGAGGAAACCCACGCGGACAAGGGGAGAACATGGAAACTCCACCCAGATGGGGATTCGAACCAGGAATCCCTAGCGCTGAGAGGCGAATGTGCTAACCAATAAGCCACCTGTATATAATTTTAATATTATATTTTTTCATGAAAAATGGAAATGAATTATATTTCAATTAATTATGAAAATATTGCACTGAATATCTGTTTGTGTTGTGCTATTGTAGCTTTTTTTCCACCTTCAAAAAGAGCGAACATTTTCTGAACCCAGAGCAAAGTTCTACATTGCGGAGATGGCAAGTGCGCTGGGCTATCTTCATTCTCTCAACATTGTTTACAGGTTGGTGTGCTGTGTGTATATATCAAACAGTAAACAGTACAACTGAACCCATCATTGACCATGCAATCAAATCATCCCACTATAAATAGTACAACATGGATTTCTTATTTTCTTTATAAATAAGGGATTTAGTACTATTTTGTTTTTCTAGAATTTTTCAGGTTTATTAAATTCATTTTTTTCTCATTTTGTTTGGTCATAAAATGCCACTTTATTACATATACCTCCTTTTTCTGTGCTTATTGTTTATTTTATTACATTTTTTCATATTCAGTGGTGCTTGAAAGTTTGTTAAACATTTAAAAAAAAATTTTTTTTCATAAATCTTCAAACCATTTCCAAAAGTGAAAAAAGAGAACCATATAAATAAAATAAGGCAAAAAAAATCCCATATTACATATATGTGGCTGGCTAAAGTATTGAACCTTTGCAGGTGTTTTCCTTTTTTTTTTAATGTGAAGACAATCAGGCGTGTGTGAGAACCATGTTTTATGTAAAAAGGGATCTATCAAAGTATCAAACATTGCCTGTGGCTGTGTTTTTGTGTGATCTTGTAATGTAATGTTAAAACTTTCAAGTCATCATGAACGTGTGAAGTTTTTTAATGAGCTGCTTAATCACCAAATCTACATAAAGCTATTTTTATAAGTCAAACGTAAATCTAATTCTGAGAATTTTATCCAACAACTTGTTGATGCCATGCCTTTTGAATTCATGCAGTGTTTAGAGTTAATACAATTCCGCTAAAATAAATGTTTTTAATTATGAAGTAATCAGTAAGTGTAGTGTAGTCAGTTTGCAATATCTATGTGTCTTAATTTTCAAAGTCACCTGTAAAAATTTGTAAATTTTTAACATCAAACGTATACATTATATTATGCTTTTATTATATTATGCTTTTTTAGTTGTTTTTAGTTTAAAATTACATTTCCATTTAGTCATTTAACAGACGCTTTTATCCAAAACGACTTACAAGGTGAGCACAGGGTTAATCACAACATCCCTGGAGCAATGAGGGTTAAGGGTCTTGCTCAAGGACCCACATTGGTAACTTCAGTGGACCTGGGATTTGAACCCCCAACCTTCAGATTGATAACCCAACACCCAAACCACTGAGCTACCGTGCCCTAATAATACCTTATATATGCCCTAATAGTCTTACCTAGAATTCAGATTAAAATCAGATTCAGATAAAAAAGTTATAATTTTTCAATTGTTTAGTACTGTTATTTAGTACTAAGGTAATTGTCAGTTGTCCTCTGGAGTTTTCATACAAACAGAAGTTGAATTAATTGTCTTTTCTGTCCTAGAGATCTGAAACCAGAAAATATCCTGCTGGACTGTCAGGTAATTTAATTTAATTTTATTTTTTGTTAAGATGAGTCAGGGATCATCCTGATGAGCATTTCAAGTTGTGCTGGAGCCTATCCCAGTGCTCGTAGGGTGATGGGTGGGGACACACTCCAGAATGGTCATCAGCCAATCATACGTGGGCTAAATCATTCATGCACACATGTACATTTGAGGTAATTTAGTTAGCAAAACAAGAACTTGAGTGGTCCACAGAGTCCTGACCTTAACGCCATCAAACACATTTGGGATGACCCACAATAGAGATCGTGAGACAGACTCTCTCATCTCATCTCTCATTGAATTACTAGTTTGAGGACCTTATATTTGTGTAAAATAATTATGGGTGACCACTTAACAAGAATGTGGAAGGAATGGGCTCATATAAAAGTGTGCCTGCAAAAAAGCCTCTTCATGTGATTTTTTTATTTTTTTTTATTTATTATTATTTGCACAAACCCTTCTTGAATACTTTTTTTCTGTTCGTTAAGGGACATATTGTATTGACGGATTTCGGTTTGTGCAAAGAGGGCATCTCTCAAGCAGAAACGACAACCACATTTTGTGGGACACCTGAGGTAATGATCTTGTGATAAACATCCATCCATCCATTATCTTCCGCTTTATCCTCTATTAGGGTCGCAGGGGGGGGGGTTCCCCATGCCCATCCAGGGGAGAATGTTTCGGGCGCTTGGCAGATACACTCAGGACAGAGCGCCAATCCATCGCTGGGTACACACTCACACACTCACACAGACACGCACACTCTATGGGGCAATTTGGAGAACTCATTTGACTTGATCTATGTTTTTGGACTGTGGGAGGAAACCCAGAGAACCCGGAGGAAACTCACGCGGACACGTGGAGAACATGGAAACTCCACCCAGATGGGGATTCGAACTGGGAATCCCTAGTGCTGAGAGGAGAACATGCTAACCACTAAGCGACCGTGCTGCCCTCTTGTGATAAACAGCAATACATAATGTTCTTAAAACAAATCGTTAAACTGTAGAAGACGTTACACCATACATACATCATACAATTTCATTATTTCTTGAAACATAATTACAAGTTTAAGTTTAAGCCGGAACCTCAAAACTGAAGTAACAATAATTAATAACAACAGTTAAGTTCCGACAATGCATTTAAGAAGCAGACATAATTAATTAAGAAGGCTTCGTGGAATAGCATCATTTCAGTGTCATGCTCTATTAATGGTGAGCTGGGTGAAGACGTGAAATTCCAGCACTAAGATCCCTAAGATCACTAACTGATCAAGCTTGAGCTCTATACCTTTGAATACAGGGATTATTTAAAAGCTGGAGTAAATAAATGTGTTTTTAATCTACCTTTAAACATTGTTACTCATTCAGAATCACAAACAGTTACAGAAAGGCTATTCCAAAGTTGAGACCCTTATAGAAAAACGTTTGAATCAGCGTGTCAGACTCGTCTACCTCGGGATAAAGCGGCTGCGCATAGGAAGTGCAGAGCCGCCGCGCTTTAACGCGCTGAAGGGAGCCAGGCACGCAGGTAGCAGAAAATCAGGTTTATTAAAGGTGTAGAAACACCAACAAGCATGAGGTACGAACTGAGAGTGACATAAAACAAACGACGAACACAGAGGACGAGAAACACCGGAAATAAATACAAAACGACACCCGACCATGTGCACAAAACAAACCAATGACAAGAAGGAGTTAATTAACTAAACTAAAGACAAATCAACGTTAATTAACTCGACAGAACGGAAGGAAACACAGAACAGGTGACAGGTGCCCTACGCACCTGTTACACAGCGGTTATGCTATTAATTTGTAAAGTGATAAAGTGATCTATTTTGCGTGCTGTACTCACACACATAGTCTTTAGAAATGCTAACTGGCGCTATATAGTAAGAATTACTCTAAGATAACCTACCTCCTGGTGTTTGATTACACAGTTGAATGAGTTCTAGCCCTGGAGAATTTTGTTTGTAATTAACAACATAATATATATATATAAACATCCATTCATTCATTCATTCATTATCTCCCGCTTTATCCTCTATTAGGGTCACGGCGGGGTTCCCCATGCCCATCCAGGGGAGAACGTTTCGGTCGCTGGGCAGATAGACCCAGGACAGGACGCCAATCCATCGCTGGGCACACACTCACTCACTCACACAGACACACTCTATATGGGGGCAATTTGGAGAATTCAACTGACTTGATCCATGTTTTTGGACTGTGGGAGGAAACCGGAGAACCTGGAGGAAACCCACACAGACACGGGGAGAACATGGAAACTCCACCCAGATGGGGATTTGAACCGGGAATCCCTAGCGCTGAGAGGAGAACATGCCAACCACTAAGCCACCGTGCCGCCTATATATAAACAATATATAAATAAATATATATAAATATATTATATAAATGTATATGTAAAATAATGTAATTAATGAGAAACTTAACTGGGAGTCAACTTAGATAACACAGGGTTGATATGATCAAACATTTTATTTCCAGTCCAAACTACAGCTGCAGCGTTATAAATAACTAATTTAATGATTTTTTAGAACATCCTGTCTTAAGTTAATTACAATAATAATTATAATCTAACCTTGTGGTTATAAAGGTGTGAATTAGTTTCTCTGCATTATAGAAGTTTTTATTTTAACTTTGAGATGTTACAAAGGTGCGGGAGCATGGTGGCTAGGTGGTTAGCACATTCTCCTCTCAGCACTAGGGATTCCCGGTTCGAATCCTAATCTGGGTCGAGTTTCCATGTTCTCGTGTCCGCGTGGGTTTCCTCCGGTTTCTCTGGTTTCCTCCCACAGTCCAAAAACATGGATCAAGTCAATTGAGTTCTCCAAATTGCCCCATATAGAGTGTGTTTGTGTCCTGTCCTGGGTGTATCTGCCCAGCGCCCGAGACGTTCTCCCCTGGATGGGCATGAGGAACCCCCCCGCGACCCTAATCGAGGATAAAGTGAAAGATAATGGATGGATGTTACAAAGGCTGAAAAAATGCATTTTTTTAGCAATATTGCTAATATGCTTGTTGAATGAGCGATCTAAAAAGAGATCAATAAAGATCAATAAATACTTTACTGAACTGGCTGTAATCACGGATTTAGCAAAATTTCTTTACACTGCTTGATTTCTTTAATACCACTTTCAAGCTTATTTTCAAAATAACATTTTTGCTATTTCAAAAAATGTATTTTATGATTAAAAGACAAAAATTGAAATTAAATTTATAGAGCTGTTAAACATATTGTGTTTCACATGCAGTACCTAGCTCCTGAGGTCATAAGGAAAAAGCCTTATGACAACACCGTGGATTGGTGGTGCTTGGGCTCTGTGCTCTATGAGATGCTTTATGGCCTGGTAAGAAAAATGTTTTTGCATTTTGATAATTTTCTACCATTAAGAAATTCCATCAGCTATATGGATTACATTGTTTAATGAAGCTCAAATCCAAACAACTTATTTCAGTTTCGGCTTTTATTTTAATCTAATTTAATGAGTTTAGCAACTTTGTTTTATTATATGTCAATTTATAAGCTACTATGAACATGGAATTTGTCCAAAGGTCTTTAATCTTTGGACTAGAAGACTAAAATGGTTTTTTTTAATATATTTTTTTTCCTCTCTATATATGTTCTGTACAGCCCCCATTCTACAGCAGGGATACACATGAGATGTATGAGAATATCTTGCATAAGGAGCTGCCAATGCGGCCTGGCATTTCCACCGCTGCCTGGTCCATTTTACAGGCTCTGCTGGAGAAAGACAATAGAAGAAGGCTGGGATGCAGGGATGACTTTGTGAGTCTCTATTGTTGTATTGTTAGAAAGGCAGACTGTAGCTTTCAGTCAAAAACTGACCAGCATAGAATATCAATCAGCTCTTAAGCCGTTTGGATTATCTGTTTTTAAACACGCAGGTTGTGTGCCTGACACCTCTGAACGAGCTTGAAGAATTTAGAATTTTAATTTCATGATTGAATAGTTACCTGTTAGTGCCTTGCATGAAAATGGTTGATGGATGCCGCTCAATCTATATATTTGGAATCTCAGACTCCAAACAGCTCTAATGTAGCACTTCAGCACACACAACACTGTTATGCATTATGTGTACACATCTCCCCCTGGTGGTAAAATTACATTATGTGGTGTTTTTTGCATTGCATTATGCCAGTGATTCTCAATTATTTTCTGTTAAGCCCCCCTAGGAAGAAGAAAACATTTTGCGCCCCTCCTACACACGCACACTCACCTCACCCCCCCCCCCCCCCCCATGACAAAATGGGATAGTAAAAATGGGAAGTATTTTTACACGCCCACTGTTGTAGGATTTGTCTATAAATGTGTTAAGTTCACCTCTTTTATAACAATGTATCCTTATTAACAATAAATAAAGAAATATAGATCAACTTAGAACAGAATCATTTGATTAACTTTGTTTTTTAGTTTGTAACAGAAACGAATGAAATCCGTATTTAAACTAGAAACATTTTTGAACTGACTGGCATTTGATACTAAAAAATGAAATGAAATAAAATTAATAAATAATAATAAATTCAAATTCATCAGCAACATTAATTCAGGAGCACAATTTATTATTAACACTTTAACCTACAAAACTAAAATGAATACGACAATTTGTTCTGTTTTTTTTTTTTTTTTTTTTTTTTTTTGGCTCCAACGCGCCCGTTTTGCAGCGCACAGCTTTTCTGAAGTAGCTTTCATAAAGTGGGATGATTGCTGGTTATACGCGTCACGTTTACGATTAAAAAACTCAAGCGGTTTATCAGCGTGATCGGGGTGTAATGTCTTTAAGTGACGCCTTCATTTATTTGGCTTCATGCTGTCCACTGCCAACATTTTAAGACACAGAAGACACACCGGTCTTTCTTCATCTCCCACTTTAGTTACAGTGAAGTTACAGTGAAGCCAGGCGCTACGTTCGCTTCGACATTTAGTTTTCGGTTGACTTTTGTTGCGCTCATTATCTTTGTCTCTCTTCGCCTTTCTCTCAGTTAAATATTTTTCCAAGATGTCTATTGAGGGTTTGTTCAGTACACTTAATATCACTTGCTCTGTGATATCTTGTTATGCGCCCCCCAGGCACCACACTGCACCCCCCCATGAGGGCGCGCCCCACTATTTGAGAAGCACTGCATTATGCTGTGTTCTGCCAAGCTATGGTAGTCTGACATGACTTCAAAACCATATCATAACAATCATTGTTTCATTGGATTAAAAGTTATAATTAAAATGTATCATAAGATATAATAATAAGATATGACATGGTACACCAACACACACTAACAAACACACATAAGCACTCACACTTGCTCAGTTCATCAGTTCATTTTACTAACATGTTTTTGGATTGTAAGAGGAAACCAGAGTTAATGAAGAAAACATACAAACTCCTCACAGGAAGGACTTCGTCTGCCCTGCCCAAAAATGAAACAGAGGCGAGACCTTTTCAATGTATCAGACATTGTAATTGGAAACACAACTAAACACAACTATAACATTTTATTCTGTAAAAAGCTCCTGATAATTCTGATCTAATTTATGAAATTCAGACCCAAACAGCCGGACGTGTTTTGGTTTCTAAATTGTATAAAACATGACCCTGAGTGTACGCTAACAAGATAACAATGTCTTATCTGTTTGTTCTTTTTCAGACTGAAATAAAAGAGCATGCATTTTTCTCCTGCATTAACTGGGATGACCTGGTACAGAAAAAAATTCCACCCCCGTTTAACCCCAGTGTGGTAAATGCCATTTATATTAAAACTTTTAATGTTATTCTTAACCATCCGTCCATTATCTTCTTTATCCTATATTAGACTCGCGGGGGGGTTCCCCATGTCCATCCAGGGGAGAACGTTTCGGGCGCTGGGCAGATACACCCAGGACAGGATGCCAATCTATCGCTGGACACACACTCACTCCATATGGGGCAATTTGGAGAATTCAGTTGACTTGATCCATGTCTTTGGACTGTGGGAGAACCGGAGAACCCAGAGGAAACCCACAAGGAATCCCTAGCGCTAAAAGGCGAACGTGCCAACCATTAACCACATGGGGGGGGGGGGGGGGGGGGTTTCCCCATGCCCATCCAGGGGAGAACATTTCAGGCGCTGGACAGATACAACCAGGACAGGGCGACAGTCTATCGCTGGGCACACACGCACTCACTCACACATACACACTCTATATGGGGCAATTTGGAGAACTCAATTGACGTGATCCATGTTTTTGGACTGTGGGAGGAAACTGGAGAACCCAGAGGAAACCCACGCGGACACTGGGAGAACATGGAAACTCCAGATTGGCATTCGAACCGGGAATCCCTAGCTGAGAGGAGAACATGCCAACCACTAAGCCACCGTGCCGCCCATATAGATGTTTTATTTGCATATTAACAAATTTCTCTGTAATAAAATGTCTTCACATTAGATTATATGAGTGTTTTATCCTAAGATTGCTTCACTGCGGGCGGCACGGTGGTTTAGTGGTTAGCACGTTCGCCTCTCAGCGCTAGGGATTCCCGGTTTGAATCCCCATCTGGGTGGAGTTTCCATGTTCTCCCCGTGTCTGCGTGGGTTTCCTCCGGGTTCTCCGGTTTCCTCCCACAGTCCAAAAACATGGATCAAGTCAATTGAATTCTCCAAATTGCCCCATATAGAGTGTGTTTGTGTGAGTGAGTGTGTGCCCAGCGATGGATTGGCGCCCTGTTCTGGGTGTATCTGCCCAGCACCCGAGACGTTCTCCCCTGGATGGGCATGGGGAACCCCACCGCGACCCTAATAGAGGATAAAGCGGGAGATAATGAATGAATGATTGCTTCACTGCTTGTTTCTATTCTTTACAGGAGTCGCAATATGACATTTCCAACTTCGATCCTGAGTTTACAGAAGAATCTGTTCCCAACTCTGTTTGCTTCTCCAACGATCATTCTATCGTAAACGCCAGTGTCATGGAGGCTGATGATGCTTTTTTGGGTTTTTCCTATGCTCCACCTTCAGATGACTCCTTCTTGTAAAAACCTATAAGACCAGTGCTATAATTGTCATTTTTAGATCAAAGGGAAGAATCTGCCCACTTCAGTCTATTAACATTCATGTTTGTTTCATCGGCAGAAAGAGACATTAGGTGTTGTGGATCTTTATTTTTAAACTTTCCAGCACAGATTTATATATTTGTGTTCTATGCCTCAGATCATGAGATACAGTCCAAGTGCTGGTGGCATTGTCAGAGCAATAGTGTTTCCAAACAGAATACTTTTTATATACATTCCAGGTTAAAATATGTTATAAACGTAAGTATTGCTTATGGTGCAGTACGATCTTTATGCACTTATGATTGATTTAGTCAAACTTTCAAAATGTAATTAACCCATAGTTTAAAAAGACTTTCCATATGTTGAGGATTTGTAGAAATCGCTGTGTTTTTACCAAAGATGCTTATGGTTTTGTAATAAGGTCATGATTTAAGATTTAACAAATTAAAATTATTGTGAAAAGTAAAAATTAAATTTCTTATATATGCAGACATCTGATGTTCATGTCCTGATTGATAAAACACTACACAGTCAGATAGTATTTATAATTGGGTTATATTTGCATAATGTTCTCAAAGATAAGTGTACATATACAGGTACAAGGATGCACTTTCATTTGTCTGGATTACAACATACTGTGTGAAAGTTAATGGTTTATTGTCATTACTTAGAGGGAAATAATTCATGTTAAATTAATTGATTTTTGAGAGGCGGCACGGTGGCTTAGTGTTTAGCATGTTCTCCTCTCAGCGTTAGGGATTCCCGGTTCGAATCCCCATCTGGGTGGAGTTTCCATGTTCTCCCCGTGTCCGCGAGGGTTTCCTCCGGGTTCTCCAGTTTCCTCCCACAGTCCAAAAACATGGATCAATTCAATTGAGGTCTCCAAATTGCCCCATATAGAGTGTGTGTGTGTGTGTGTGTGAGTGAGTGTGTGCCCAGTGATAGATTGGCGCCCTGTCCTGGGTGTATCTGCCCAGCGCCCGAAACGTTCTCCCCTGAATGGGCATGGGGAACCCCCCCGTGACCGTAATAGAGGATTAAGAGGAAAATAATGAATGAATAATTGATTTTTGAATCGTTTATACATAAATAGAAAAGGTTATATTTTTAAGCTTAGTTTTTCACATTTAGTTTGCTAACAAAAAGACTTTCCTACTCAAATGTTTTCCTGTGCACACATTAGTTTAGATATCAGGAGTTGGAACAAATCTAATTCATCAGGTTTATCATACTTTGAAGTCTGTGTGGTTCTTCAGAGCCTCTCTTTAGTTGTTTAGTTTATGTTGATTCGCGTTTTCTACACAATTACTTAATTTTGAATGATTACAACAATGTAATCATTACTTAATTTTGAATGATTAAAACAATGTAATTCTGCAATAATTATTTTATGACTTTTAAGTACATATTTTAATATTTAAGAATATTTATCATACTGAGATTTTAACAACAGAAGAACTACAAACGATTAGCTATAGCTCATTTAATTAGTAAGTGTTATTATATTTGTTTATTCATCAGTAAATTAATAGTTTTCCTGTATCAAAAATAAACCAGTTATTTTAATTTATATATATATATATATATATATATATATATATATATATATATATATATATATATATATATATATATATATATATATTAATAAATATTTTTTCAGTAAATGTAACATTAAAGATTTCTCTACAATTATTTTGTACAGGTGACATTTATTATATAGAAATTTAAACAGAAATCCAGGTTCTGTGCAGTAATTGTTGTTGCGCGGTTCTCTTGGCTCGTACGCCCTAAAGGCCTAGTTTCAGTTTTTCCAAATGACTTTTAACCAAATCCCCTTTTAACCAATGAATTAAGTTTTAATGAAGGAAAATTATATTTTATTACCACGTAAAGGTAATGCATTTAGTTGTATTTAACCTTCAGCCCTTTTGGGGAAATCAGGTTCAAGTTCATATTGCCAAATCATGTTTCTTTTACTAAACGGACACCTAATCATCACACAATCTGTACATTAGTGTCCTACACTGTTGATGCTGCCTGGCCCCTCAAGGAGGACGAGTCCCCCACTGAGCCTCGATCCTCACAACATAACAGGGAGTTTTTTTCTTGCCACCGTGGCTTCGGCTTGCTCTTTTGGGGTTTAAAGGTTTATAAAACTGTAAAGCTGCTTTGTGACAATGTACTTAAAAGTGCTATATCAATGAATTACTTGAACATCTTTCTTGGTAAACCGTTAAAACAGTTTTAATGCATTCATTTCTATGTGGCACTAGATTGTCCAAGAATTTACTTAAGTATTGCTTATGGTGCAGTACGATCTTTATGCACTTATGATTGATTTAGTCAAACTTTCAAAATGTAATTAACCCCTAGTTTAAATAGACATTCCATATGATGAGGTTTTGCAGATATCGGTGTGTTTTTAAAAAAAAAAACATAGATGCTTATGGTTCAAAGACTTATAAAACTGTAAAGCTGCTTTGTGATAATGTACTAAAAAGCGCTATATCAATTAATTACTTGAACATCTTTGTGTTCAATCCCAACATTCTTGGTGGGGCAGCACAGTGGCTTAGTGGTTGGCACGTTTGCCTCTCGGCGATAGGGATTCCCGGTTCGAATCCCCATCTGGGTGGAGTTACCATGTTCTCCCCGTGTCCGTGTGGGTTTCCTCCGGGTTCTCTGGTTTCCTCCCACAGTCCAAAAACATGGATCAAGTCAATTGAGTTCTCCAAATTGCCCCATATAGAGTGTGTATGTGTGTGTGTGTGAGTGAGTGTGTACCCAGTGATAGATTGGCGCCCTGTCCTGGGTGTATCTGCCCAGTGCCCGAAACGTTCTCCCCCCCCCCCCCCCCCCCCCCAACAACCCTAAGATAGGATAAAGCGGAAGATAATGGATGGATATAAGATCTTTCTTGGTAAAACGGGTGGTTGGCTTAGTGGTTAGCACGTTCTCCTCTCAGCACTAGATTCCCGGTTCGAATCTCAATCTGGGTGGAGTTTCCATGTTCTCCCCGTGTCCGCGTGGGTTTCCTCCGGGTTCTCCGGTTTCCTCCCACAGTCCAAAAACGTGGATCAAGGTAATTGAGTTCTCCAAATTGCCCCATATAGAGTGTGTGTGTGTGAGTGAGTGTGTGCCCAGCGATGGATTGGCGTCCTGTCCTGGGTGTATCTGCCCAGCGCCCGAAACGTTCTCCCCTGGATGGGCATGGAGAAAGCGGTTTTAATGCGTTGATTTCTATGTGGCACAAGATTGTCCAAGAAATGATCCGAACAAATGACTCTTAAATACGAATCGTTTTACAGTTCACACTGATTCGAATCAATGACTCGTCGGGTTCTGTCAGTGAGGTGCTGCAGGTGCTTAAGGCGGGAAAAGCACACACGATCCGAAAGTTTACAACGTTTTTTAGTTACAAATCAGTCAAGTTATATTTTTAACATCCAGAACATGGAGGAAAGGCTGTCTCTGAAACAGTCCATACTTCTTTACATGGACAGAAGTGGAGGCTTGAGGAAATTGGTAGAAACCTGCAAAGCCCTTAAGGGTCTGTTTTAAATTCTCTTTCCAGTTTACGTTTTAAAAGTTCATTTAGTCAGCTGCTCCGTTAAGGTAACGTAACTGTACGGAGCCCCTGAAGTGACATGGAAGAAAAAATATATATAATGCGAGATTTCGCAATAATTGTATTTATATTTATTGCGAGATCTCGCAAAACTAACGGTCCGCTTGCATTAAGTAGTCGCTTCAGGTGTCTCTCGTGTTGGAATTTCATTCATTCATTCATTATCTCCCGCTTTATTCTCTATTAGGGTCGCAGTGGGGTTCCCCATGCCCATCCAGGGGAGAACGTCTCGGGCGCTGGGCAGATACACCCAGGAAAGGACGCCAATCCATCGCTGGACACACACTCACTCACACAGACACACTCTATATGGGGCAATTTGGAGAACTCAATTGACTTGATCCATGTTTTTGGACTGTGGGAGGAAACCGGAGAACCCGGAGGAAACCCACGCGGACACGGGGAGAACATGGAAACTCCACCCAGATGAGGATTCGAACCGGGAATCGCTGAGAGGCGAACGTGCTGACCACTAAGCCACCGTGCCGCCCGTGTTGGAATTTATTAAACATAAAAAGACATGAAATGCATTATTTGTAAGGTTTTTTATACTTTGTAATGCTCTTTATTTCTGTAATGACATTTACTATTTCAGATAGTTCAAACAACTGCTGAATGACTGCAGGGAACGGAGGGAATGGTCATTTGCGGGATGAGCATGGCAAAGTGCAGGGGTGTCCGATCACAGGGTGAGCTGTAGACTGAGGGAGCAGGTCACATTTTTTAAATGTAATGGTCAGACTGTGGCTCAAGAAGTCCCCATCATATATGGAAGGTCCATTCACATTCATCAGAATCAGAATATCTTTATTGTCATTATACCAGGTATAACGAAATTAAGGTGCCATACTTTTCGGTGTCACATACTTAAATTTACACAGAAGATAGAGATAAAGAGATTTAAAAGAGTACACTATAATTTACAATTTACAAAAAAATTTGAAAGAAAGAAAGAATCTTATTTACAATAGTGTATAAGAATGTATAACCTGAGTTTGAATTGTATTTATATATTGCACGTTTTTTATTTTTTTATTTTATTTTTATTGCACCAAAATTGCACGTTCAAGAGTGAATTATGACTGTAAAAAATTTACAATGCACCATTTAGTGTTCGAATAGCGGTTGGGTAGAAGCTATTTCTGAGCCGGTTTGTTTTTGTTTTAATTGCTCTGTAACGTCTACCTGATGGTAGCAGCTCTAGGAGATGGTGACCGGGGGTCCACACACAGAAGGACATCCCACCTAAGGGCTAAATACCGAAGCGGGATCTTTGAGAATTCAGAGCTCTCTCATCAATTGCAGTCGTCTGCCATTGATGGTTTTTCCTGTACACTTGTTTTTCTCTTCAGTAAAACACATTAAGTTCTTTTGGAACAAAGCCGCCGACTTATGACTGTTTTATTGGAACATAACACTCACACAGCACTGATTTGATGTCTTTATATTGCAAGCCAATCACAAAATAAAACTCAGTAAAACTTTTCCACGGATGAACGTTCTCCATTGTGATTGTTTATTGTTGTTGACCCGGAAACTGACCTGAAAGTACGTCAATTTATAATAAACTATGGCGAGATCTCGCAATAAATATAAATATAACTATTGCGAGATCTCGCATTATATTTTTTTTCTTCCATGGCACTTTAGGGGCTCCGTATAACTGCGTAGTGATTCATTCAGGAAAAAGATTAACTATATATCTAAATAACTATGTTTAAGAAGGTTATTAAATTAAATTGCCTGCTGTCATGTTTTGTGAAATATTGCATCTAATTTATTACAGAGCAGAAATTGTATATTACATCGTTTGCTGGGGAGCGGCACGGTGGCTTAGTGTTTAACATGTTCTCCTCTCAGCACTAGAGATTCCCGGTTCGAATCTCCATCTGGTTTCTATGTTGTCCGGGTTTCCCCCGGGTTCTACGGGTACCTCCCACAGTCCAAAAACATGGATTAAGTCAATTGAGTTCTTCAAATTGCCCCCTATAGAGTGTGAGTATGTGCCCAGTGATAGATTGGCGCCCGAGACGTTCTCCCCTGGATGGGCATGGGGAACCCCACCGCGACCCTAATATAGGATAAAGAGGAAGATAATGAATGAATGAATCGTTTGCTGGTTTAAACATTTTTTTATTCCAGATTGAAAGTGTTTTATTTATTGTGGATACAACCAACACAACATCCATCCATCCATCCATCTATCCATTATCTTCCGCTTTATCCTCTACTAGGGTCGCGGGGGGGTTCCCCATTCCCATCCAGGGGAGAACGTCTCGGGCGCTGGGCAGATACACCCAGGACAGGGCGCCAATCTATCACTGGACACACACTCACTCACACATACACACTCTATATGGGGCAATTTGGAGAATTTAATTCACCTTGATCAATGTTTTTGGACTGTGGGAGGAAACCTGGACGAAACCCACACGGACACGGGGAGAACATGGAATCTCCACCCAGTTTGGGATTGGAACCGGTAATCCCTAGCGCTGAGAGGCGAACATGCTAACCACTAAGCCACCGTGCTTCCCACACAAGATACAATTTATAGAATTATAGTTAAATAAATAGTAACAAATAAAAATAGAGAAACTGTATGCCTGTGGGAGATGTATGATTTACTAGGCTTATGGCATTACAATGTACCTATTCAGGCTTTGTTTAGAAAAAAAATAACTAATTGTTATGGACAGCATTAAGTCATCGTGGAAAGTACATTTTTCAGGTTATGTCTTTATTTATTTTATTAAGCATTTTATAAAGCGATTAATTTATAAACCCATGGATCCTCTGTATTAAATGTGTGCTGATGGTACAACAGACCCGTATACCAACCATAATATTCACAGCACCATTGTGACTCCTCACATCTAATGGAACTTCACCACTGAAAATTGTTGACTTTGTGCAAAATTTTTAAAGAAAATGAAAAGTGATATGTGGGTAATATATAATTTCTTAAATATTTATGTCAAGGTATATGCAAATAATAACATTGATTAAACTACAGTTTGTTTAACGCTTTATTTTGTTTGTTTTTGTGATGTGTATGTTACTATGTAACTATTTTTTTTAGATTCCCAGCAGGTGTATAGCTTTAGTTTTGAAGTAAACCCCTCTGAAATTGTCGAACTTGATGCCAGACTTGGAGACTGTATATTACACGATCCTCAAAAAGCAACTTCACTCTTTCAAGCTGTGAGTTACTGTTGGAATGTTTTGTAGCAGTCACTATTACTGTTTAAAAGGATTAGCAAATATATGGTGGTTCCACACGCCATCACACTCATGAACAGCTGAACATTAAAACATACTTTCTGGATCCAGATGTTCTCTGCTCTTTGTTCTCCATATTTATATTTATATCTATTTAACTCAGCCTGCACTGTTTTTTTATTATTATTCATTCATTCATTCATTATCTTCCTCTTTATCCTCTATTAGGGTCGCGGGGGGGGGTTCTCCATGCCCATCCAGGGGAGAACGTCTCGGGCGCCGGGCAGACACACCCAGGACTATTTTTTTTATTTATTATTTTACTGCTGCACTAGCACCTTATTTTTCAAATACACAATTATGCACATGTTATGTTTACAGGTGTGTGTGTGTGGGTGTGTTTGTGGGTGTGTGCGGATTTTGCACGTTAGGTTTACAGGTGTGCGTGTGTGTGTGTGTGGGTGTGTGCGGATGAGGATGGCTATTTTGGGTGTCTTTCTGTTACATCTGTCTTTTTGTTACTTCTGTAATGTCAGTTTATTGTGCACTGTGAGCTACTGTAACCAAGGACAAATTCCTTGTATGTGTGAGCATACTTGGCCAATAAAGCCTGATTCTGATTCTGATTCTGGTGCATTTATTCATTTGGCAGGTTTGTTTTCTGGCAATAAAGACATTGTCACTTATAGAGAACATACATACAGAAAACCAGGTAATTACTGTTAATTTTAATGACTTTTTATAGTTTGAACTTGAATTGAATGTCTATATTAAACGTTTTAACTTCTTGTAGGTTAATGTTGTTTTGAAGCCAACACATTTACCACCGTTTTCCAACTACATCCTGGATTTAGCTGAGTATCCTCGTGGCTATGGTCTGATGAGGCCAATGGCACTGGAGGGTCTGGTAATTGCCATGACTTGTGTCACAAAATACACACAAGGGGCTCGATTCCTCTGTGCCGAAGATAAATGCTTATGCTCAAGAGGTAACCGCTTTAAAAAAATCTCCCGAGCTTCAGTGATGTTTGTAGAAATATATTTTGTTTTAAATGTTGTTACGTACTCCCAGGTTTCCACAACATTAGAGTTCATGCACCAGGAGCCACTGAGGCCGCCACTGTTCGTAGTGACTTTATTTGCTTTCTTTGCTCTTCACCGCTTAAAGAAGATGTGAAGTCTCGTGTTTTAGGAGGTAAGAGCCACATGATAACTATTTATAAGCGTGTTTATCTAAGGTTTTTAAAAGCTTATATTTTTGTGCCTTAAAAATCGTTCAAAATTGCGACATATGCCTAAAAGAGGTTAAAATATTCCATTTAGGTTCATTTACCATGTTAATGTAAAAACATTTGGAACATTTTCCTTATAAAATCTACCCATTTTAAATAGGACTAAATTCAGTTTCTATTATTAAATGTATAACAAATGATGACAATAAAATACAAGTCACTGACTCTGGCCTACAGAACCATTTCTGGATCTTCCCCCTCCTACCTTCACTCTATCTTTTCAAAATACACTCCGACTCGTTCACTTCGCTCCAGTGATGATTGCCACCTGGCGGTTCCACTTCACCGAGGAGCTAATTCTCACTCTGTGGTGTTCTCCACTGCAAAATGGTGGAACGATCTTCCCAACTCTGTCCGTAAGGCAGAATCACTAAACAGTTTTTAGAAACTACTGAAGATGCATCTCTTTAACAAATACCTGGTATAGAAAAAAAAAAGGGGGGGGGGGCGCAGCATCAAATAACAATCAGGTTTGATGATATTACAGTGTAGCTGGTTTTCTGCATAACTTCTCAATTGTGATGTTCTCATTTGTAAGTCGCTTTGGATAAAAGCGTCTGCTAAATGACTAAATGTAATGTAAATGTAATAAAGAAAATATAAATGATGGCCATCCTTTTGAAATAATTCTTTTGCTATGATCATGTGTAGACAAACAACTTGTTGAGTTTGTGCACGCGAGTGCATTGGATCTGTTGGGAGTCCACAAACCTACTTCCTTAAGATATCAGTCTGTCACATTGTTTTTAAGAGGTAAGTTAACAAAAGAAAAAAACAGCTCAGTTTACAATTTTGACTGTAAGATGTTAATCTGACTTAAATGGGCCCCTAGCCATGCGTTTTAAACAACTGTATGCCTCCAACCTTTTGGGAACAGTTTTGGAAAGTTTTTCTCTTCCTTCATAAACCTGTACATCAAAGCAAGATCCATACAGAGTTCTTTAGCTTTAGGTTCAGTTTAGTGTCGAAGGACTTAAGGTTTGCACAGAAACTTAACTTTGATCCCATTGAGCAGTTTTTTAAACTAGACTTAAGATTGTAAGCCACGTCCTCTTGTTTAAAGTCAATGTATGACCTTATAAATGTGATTTTGGATTAGATGGTGAATATTTTCATTGTCGTACTCCTAAATATTGTTGAAAGGATTTTTACAAAAGTAGAAAGTTATGTCTGCGAAGAAGAAACCAATTTAAAATGGGATGTTGTAAAGACACCTGTACATGTAATGTGTAAGTGTTAATACATTTGTCTATAGTATATCATATGCAAAATTAATGTTAAACCTCATCATGTGTTGATTAATAAAACAATAAGGCATGAGAGAGTGTGCGTTATTGTGAATAAATCACGGGAAAGAACTGTTGTGTTGCTAATTACACAACTGTGACCATCAACAATGATTATGTTTTTACTTATTTTATTGTTTCTTAATGCCAGAAAGTTTTGTAACATATTGTCAGACTCGCCTACCTCGGAATAAAGCGGCTGCGCATAGGAAGCGCAGAGCCGCCGCGCTTTAACGCGCTGAAGGGAGCCAAGCACGCAGGTAGCAGAATAACAGGATTTATTAAAGGTGTAAAGACACCAAAAGCATAGAGGTACAACCCGACAAGTGACATAAAATAAACCAATGACAAGAACGAGTTAATTAACTAAACTAATGATCAATGAACGTTAATTAACTCAAAAGAATAAAAGAAACACAGGAAAGGTGCCCTAGGCACCTGTTACACATATCTCTATAATACATTTTTTCTACAAAATTAAACAATTTAAAGAACATCATCCAAAAGTGGTGATCATTTTTGCCCAAGGTTGTATATATTTCTTTAATATGTGTATTCAACTGATAAATTGGTTTCAGAGGAGGAATCGTCCTCTTTACAGTAACAGAAAATAATATAGTGTCAGATACCTGGCACATTTTTATGAATCGGTGTTTTATGTAGTGTCTAAAAAGTCATGACTGTTGGATGCCGATTCCCTAATGAGTTCAGCGGGGCTGTAGGGTTAAATATACTTTTAAAACAATATACTAAATACTAAAAACAATGTACTAAATATACTTTTAGTACAATTATGTAGAAAAATGCTTTGTATAGATTTGCAAACGAGAAAATAAGTACCATTTTAAACACAGCTTGTATTAATGTTTCTAATTTTTTTAGATTCTTAAACTTTGGAATGTTTATTTTGTCCCCAGATGAACTTTGCAACTCTATGAAGATGGGCAGACACTACAGAGTAGTTGGGATACCAGTTCATGTTTATCAGTGGCCCAGCCTTACTTGGAGCGTAGAGGCTTGCACGGTTCAACCATTCATACCAGAATGTAAGTAATCCCTTGAACACTGGATAAAAACAACATTTTAAAAAATATTTAAGGACATTATGGTTACATAATGTTTTCACCCTTTAGTCCCCTGCCTGGTTAGCAGAAATTTCCAGGCCCTTCATGCTGCCTCAGCCTGTTCTCCATGGAGATTCTCTGCTATTGTGGCAAACTCATTCGGCTCCGCAGTTGTGCCACCCGGTCTCTACAGTACACTTAAACTGGCACTGCTTCTCAGTCTGATACAGACAGAAGACCAAAATTCAGAACCACACAACCACCTGGATGTACTTGCAATCACCAGTGACACACTTATCATTGAGAGGTATTTACATTTGGTCATTTAGCAGACGCTTTTATCCAAAGTGACTTACAAGGTGAGCACAGGGTTAATCACAACATCCCTGGAGCAATGAGGGTTAAGGGTCTTACACAAGGACCCACATTGGTAACTTCAGTAGACCTGGGATTTGAACCCCCAACCTTCAGATTGATAACCCAACACCCTAACCACTGAGCTACCGCACCCACATACGCCCCCCTCTACCGCACGATAGAGAGGTAAAACTAATGGGGTGGAAAAATATGTTATTAGTTTGATTATGTTGTTGGAAAACTCCAGTATTCAAATATTCTACATTTAAATATTGTAAAGATATAAGATATTTTTGAGCAGCAATTCTTACTACACATTGTAATTAAAGCTTACCGTATTTTCCGGACTATAAGGCGCACCTAAAAGCCTAAAATGTTCCCAGAAATCGGACGTGCGCCTAATAATCCGGTGCGCCTTATACGTGTACTGAGTTCCAAAATCTATAAAAGTATTGTTGTGCGAGCGGGTGGTTTTTTCCACATATCGCCGCCCTGCTGATCTGTGACTCCATGCGCGCTCATCTCACAGACGACGTGAAAAGCCGAGTGAAGAATATTAATTTGGAGCTTGCCGTCATTCCGGGAGGATTAAATAAAGAAGTCCGACCGCTGGACATTGGCGTAAACGGGGCGTTTAAAGTAAAGTTGCGGGCGGCGTGGGAGCGATGGATGATAGACGGCGAACACACGTTTACTAAAACTCGGGAGGCGGCGGCGGGGCGAGTTACGCCACCGTCTGTGAATGGATTGTGGATGCCTGCGCTGAGGTTTCTGCTGTAACCGTCGTCCGAGCTTTCACGAAAGCCGGCATCGTTGCCGAACGGCCGCCTGGCGACGAGACGGACTCAGACATTGATGAGAGGGAACCCGGAGTGCTCGATAGAGAACCAGCTTTTTAATTCAGACACAGAAGACGAGGACTTTGATGGATTTGTGGGAGAAGAATGATTAAAATAATGTGTGTTTTATCAAGTAGTAGAATAAACTTCAATTATAAATCAGCGTTTTGCATCCTTTACTTTTCTTGTAGATCGTATGTTTTAGCGAGTGCCTTATAATACGCTGCCGTACAGAATAAGTACCGTACAGAAATAGAGTCCGTAATTGAGACTGCGCCTTATAGTACGGTGCGCCTTATACGTGGGACAAATACAGAAATAGACCCCGTAATTCAGACTGCGCCTTATAATACGGTGCGCCTTATGGTCCGGAAAATACAAGGAATGATCTCAGGAGGGGGCGGCACGGTGGCTTAGTGGTTGGCATGTTCTCCTCTCAGTGCTAGGGATTCCCGGTTCGATTCCCAATCTGGGTGGAGTTTCCATGTTCTCCCCGTGTCCCCGTGGGTTTCCTCCGGGTTCTCCGGTTTCCTTCCACAGTCCAAAAACATGGATCAAGTCAATTGAGTTCTCCCAAATTGCCCCATATAGAGTGTGTCTGTGTGAGTGAGTGTGTGCCCAGCGATAGATTGGCGCCCTGTCCTGGGTGTATCTGGCCGGCGCTCGAGATGCTCTCACCTTTGAAGGTTTCTTCAAACTTTGCATTTATGAATTTGGGCAATTTACTTTATCCATCCATTATCTCCCGCTTTATCCTCTACTGGGGTCGTGGGGGGGTTCCCCATGCCCATCCAGGGGAGAACGTCTCGGGCGCTGGGCAGATACACCCAGGACAGGGCGGCAATCCATCACTGGGCACACACTCACTCACACAGACACACTCTATATGGGGCAATTTGATGAATTCAATTGACTTGATCCATGTTTTTGGACTGTGGGAGGAAACCGGAGAACCCGGAGGAAACCCATGTGGACACGGGGAGAACATGGAACTCCACCCAGATGGGGATTCGAACCGGGAATACCTAGCGCTGAGAGGCGAACGTGCTAACCACTAAGCCACCGTGCCGCCGCAATTTACTTTATTCGTTCATTCATTCATTCATTATCTCCCGCTTTATCCTCCACTAGGGTCGTGGGGGGGGGTTCCCCAATGTCTAGGGCGCTGGGCAGATACACCCAGGACAGGGTGCCAATCTATCACTGGGCACACACTCACTCACACAGACACACTCTATATGGGGCAATTTGGAGAATTCAATTGAAATTATTGGGGAATCGAACCGGGAATCCCTGAGTGCTGATAGGAGAACGTGCTAACCACTAAGCCACCGTGCCGCCGCAATTTACTTTATAATTATTGAAATAAATATTTCAAATCCCTTAAATTAATGGTCAGATTTTTTTCTTATTAAACTCTTAATGAAATTTAACTAAATCATTTTTGTTTGTATGAGTTTTACATATCGTACAAAAAATTCTGCACATTGCAGATTGATGATGTACAGTCTGGGCCTTGCCACAAGGGGTATTCATCATCCGGTCACAGGAGAGCTGTTTGCCTCGCTGTCCAGGGATGAGCACGGTGCAGGAACAGCTAACATCCACGCTGGCTCGGCTCTGCTTGCTGCTGGAGGGGTCTGTCTACTGGGAGACTTAATATGCTACAAAAGAGACAAAATGGAGACGCTCCAAACAGGTATCACTGACAAGACAATATGTATTGTTATGTAGTTTTGTATTGGAAAGTTAAGTTATTAAACTAAGTTTTAATGACACCCCCTAGCGACCCTAGTACTTACTATAGGATTAAGCTACATTTGGTCATTTTATTGGACGCTTTTATCCAAAACGACTTACAAGGTGAGCACAGGGTTAATCACAACATCTCTGGAGCAATGAGGGTTAAGGGTCTTGCTCAAGGACCCACACTGGTAACTTCAGTAGACCTGGGATTTGAACCCCCAACCTTCAGATTGATAACCCAACACCCTGACCACTGAGCTACCCCACCCTTAAGCTAATGATAATGACAATTCAAATAACACTTCTTTTTAATTAACAATATTTAAGCTATGGGGCGGCACGGTGACTTAGTGGTTAGCATGTTCTCCTCTCAGCACTAGGGATTCCCGGTTCGAATCCCAATCTGGGTGGAGTTTCCATGTTCTCCCCGTGTCCACGTGGGTTTCCTCCGGGTTCTCCGGTTTCCTCCCAGAGTCCAAAAACATGGATCAAGTCAATTGAGTTCTCCAAATTGCCCCATATAGAGTGTGTCTGTGTGAGTGAGTGTGTGTCCAGAGATAGGTTGGCGTCCTGTCCTGGGTCTATCTGTCCAGCGCCCGAAACGTTCTCGCCTGGATGGGCATGGGGACCCTAATATGGGATAAAGCGGAAGATAATGGATGGATGGATGGAAACTAAATCATTAATAAACTCATTGTGATGTAATCTAGTCTGTTTTTTAAAGTGAACATTAGTTGCTGAGTAACGATATGGGGCGGCACGGTGGCTTAGTGGTTAGCATGTTCTCCTCTCAGCGCTAGAGATTCCCGGTTCGAATCCCAATCTGGGTGGAGTTTCCATGTTCTCCCTGTGTCCGCGTGGGTTTCCTCCGGGTTCTCCGGGTTCCTCCCACAGTCCAAAAACATGGATCAAGTCAATTGAGTTCTCCAAATTGCCCCATATAGAGTGTGTGTGTGTCTGTGTGCCCAGTGATAGATTGACGCCCTGTCCTGGGTGTATCTGCCCAGCGCCCGAAACGTTCTCCCCTGGATGGCCATGGGTGCCCCCCCCCCCTGGATGCCCCCCCCATGACCCTGATATAGGATAAAGCAGAATAGGGGTGAGCTGCAATATTCGCTGATTCGACGATTCGATTCGGAGAACCGTAGTCGACTATGAACCTCATAGTCGAATGTACCATTTTGACCACATGGGGGCGCCCATGGCTGCTGCTAAGCATTAGTTTTTACATGAAATGTCTTGGTTTTCGTTATATATATAACCTTTTGTCAAATAAAATCATCCTAAAACTCATTGATCTGAGTGTTTTAGGTTTTTCCTTTGAGGTGGAAAAAAGTCCAGAACGGGGATCCCATTTACGGTGCTCTAGAAAAACAAGTAAAATATATATAAAAAAATATTTTTTTAAAATCCACGCTTATAGCGCCATCTTGTGGTGAAATTTTAACTGATTCGACTATCAGTCGACTATAGGGAAAATCTGACGAATCACATTCGACTATGAAAATCCTTAGTTGAAGACACCCCTAAAGCAGAATATAATGAATGGATGGATATTTAAGCTTATATGAGGTTTCTCACATAGAAGATTAACAACTAAGACAGCGGAATTTCTGAACCATCTTTATGTCCATTTGGTCTCGCACAAATGAATTGGCCTTGCTATTCCATACTTTTGAAGAAGTTGATATGCTACTAGTTTATTATCTTTTTGTGTTCTGGCAGTGTTGGAAACTCGAGCAGTGCAGGTGTTCATCCCTGGAAAGAAATACGGTGAAGATGTTAATCAGCAACTGTCCTTTCAAATACAGTGTAATTTCTGGGCTCTGGCTGACACAGCAGCGAGTTCCAGGAAGTCACTCAGGGCTGACTTCAAAACATTAGGCTCATGTGTAGGTTACCAATGAATATTTACATTTTTTTAATTAAGTATGCAACTATCATATGTGTAATGTATGTATTTGAAGATCTGGGTTTTAGTCTCAGCAGCACGGTGGCTTAGTGGTTGACATGTTCTCCTCTCAGCGCTAGGGATTCCCGGTTCGAATCCCCATCTGGGTGGAGTTTCCATGTTCTCCCCGTGTCTGTGTGGGTTTCCTCCGGGTTCTCCGGATTCCTCCCACAGTCCAAAAACATGGATCAAGTCAATTGAGTTCTCCAAATTGCCCCGTATAGAGTGTGTGTGTGTGAGTGAGTGTGTGCCCAGCGATAGATTGGCGTCCTGTCCTGGGTGTATCTGCCCGGCGCTCGAGACGCTCTCACCCCCCCCCCTTCCTAGTAGAGGACAAAGCGGAAGATAATGGATGGAAGAATCTTAGGAGGTTCTTGGTTCTGTGGTCTGATATTCACTGCATTCATAAACATTATTTCACTTCTTTACTTTTTTCACACTTTTTAGTGGTAAATTTATATTATTTGGATATGAATGTTAATTCTTACCCGTCAGTCTACATTTAACCCTCTGCAGTTTCAAGAATAAGGTTTCTTCAAACTTTGCATTTATGAATTTGTGCAATTTACTTTATCCATCCATTATCTCCCGCTTTATCCTCTACTGGGGTCGTGGCGGGGGTTCCCCATGCCCATCCAGGGGAGAACATTTTGGGCGCTGGGCAGATGTGTAATGTATGTGTAATGTATGTATTTGAAGATCTGGGTTTTAGTCTCGGCGGCACGGTGGCTTAGTGGTTGGCATGTTCTCCTCTCAGCACTAGGGATTCTCGGTTCGAATCCCCATCTGGGTGGAGTTTCCATGTTCTCCCCGTGTCCGCGTGGGTTTCCTCCGGGTTCTCCGGTTTTCTCCCACAGTCCAAAAACATGGATCAAGATCAATTGAATTCTCCAAATTGCCCCATATAGAGTGTGTGTGTGAGTGAGTGTGTGCCGAGCGATAGATTGGCGTCCTGTCCTGGGTCTATCTGCCAGTGCCCGAAACGTTCTCCCCTGGATGGGCATGGGGAACCCCCCCCCCCCGCGACCCTAATTTAGGATAAAGCGGAAGATAATGGATGGATGAATAACATGCTAGAAGCTTAGCTTGTAATACTAAATGACCGTTTGCTGTAAACGTTAGTGTGCATGGTTTTGTATGTTTGGTTATCAGTGTGTCCAAGGTTGTGTCTTTTCCATTCCATTGCATTCTTGTGGATCACACAAAACACATTGTTGTTTATTTTGTTCATGTATACAGGAGGTGGGTCCGATACCGTCTCAGGTTGCAGAGGCATTTGGACTTGCAGTACACTGTCGGGGTGCAGGAGGCGATCATCTATTCTCTGCAATGACAGTACACACCCTAATGCAAGCAATTTCCCCAGCAGAGCCCATTTATCCTGCCTGCAAACAGTTTACCACACAAGACTACCAAGAGGTTTATTTTTTACTGAAACTTAAATCCATAACTAGACTATTTTTTGACAATTCCATCAAAAACATTGTTCTTTTAACATCCATCCATCATCTTCTGCTTTATCCTCTATTAGGGTCGCGGGGGGGTTCCCCATCCAGGGGAGAACGTTTTGGGTGCTGGGCAGATACACCCAGGACAGGGCGCCAACCTATCACTGAACACAAACTCACTCACACAGACACACTCTATATGGGGCAATTTGGAGAACTCAATTGACTTGATCCATGTTTTTGGACTGTGGGAGGAAACCGGAGAACCCAGAGGAAACCCACACGGACACGGGGAGAACATTGAAACTCCACCCAGATGTGGATTCGAACCGGGAATCCCCAGCGCTGAGAGGAGAACATGCCAACCACTAAGCCACCGTGCTGCCCATTTGTTCTTTCAACATTGATATTCATTCATTATCTTCCGCTTTATCCTCTATTAGGGTCGCGGGTGGGTTCCCCATGCCCATCCAAGGGAGAACGTCTCGGGCGCTGGGCAGATACACCCAGGACAGGACGCCAATCTATCACTGGGCACACACTCTCTCACAAAGACACACTCTATATGGGGCAATTTGGAGAACTCAATTGACTTGATCCATGTTTTTGGACTGTGGGAGGAAAGCGGAGAACCTGGAGGAAACCCACACAGATACGGGGAGAACATGGAAACTCCACCCAGATGGGGATTCAAACCGGGAATCCCTAGCGCTGCCACCGTGCCGCCCTTTTGTTCTTTCAACATGATTTATTTTATTTAGAAATGCACCATAGAAGGGAATTATTCTCTGCTCTGTAGCTAAAACATTATGATGACACAGTATTTTGTCCTCAGCTTCTGGCTTTTGCTCGGAGTTTAAAGGTAGCCATGAGTCCTGAGGCTGAGGAGATGATCCATGGTTACTACATGGCCAGCCGAAGAGTGCGCGTATCAGTGTCTGCCACATCCATCAAACAGCTGTAAGTATCCAATGAAAGTAGCTGAGAGATGGTAACAAATGTAAAAACTCACAATCAGTACATTAGTATACTAAACAATATGTGATTTTACATGATCCAATATGATATTAGACAATTCCTAGTCTCTTTTAACTCGTATTTGTTTCATTGTCCTAATAAACTCCTCTTTATTTAATTAATTTGCATTTATATTAAATTATCAATGTAATGACAACCAAGACAACATTCAAAAGCAATGAACCTCCAATATAAACTTCTGCTTGATTATAATGTGTTTAAATCATTTAACAGCTAGACCAGTGATTCTCAATTATTTTCTGTTAAGCCCCCCCTAGGAAGAAGAAAACATTTTGCGCCCCCCCCCCCACACACACACACACACTCACCCCCCCCCCCCCACCCCCCGTACATGACAAAATGGGATGAAAAAGTATCTTTACTCGCCCACTGTAGTATGATTTGTCTATAAATTTGTTATAAGTACCCCTCTTTTATAACAATGTCTCCTTATTAACAATAAAGAAAACAAAAAAGAAAGAAATATAGATCAACTTAGAACAAAGAATAAGTTTATTAACTTTGTTTTTTAGTTTGTAACAGAAACGAATGAAATCCTTATTTAAACTAGAAACATTTTTGAACGCGCCCGTTCTGCAGCGCACAGCTTTTCTGATGTAGTTTTCATAAAGCGTTATGATTGCTTGCTGTACGCGTCACGTTTACGATTTAAAAACTCAAGCGGTTATCAGTGTGATTGGGGTGTAATGTCTTTAAGTGATGCCTTCATTTATTTAGCTTCACGCTGTCCGCTGCCAACATTTAAAGACACAGAAGACACACCGGTCTCTCTTCGTCTCCACCTTAGTTACAGTGAAGTTACAGTGAAGCCAGGCGCTACATACACTCTCCTCGTTTTAACTTTCGTTTGACTTTTGTTGCTCTCGTTATCTTCGTCTCTCTCTTCGTCTCTGTTAAATATTTCTCCATGTTGTCTCTTGAGGTTTTGTTCAGTACACTTAATATCACTTGCTCTGTGATTTCTTGTTATGCGCCCCCCCAAGCGCCGCACTATTTGGGAAGCACTGAGCTAGACACATTTTGGGGCACCTTAATGCCCTTTAAACAATTATATACTTGACCACTAGATGGTACTCAAGTTTTTTTTTAATACATGCTCTAATCTAAACCACAAATTGGAAATTCATTCATCCATCCATTATCTTCCACTTTATCCTCTATTAGGGTCGCGGTGGGGTTCCCCATGTCCATCCAGGGGAGAACGTTTCGGGCACTGGGCAGATACACCCAGGACAGGGTGCCAATCCATCGCTGAGCACACACTCACTCACCCATACACACTCTATATGGGGCAATTTGGAGAACTCAATTGACTTGATCCATGTTTTTGGACTGTGGGAGGAAATCGGAGAACCCGGAGGAAACCCACGGGGACACGGGGAGAACATGGAAACTCCACCCAGATGGGGATTCGAAGTGCTGAGAGGAGAACATGCCAAATCACTGAGCCACCATGCCACCAGTTCTCAAGTTTTTTTTTTTTTAAAAACATGCTCTAATCTGAACCACAAATTGGAAATTGCATAAAAAAAACCTTACAAAAAATTGCAAATGACTTTTGCTTACTGGTTTTGTCAGAGTTACTCTTGCACAGGCTCATGCCAGGCTCAACCTGAGGACTTTGGTTATTGAAGAGGATGCTGTTATTGCAGTGCTGTTGTGTGAGAACTCAGTCACAGTTAAGCATGGTGAGATTGGAAATCTTTTATAACTTTATCAGTTAGGGGTGAGCTGCAATATTCGCTGATTCGACGATTCGATTCGGAGAACCGTAGTCGACTATGAACCTCATAGTCGAATGTACCATTTTGACCACATGGGGGCGCCCATGGCTGCTGCTAAGCATTAGTTTTTACATGAAATGTCTTTGTTTTCGTTATATATATATAGAGCCTTTTGTCAAATAAAATCATCCTAATCATCCTAAAACTCATTGATCTGAGTGTTTTAGGTTTTTCCTTTGAAGTGGAAAAAAGTCCAGAACGGGGATCCCATTTACGGTGCTCTAGAAAATCAAGTAAAAAAAACGTTTTAAAAACCACGCTTATAGCGCCATCTTGTGGTGAAATTTTAACTGATTCGACTATCAGTCGACTATAGGGAAAATCTGACGAATCAGATTCGACTATGAAAATCCTTAGTTGAAGACACCCCTAATATCAGTATTTATCACTATAATATCTGAACTTTAATAGTTTAACTTTACTAATCAGGTAGCAGATCAGTTTATTTATTAGAGTTATTACTGCTTACTGGATTAAATGTACAGGTTTATTAAAAGCCACATCAGAAATTTGTTACAAATTGTAGGTTTTATAGAAATCACAATTCAGATTTAGGTGACAAATTTAGTCAATTTACATAGAGGGAAGTTCATGGCTTAGTGGTTTGCATGTTCTCCTCTCAGCGCTGGGGATTCCCGGTTCGAATCCCCATCTGGGTGGAGTTTCCATGTTCTCCCCGTGTCCGTGTGGGTTTCCTCCGGGTTCTCCGGTTTCCTCCCACAGTCCAAAAACATGGATCAAGGTCAATTGAGTTCTCCAAATTGCCCCATATAGAGTGTGTGTGTGTGTGTGTGAGTGAGTGTGTGCCCAGCGATGGATTGGCGCCCTGTCCTGGGTGTATCTGCCCAGCGCCCAAAATATTCTCCCCTGAATGGGGATGGGGAACCCCACCGCGACCCTAATAGAGGATAAAGCGGGAGATAATGAATGGATGGAAAATCTAATGTCTGCAGTTGCTAATGATACAGGCATTACTATAAACCTGTGCTGTAGCATTAGTATTAAATTAAATCAAAAGAAGACATAAAGGTCAAAATATTTACTAATGGGGAAAAAAAATCATTTCTCATTAATCTCAAGATGAATCTAACTTTAGCATGTTCTCACTAATGCAGGGGCCTCAGCACTTGTTATTCCACCTGATGCCGTGTTTCCCTGTGATCTGCATGACCTGGACTCTCTGCACAGACGAGACCTGATGCTACACGAGTTCCAACAGCAGATCATACAGTTTGTCAAAGGTTATGCACCAGGAGCTTCATTCAATCTAGATGAGGAGTGAGGTACGTAGTTTGTGTTTTTGTTAAATTGTAAATAATGATCATGGTGGCTTAGTGTTTAGCATGTTCTCCTCTCAGCGCTAGGCATTCCCGGTTCGAATCCCAATCTGGTGGAGTTTCCATGTTCTCCCCGTGTCCGTGTGGGTTTCCTACGGGTTCTCCGGTTTCCTACCACAGTCCAAAAACATGGATCAAGTCAATTGAGTTCTCCAAATTGCCCCATATAGAGTGTGTGTGTGTGTGTGTGAGTGAGTGAGTGCCCAGCGATGGATTGGCATCCTGTCCTGGGTGTATCTGCACAGCGCCCGAAATGATCTCCCCTGGAACCCCCCCCCCCCCCCCCCCCGCGACCCTAATATATAGGATAAAGCGGAAGATGATGGATGGATGGATTTGTTTCTGCACATAAATACACACACCTTTAAAACTTTCATGGAAAAGTAAATAGTTTCAGTGCTGTACATTGAGCATGTTATTCATAAAATAAATACAAACAAATATTTCTACATTTTTACATTAATATAAACTGTACCAGTGGGTTATAATGAAGTGGTAAAGTAGCGAATATTTAGTTTCATATGATTGTATGTTTTTTAACAGGTCAATGTCACACTGACCGCTAGATGGCAATATAACCACAATAATGCAACAGAATAATTAAAGCTACCATGAGCAGCAAAAGACATCAATTTTTTCATCATCTTTCGATCAATACTATTAATACTAATGCATGTTTTTGGACTGTGGGAGGAATCCAGAGAACCCAGAGGCAACCCACGCATACACAGGGAGAACATGGAAACTCACCCAGATTGACATTCGAACCTGTATCCCTGATGCTGAGAGGCACCGTGCCTCTTAGTAAAACACCTACTTATTTATTCAAGTTACAAGATTTTATAAAATATATGGTGTTTATGTAGCAAAATCCATACTGGCTCTTTGGTAGATCATCCATTATCTTCCGCTTTATCCACTACTAGGGTTGCGGGGGGGGGGGGGGGGGGGGGGGGGGGGGGGGGGGGACACACACACAACACTCTATATACCCCAGCACACTCTATATGGGGCACTCTATATTTGAGAGAACTCAACTGACTTGATCCATGTTTTTGGACTGTGGGAGGAAAGCGGAGAACCCGGAGGAAACCCACGCGGACACGGGGAGAACATGGAAACTCCACCCAGTTTGGGATTCGAACCTGGAATCCCTAGTGCTGAGAGGAGAACATTCTAACCATTAAGCCACCGTGCCGCCCCCCTATTCACATATCCCCCCCACCCCCCCCCCCCCCCCCCCCCTATTCGCAGGGGGAGAACGTTTCAGGTGGCTGGGCAGAGAAGATACACCCAGGACAGGGGCGCCATATCATATATTCACAGCAGACACATCCATTTATCTTCCACTTTATCCTGGGTCGGACATTAGGGTCGCGGGGGTGGGGAACATGGAAACTCGCCACCCCTGCCTGGAATCCAGGGGAGAACGCTAACCATTCAGGTGCTGGACAGATACACCCAGGACAGGGCGCCAATCTATCGCTGGACACACACTCACTTACACAGACACACTCTATATGGGGCAATTTGGAGAACTCAATTGACTTGATCCATGTTTTTGGACTGTGGGAGGAAACCGGAGAACCTGGAAGAAACCCATGCGGACACGGGGAGAACATGGAAACTCAACCCAGATGGGGATTCGAACCGGGAAGCCCTAGCACTGAGAGGAGAACATGCCAACCACTAAGCCACCGTGCCGCCCCCCCCTCCCCAATTCTCATATAATGCATTTTATTTTATTTATCAGTGCATTATTTACAAGACCCAGCATCCGTCTTAAGGGGAAGCAGGCTTTGCCTCTTACTCACAATTTCTGGCTGCAGGTCGTTGTTAGAAGTTGCGCACTTTCAGATCTGGTGCTCTTTGTTCTTTTCCAGAACTCGGACCCTGTTTCTTACATTGCTTGTTCAAGATAACATGATCCCAGAGTCACTTTTGTGTTCTATTTATATGTTCTATTTAATTTATTTATTGGTTGTATTTCTCCTCTTTGGGATGTAGGTATTAGTTGTAGATGTAGATTAGTAGATGTAGGTGGTTAACACTTTTAGGGTCTTTAAGGACTGAGATGTAATTTGAAGCATTTTTTGTATGCTTTTTCTTATTATGTTATGTTTTATGTTATTTTCTTATGTTATTATTAAATTTGTTGTGTACTTCGATCATCTATAATCTATCGATCTAATCTATCAATCTATAATCTTAATCTATAAATTAAAGAGTTACAACAAACAACCAAGAAGCGGCTCAGGGGGCTTAATTTCAGCGATCTTTAGAGAGCCTTCAAATGCACATGGCTCAGATGGATTTAAGGTGTGTCAGTGTGTCTTTATTATCGTGGTGACATGATTCATGGGTGTGTTTTGGGCCTGACATTCATTCATTATTATCTCCGCTTTATCCTCTATTAGGGTCGCGGTGGGGTTCCCCATGCCCATCCAGGGGAGAACGTCTCGGGCGCTGGGCAGATAGACCCAGGACAGGGCGCCAATCCATCGGTGGGCACACACTCACTCACACAGACACACTCTATATGGGGCAATTTGGAGAATTCAATTGACTTGATCCATGTTTTTGGACTGTGGGAGGAAACCGGAGAACCCGGAGGAAACGGGGGACACGGGGAGAACATGGAAACTCCACCCAGATGGGGATTCGAACCGGGAATCCCTAGCGCTGAGAGGCGAACGTGCTAACCACTAAGCCACCGTGCCGCCGGGGCCTGACATTCAATAAACCTATTAGCTCGTCACCTGCTATTCTTTTTAAGAGCCTGGTGTAATTAGCAGTGGTCACTGATGTTTGGTTTCAATTAAAAGTTAGAAACAAATAGGATTATCCCTAATTGTAAACCCTAAGTTTTTTTAATGTTTTCAAAAAGAACTCTAGGTGTAATTTTACATTTACATTTGGTCATTTATTGGACGACTTTTATCCAAAGCGACTTACAAGGTGAGCACAGGGTTAATCACAACATCCCTGGAGCAATGAGGGTTAAGGGTCTTGCTCAAGGACCCACATTGGTAACTTCAGTGGACCTGGGATTTGAACCCCCAACCTTCAGATTGATAGCCCAACACCCTGACCACTGAGCTACCGCTCCCTCAGTTTTTAGTTTAGTCTTTCTAAAATGAAAACTAACCAAATATTAGCTTTCACAGAATGCTTTTTATTCCATTAATCAAGCTCAGACAGCTCAGAACCAACTTTTTATTCAAGACAGTCAGTGATTTTCCCCATGGATTTCATTAAAAAGACAATTGAAAACCAGTCGGCTATAAGTAAGCACTAGGCTAAAAAAAAAATCGAAAATATTTATTCTAAAAGAAATAGATTTCTAGAAGAAAAAAAAAGAACTGCTGCATTGTATTTGAATACATTATCTGTAGTTTACCAGCTTTTAAAAATGTAGCCCTTATTTTATTGATCAATGGATTCGGTTCAAAGGTTAACATGATGTAGATGTTTATCAAATCTCTTTATCTGTTTCTGGCCATATTTTACAAATGTCCAACATGAGACAACTTAAAGCAATCAACAGGAAAAGAAATAACATTTTATGCAAGTGCTGTCACATTATAGAGTTTGTGAAAAACAATGTCAAACATGATGTAAGTGGATGAGCCAAAGACCTGCTGCTGGAGCAGCGGTGTTTTAATCAGTGTATCTTTAATGGCTGCCCAATAATACTGTCCTGTTCGTCTAAATAATAAGCATTTTCACCTTATTTTTTTTTGTAGCCGTGCTGCTCGACTTGGTCAGGAAAGTGAGCGGCATATGCTCTTCTTATGTCCTGAAAATTGTTGGCATTTGGCTCAGGTGGACCGTAGGTAGCATAGGGATCTTCTTGTCCACTCATATAACGATCATACTGCTGCTGATCATAACCCTGGTTCTCGGCCCATTCAGGGTAGGCCTCCTCCCTGTGCTGAGGGCTCTCCTCGTGAGGAGCAGAGTCTGCCTTAACATTATGTTGCTCTACGTCAGAGGAGGGCATTTCCAGAGATTCAGGATTGTAACGGCGTAGACGGCAATTGCGGTCATACTCAGGATCGCAGTCAGGGTCCGGCTCAATCACTCCCTTCCTGCTACCATCTTCATTGAGGTGGGGCTCATAAGCCTCGGCAACTTGTCTGTTCTGGACAGCACTAAGCCTGGTCTGGGCTCCCACTGGGTAGCATTCCTCATCATATCCAATGAAGCAGTCATAGCCCTCCTTGGTCTTGCCGGGAGGTCCGAGTGGGTGCACGTTCTCCTCCGCACTATGTGGCATTTGGTGTGGGGCTGGCAGGGTCCTGCGTAAGGCAGAGGAGGCAGCAGCATCTTGGTACATTGCATAGGGGTCATAATGGGGGCTGGTATACGCTGGTTCATCTTTTCGCTCTTTGGAAGGGGCATTCAAACTTGGAAATCTGGCGGCAGTCAGTGGATTGCAGTTGACATCAAATAGAGGATTGCACATTTTCTTGGGAGAAGATGGAGGAGAAGGTGCCTCCGCCCTCTGGGAAGCAGCATAGGCACAATATGGGTCAACCTGGGGGTCGCAGGACGGATAGCGAAGGTACATACCAACTGGGTTCTTCTGTGCCTGCTGTGGAGCACAGTATGGGTCGTTCTTTGGGTCACAGCCTAAGTGAGAGTACGATGGGGATGCCACACTAGCAGGTTTGTACCCATAAGCACCACGCAAATGGTACTGCAGGCACTCCACATCTTCGGCCCCACAGATGTGCAGCAACTCAGCCTTTTGTTCCGCAGACAGGAAGGATTGCACCATGGGAGCATAATAGTAATTGCTTGGGGCTAAACTCTTGAGTGCAGGAGCCCGAATATAGGCTGGACTTTTAACCGGGGCAGGAACAGGTGCGGGAGTGGGCGACTTAGCAGAGGCCGCGTATGGATACAACGTGTATCCCCTAGAGTAAAGGCAATATGGATCCCTGTACGGATCGCATGACCTGATAGGGGCAGGTTTCGGGGGCTCGGCAGTGGCCTTCTGCCTGCTGGTGTAGGAAGCAACACAGTTGGGATCATCGGATTCGGCACATGACTTATAAATGTCACTCAGGTGTTGCAGGTAGGCCTTGTAGGAGCGCTGCGCCTCAGCACGGTTTTTGTTTTGCAGGTATGCGAGATAGACACGATCCAGCTGCACAACCTGGAGAAACATCCAAAAGCAGAAATGTGACTTTACATCAGTGATTCTCAATTATTTTCTGTTAAGCCCCCCCTAGGAAGAAGAAAACTTTTTGCGCCCCCCCCCCACACACACGCACACTCACCCCCCCCGTACATGACAAAATGGGATGAAAAAGTTTTTTTACACGCCCACTGTAGTATGATTTGTCTATAAATTTGTTATAAGTACCCCTCTTTTATAACAATGTCTCCTTATTAACAATAAAGAAAACAAAAAGGAAAGAAATATAGATCAACTTAGAACAAAGAATAAGTTTATTAACTTTGTTTTTTAGTTTGTAACAGAAACGAATGAAATCCTTATTTAAACTAGAAACATTCAAATTCATCAGCAACATTAATGCAGGTGGCTTAGTGGTTAGCATGTTCTCCTCTCAGCGCTAGGGTTTCCCGGTTCGAATCCCCATCTGGGTGGAGTTTCCATGTTCTCCCCGTGTCTGCGTGGGTTTCCTCCGGGCTCTCCAGTTTCCTCCCACAGTCCAAAAACATGGATCAAGTCAATTGAATTCTCCAAATTGCCCCATATAGAGGGTGTGTGTGTGAGTGAGTGTGTGCCCAGCGATGGATTGGTGCCCTGTCCTGGGTCTATCTGCCCAGCGCCCGAGACGTTCTCCCCTGGATGGGCATGGGGAACCCCACCGCGACCCTAATAGATGATAAAGCGGGAGATAATGAATGAATGAATACATTAATGCAGGAGCACAAATTTATTAAGACTTTAACCTACAAAACAAAAATGAATACAACAATTTGTGCTGTTTTTTTTTTTTTTTTTTTTTTTTTTTTTTTTATCAAAATAAGGAAATCAGAACTAATGTCTACAACGTGCCCGTTTTGCAGCACAGCTTTTCTGCAGTAGCTTTCATAAAGCGTTATAATTGCTGGAGATACTCGTCACCTTTACAATTTAAAAACTCAAGCGGTTATCAGTGTGATTGGGGTGTAATGTCTTTAAGTGACACCTTCATTTATTTTACGCTGTCCGCTGCCAACATTTAAAGACACTGAAGACACGCTGGTCTTTTTTCGTCTCCCACCTCAGTTACAGTGAAGCCAGGCGCTACATACACTTTCCTCGTTTTAACTTTCGGTTGACTTTTGTTGCTCTCGTTATCTTCGTCTCTCTCCTCGTCTCTGTTAAATATTTCTCCATGTTGTCTCTTGAGGGTTTGTTCAATGCACTTAATATCACTTGCTCTGTGATTTCTTGTTATGCGCCCCCCCAGGCACCGCACTGCCCCCCCACAGGGGGGCGCGCCCCACTATTTGAGAAGCACTGATTTACATACAAAGTATCGTGAAGTATAAAGAGGTTTTAATCAGTAAAACACATGTGAACTTAAATCATAGTAGCTTCGATTAGATACGAAACAGCTATACTCACGCCATCCTGATTGCCTGTGTCTGTGAAGAACTTGTACCAGTTCCAGAAATCAGAGTGCTGCTTGTACCAACTAATGTTTCTCCGGTTGCGAATCAGTCTCTTAGATGAAGCCACAGAGTCTCCCTTTTCCATCCCTAAATACAATAGGAAAAGGTTGGAACACCAGATTTGTCCATCCATCCATTATCTTCAGCTTTATCCTCTATTAGGGTCGCGGTGGGGTTCCCCATGCCCATCCAGGGGAGAACGTTTCGGGCGCAGGGCAGATACACCCAGGACAGGACGCCAATCTATCACTAGACACACACTCACTCACACAGACACACTCTATATGGGGCAATTTGGAGAACTCAATTGACTTGATCCATGTTTTTGGACTGTGGGAGGAAACCGGAGAACCCGGAGGAAACCACACGGACACGGGGAGAACATGGAAACTTCACCCAGATGGGGATTCGAACCGGGAATCCCTAGCGCTGAGAGGAGAACATGCTAACCACTAAGCCACGGTGCCCCCCCCCTTGTAAATCACTTTGGATAAAAGTGTCGTCTAAATGACTAAATGTAAATTCATTATTATAAGTTATAAGTAGGTCATACATTCTTAGTTAACAGTAATAACAAAAAAAGCAATAGTTACCATCCTCCTTTGAGTTCGGCTTTACTGGGACAGCCAGGAGAAACTCTGTACGGATTTATTGGAAGGAAGAGAAGATGAAAATAAATGAAAGGCAGGAGGTGAGGGAGGGCTTCAGAACCTCAAACAGATGTTCCATGCGCCAAAAGCAAAACAAAAACGCTTACCTCGGCTAATAACTTACACAGTGAGTGCAGCAAGCTGTGATTTTATAGATTTGGGGTGGCAGTGGTGCTACAGGGGGATGGTAAAATGCCATTAAAGACATCAGCACTTTTTTAGGGGGTTGAAGTTTCGGTGCATTACTGCAAACTATAAAATCTACAAAGAACAGAAGCCACCATGGCCACTGGCAACTGTAATTATCTACAGGGAAAAAATTAGGGGGAAGCTTTTATTACTAAAGGAAACAAAATCCTGCAGGACCTTGTATCCTGTACTCTCACTGTTTGATTGCAGATTAGTTTCAGGCTTTACAGAAATGGCCAAAGGAGAACTTAAAACAGCTCCCTGAGGAGTATTTCGTCTCCTTCTTCAACAAGAGCAACGTCTTATAACACTTATATAACATTGTTAGGTTACCAATCGTTACAGTCTCTAAAAAACAACACATATTTTGTTTTTAAGCATGCTTCAAGCATGAACGTTATGATTATGCTGTTTCTGTATCGGTATATTGAATATTGCAATACTGCAACAATAATTTAACTCATCATTTTTAAAAGTGAAAATTAAAAACTACGGCAGCACGGTGGCTTGGTGGTTTAGCATGTTCTCCTCCAGCGCTAGGGATTCCCGGTTCGAATCCCCATCTGGGTGGAGTTTCCATGTTCTCCCGTTGTCTGCGTGGGTTTCCTCCGGGTTCTCCGGTTTCCTCCCACAGTCCAAAAACATGGATCAAGTCAATTGAGTTCTCCAAATTGCCCCATATAGAGTGTGTCTGTGTGAGTGAGTGTGTGTCTAGTGATAGATTGGCGTCCTGTCCTGGGTGTATCTGCCCTGCGCCCGAAACGTTCTCCCCTGGATGGGCATGGGGAACCCCACCGCGACCCTAATAGAGGATAAAGCGAAAGAGAATGAATGAATGAATGATTTACAAGTGAGGGAAGAACGGTCAGTAGTTAAAGAGAAACCAGCTGAACTGCAGTATTCATCCATCCATTATCTTCCGCTTTATCCTCTATTAGGGTCGCGGGGGGAGGGGGGGGTTCCCCATGCCCATCCAGGGGAGAACGTTTCGGGCGCTGGGCAGATACACCCAGGACGGGACGCCAATCTATCGCTGGACACACACTCACTCACACAGACACACTCTATATGGGGCAATTTGGAGAACTCAATTGACTTGATCCATGTTTTTGGACTGTGGGAGGAAACCGGAGAACCCGGAGGAAACCCACGCAGACACGGGGAGAACATGGAAACTCCACCCAGATGGGGATTCGAACCGGGAAACCCTAGCGCTGAGAGGAGAACATGTCAACCACTAATCCACCGTGCTGCCACGCATTTTATTATTCAACTAAAAATTTTCTGTAAGGTAAACTGTCATTGCTTCTCCTCACAGGGAATGATGGGAAAACATAATTTTCTGAATCCACTTAAATAATTACAAAAATCATTTACATTGAATTGACAGAAACCGTTAAGAGTGTAAAATAAAAACTAACTTTTAATTACATAAAATGTATTTGTTACCTTATTTCAACTTACAATCACTCCCTGGTGTGTGATGTCTGTATTGCCTTCATCACAGTACAATATTTGTCTTTAAATTTGTATTATATTATTTGTCTATTATCAGTTTTTCATGTAATAGTTTGTAATGTATATATTTTTGTCAGTGTTTCGTGTCCTTGTTGATGTGCATCACTGTACATTACAATACTTTAATTTAAAAACACGATTCTGCACAATATTCCTTATCTTTTATAAATATGGGTCAAACAGAGGGTAAAAACTATAGATCTAACCTGGGAGTATCAATGTGGCAAGAAGAATTCCTGTGAATATGTAAAAGCAGGATGATCTTCTGTTATGATCCATCTTCAAATTTAGTTTTCTGCAAACAAGCAAAGACACCGCAGCATAATGGGCTGTTTTAATCTTTAATAATAACATGGTCACTGTCTACAAATAACTCAACCTATTGCCATTTAAGTTTTGCTGTTTGGAAAAAAATTAAATATCATGTTTTCCGTTCTTCTTTGACTCGAAGCTACTTGTTGAGAAAGTGTCCTGTTTGCAAGAACTTTTATTATTATTTCTATTATTGTTTTCTTTTTTGCATTGATGGGAATATTTAAAAAATGTCAAATACAATTTGTATTGAAAATGTTGTGATGTTAAATAACGATAAATAATGATTTAAAAAATAATAATAAAATAATAATAATAAATTTAAAAAGAGAAAGTGTCCTGTGTAGGGTTTTAAAACCAGGATTTAGCATTCACATACTTTAAAAAAATTACTAAATGTTAATATATGCAACTGACAGTAATTACATGTAGTACTTCATAGAAATGCTTGTACCTTTAGTTTCTATTTAATGCCATTTATTGATATGCACAAAATATGAGATATTAAACTTGTGAAATGTGACTTACCTGATGAAATATGAAGATGACTGGACCTCTTGGGAGAGGCAGTATCTGAAAGACTCACTTTAGTCTTCAAATGCACTTCTGGAGTGAGATGGTTGAAAAATACTGGCTTAACCCCCTCTGCACCACTGTCTCAAGTACAGACTGTCAAGAGTGCAGGCACATTTTAAACACCACCTTGATATTTAAAACCATAATGCCCCATCCCATGGAGTTAAGGCAATTCTACATAGACGACTGTGATTGGCTTTGCTCCTAAACCAATTAGACCTCATAATCACAGAGCTTTAACTGGAAAGGAGAAAGAAGGAATTAACATCCTCGTCTTTTTAAAAAAACGGGGAATTTTAGTTAGTTAGATTATATGTCAGATATTCTCCATATTTAATACATTTAAACATTAAAATGGTTTAATACAAGCTTCCAGCAGAAATAATCTCCAAACCATTAGTATTTATTACATTGTTGAACTTGTTTTATAATTTTGAGAGAACATACTAAATTACCCTTATGAATCTTACATAATGGGATGTTTGAAAAGACATCTGAAATAAACTAATGTTTGTTGCTTAACAAAATTTGCATGAAACTAAAAAATTATGAAATAAATCCTATGCTGTATAACTTAAGCATTTAGGGATTACCTTTGGCACTCAGGCTGCAGCTTTGTGTCTATGACTGAATTGCAGATGTGCAGTATAATTATTCTACTTACTCTGGTGTGATGTCGCTGTATTATAATGTAAAATTCTTCTGTTGGGTCATTAATACACTTTAATTATTAAATTATGAATTACTGTAATACATAGAAGGATAATTTCAGAACTCTTCTGAAAGTGATTCAGTACCCTTTGCTTTACGTTGCTTTTGGATGATTTTACAATGATTGGCTTACTGTTTATTATTGAGGATATGTTCTCCTTGTAATTATTTTTGGACATTTTTGTTGATAATACATCGTAGTGCATGATTGTGTTCATATTTTTGCCATGCACATATCACGCAGAGGAGGACGGATTTATTAAGACTTTGAGATATACATCTAGAACATATTTTTCAGTAAATGTCAAGACAGGAACCAGAGAACATCTGTGCCGTTTAGTTAATGCTAAATTAAGTATATAATTATATGCAGATACAGGTGTTCAGGAATTTTCAAAAACCTGCAATCTAGACTAAAAACAGATTTCAGCACAGGGAGAAAAAAAAGGGATTCAGATAATTTCAGCTTATGTGAAGGAATGTGAGCAATCTTTAAAAGTTGGGAACATCTGGAAACACAAAAGGACTGTTTTTACACAAGTTTTATTAACAACAAATCAATCAATGCAAATAAGAATGTATAGGGTAAAGCATAGTACATATGCACATTCAAAAGTGCTTTCAGTTCTCATTCATCTTCATCACTGGATGTCGTCGTCATCAAAAAGGTCTTCAAAGTCTAAAGAATAAGACAAAAGTTAATATAAAAGCTCAATCTTCTCACAATTAGACGTTGCAAATTATTAAATGAGCATGGGCTTCACCACTTCATCAGGCATGGAGTGCTTTTTCCTGAGTTTCAGCTGTTTTTCCTTTGGCCATGTTCCACTTGTGAATAAAGATGCTTTTGTGTGGCACGTGTTCAGCTACCTTTAGCTTATACAGATGGAAACATGGCCTTTAAATAAGGAGCCACGCTGTGTTGGAGACAACGTGGCCCCATAAAGACATTTTACACGTAGGTGTTCTGGGTCTCATTTAGTCTAGAACAACTTTTTCTGGTTATCTGGAGATGTGCATGTACTTAAAAACTTTAGTAATACAAAAAGACAATCAATTATTAGTTTTTTAAATACAGAATAACCTACAGTTAGTCAATACTTAAATTAATTACAATCATCAGACCAACCAATTCAGCAGCTTCATGGTTTTATCATTTGTTGACACAGCATTTATTATCCCTTAAACTCTAAAACAGAGTCCATAATATGTAGTATATGATTCTCTTAATGAGTATTTGTCAGTAGACACCATAACATATATAATATAGCATGTTCTAGTTTTATCAATTTTTTCTAGAAGACTCTCTGAATGACATTTTGATACAAGACCTGATGACAGCATTTTTTTAAAATTTTTTTGATGAGCAGATCTTTGACATAAAAGTTGGTTTATATATAATTTATATACATATATATATATATATATGTTTGTTTTTTTTTGCATAGCAATTTCCACACAGACCAATTCTCGGGCTGATAAAATATTTTAAACATAAAATGTGTATTTGAAACTTAAAACTCTGATTCAGTTATTAAAATAATAATTAAAACAAGATTATTTGGCAATGTAGACATGCAAAATGGCATTCTGACTTTCATTCATTCATTCATTATCTTCCACTTTTATCCTCTATTAGGGTCGGGGGGGGGGGGTCCCCATGCCCATCCAGGGGAGAACGTTTCGGGCGCTGGGCAGATACACCCAGGACAGGACGCTAATCTATCACTGGACACACACTCTATATGGGGCAATTTGGAGAACTCAATCGACTTGATCCATGTTTTTGGACTGTGGGAGGAACCCGGAGGAAACCCACGCGGACACAGGGAGAACATGGAAACTCCACCCAGATTGGGATTAGAACCAGGAATCCCCAGCGCTGAGAGGAGAACGTGCTAACCACTAAGACACTGTGCCTATGCATTCTGACTTGTTTTAAATTTCCAAACAGTCCATTTAACTTTAATTGGTAACCAATAACATTAAATAAAAGAGTAAGTAAAAAATGTTGATTATCTTATTTTGAGATGTCATTCAAAATATTTAAGTGCAACTATAAAAATGAATGAATTAAATTTGTTTTATTTAAAAACTATACATTAGGGATGCACCAATTATTCAAAATAATTTAACCCAAAATGTAAAACGAGTTGTTTAACGAGTTATTTTAGGACAGTGAGTCCCCAGAGCACAGAGTTTTATCAGCTGTAATTCAGTTTCAAGGCTTTGAGGCTATCGTTTCTCCTGAGGGGGGGGGGGGGCATGTTGAACAAACACTGGCACAGGCAGCAACTTCCCCGGACTTTCTGCCTCACTTAGTGAAAGCCATTTGAGACACCTTTAACTTCCTTTAAATTCATTTTGCTCAATGAACTGGAACAAGGGCGGCACAGTGTCTTAGTGGCTTAGCATGTTCTCCTCTCAGCACTAGGGATTCCCGGTTCGAATCCCCATCTGGGTGGAGTTTCCATGTTCTCCCCGTGTCCGTGTGGGTTTCCTCCGGGTTCTCCGGTTTCCTCCCACAGTCCAAAAACATGGATCAAGTCAATTGAATTCTCCAAATTGCCCCATATAGAGTAGCGCCCTGTCCTGGATGTATCTGCCCAGCACCCGAAACGTTCTCCCCTGGATGGGCATGGAGAACCCCCCCGCGACCCTAATAAAGGATAAAGCGGAAGATAATGGATGGATGGAAATGGAACAAAAATGTGATTTTGTTAATGCAGTGCTTCTCAAATAGTGGGGCGGTGCGGTGCCTGGGGGGGGCGCATAACAAGAAATCACAGAGCAACAAAAGTCAACCGAATTCTGTATCTTTAAATGTTGGCAGCGGACAGCTTGAAATAAATGAAGGCGTCACTTAAAGACATTACACCCCAATCACGCTGATAACCGCTCGAGTTTTTAAATCGCAAACGTGACGCGTACAGCAAGCAATCATAACGCTTTATGAAAACTATTGCAGAAAAACTGTGCGCTGCAAAACGGGCACGTTGTAGACATTAGTTCTGATTTCCTTATTTTGATAAAAAAAAATAAAAAAAACAGCACAAATTTATTAATTCTTGTTTTGAAGGTTAAAGTGTTAATATATTGTGCTCCGGAATGAATGTTGCTGATGAATTTGAATTTATTATTATTTATTGATTTTATATCATTTCATTTTTCAGTATCAAATGCCAGTCAGTTCAAAAATATTTCTTGTTTAAATAAGGATTTCATTCGTTTCTGTTACAAACTAAAAAACAAAGTTAATATAATGATTCTTTGTTCTAAGTTGATCTATATTTCTTTCTTTTTTTGTTTTCTTTATTGTTAATAAGGAGACATTGTTATAAAAGAGGGGTACTTATAACACATTTATAGACAAATCATACTACAGAGGGCGTGTAAAAATACTTTTTCATCCCATTTTGTCATGTACGGGGGGTTGGGGGGGGGGGGGGGGGGTGAGTGTGTGTGTGTGGGGGGGGGGGGGCGCAAAAAGTTTTCTTCCTCCTAGGGGGGGCTTAACAGAAAATAATTGAGAATCACTGGGTTAATGGTGTAAAACACAGGACACCATATGCTGATGGGATGAAGCTTTTTAAAAACTATAGTGTTCTGTAAAGTGCTATGGGGTTGTGACAGTCACTAAATTTGAAGTATAATACACCAATCTGTCAATAACAAAAGACTAAAGCTATTTTCTGTAGTGTAAAGAGACTGCACCTACTGTGAGATCTTTTTGTGGTTAAACAAAAAATAAATACAGCAAAAAGCCTTAACTACACATTTGTGTTATTTTATTTCTTCTTGCATGTTCAGTAGTTTGACACTACCACCAAAGGAAATTGGAGTGTCACATAAGCTGTAAGGTATGAAGATACCACATCTCCAAATATCTCGGTGGTCCTGTTGGCGCATCAAAGGTTGTTCGAGGCGAGGCTCGTAAGTTCTTGTCACCCTCAGGACGTCGCTTTTAATGCAGATTCTAGTTTTTATTGAGCGCATGTCCAGGTCCTTAATAAAACTAAACTCTTAAAATAAGCAACACTCTTTGGAAAAACAGCAAACATGTTGGCTATGGGGTGGCTTAGTGGTTAGCATGTTCTCCTCTCAGCACTAGGGATTCCCGGTTCGAATCCCCATCTGGGTGGAGTTTCCATGTTCTCCCCATGTCTGCATGGGTTTCCTCCGGGTTCTCTGGTTTCCTCCCACAGTCCAAAAACATGGATCAAGTCAATTGAGTTCTCCAAATTGCCCCATATAGAGTGTGTCCGTGTGAGTGAGTGTGTGCCCAGTGATAGATTGCCGCACTGTCCTGGGTGGATCTGCCCAGCGCCCGAAACGTTCTCCCCTGGATGGGCATGGGGAACCCGCCCGCGACCCTAATATAGGATAAATTGGAAGATAATGGATGAATGAATGAATGTTGGCTATGTAAATGTATAAAACTGTGTCACATTCTTTCAGCTGTCAGTTATAGACAGTATAGTTTATTATAGGATTATATCCCATACTGTTCATGGCATCCTTCAACTCCTTCTCTCTAGCAGATGCTACTATGCGCTAAACTCTAAAACCTCCAGGCACATATACAACCCCCCCCCCCAAGCCATCATGATCATAAATAGCCATACCATGAACAGCAACTGCTATTTTAACACCGTACCATATCATCCATAATACGCCAAGCACCTTATGTACTGTATACATAAATACTGCAGATGTATATATATTGTCTGTTTATTGTATTGTATACAGTTAATGTCTGTGTGCATATATATATATAGAGTATATATATATATATATATATATGCCCATCCAGGGGAGAACGTTTTGGGCGCTGGGCAGATATATATATATATATAGAGTATATATATATATATGCCCATCCAGGGGAGAACGTTTTGGGCGCTGGGCAGATACACCCAGGACAGGGCGCCAATCTATCGCTGGGCACACACTCACTCACACAGACACACTCTATATGGGGCAATTTTGGAGAACTCACTTGACTTGATCCATGTTTTTGATCGACTGTGGGAGGAAACCTACAGGGTGGTTTGTCTGTCTCTGTCTCTGTCTCTGTCTCATGTTTCTCTGTCTCTCTAAAATAGGAAACCCACACCCTCACACGGGGACTCTCAACATCTCTCACTCTCTCTCCCTCTCTCTTCGTCTCTCCTAAGCCCCTCTCTCTCTTAGTTCCTCTCTCTCTCTATCTCTCTCTCTAATTATATATATATATATATATATATATATATATATATATATATATATATATATATATATATATATATAATAATGTAACCGTAGATCTGTTTATTGTATATTGTAGTGTGTATAATGTATAGTCTATAGACAACACATACCAAACCACATTCCTTGTATATATAGCAAACCTGGCCAAATAATCTGATTATTATTATTATGTATAAAATATTTTTTATTCATTAATTTTACTTTAAGTAATTTGGTCGTACTGTATTTTTTATATTAAGTTTTACTTTTTTTGATTTGGTTTTGGGCAAAAACTTTAATTACAGTGAATCCCTACTACACATTATAGCTGAATAAAGATTCTACATTATAAATATCTTAGTATCGCACTGGTTTTAACATGTCCATCAATTTAATCAGCATCTTCATGAAAAGAAGCTACATTAGGTAATTACTTTAAACGAAATGCCAGGCTGTAACTGAATGCCTGAAAAATGCCTGAACCAAGCACCAATCTTCAGATGTTGTATGGACCCCTGTATACAATTAAACATTTAATGAACGTCACTGTCAGTAGACTTTGTCAGTATGTTTTAAATACACTTAAATAGCCCAGATTATTTATAAGAAACAGTTAGATTAAAGTAATAAAGCAACACTACATCTCTGGAGTTACCCATATCATCTACAAACCATTAAAGAAGTCTGAGTGCACAGCTTTTTCATTGGCAGCCAGGTCCATCAAGAGTCCAGTGCTTCCCCCTGCCTGTGAGCATACAGAAACACAAACACACTTCAGAATACTGCTGCTGTTTAAACACCCCCACATACTAAAGTATAATTACTAACAAGATATGTTAATCATATTGTCCCATCCATTCATTATCTTTTGCTTTATCCTCTATTAGGGCCGCGGGGGAGTTCCCCATGCCCATCCAGGGAAGAACGTTTCAGGCGCTGGGCAGATACACCCAGGACAGGGCGCCGATCTATCGCTAGGCACATGAATATAAGTATATTCATAATATAAATATTATGAAAATAAGTTATACACCACCCCTGGGTGTGTCTGCCCAGCACCCGAAACTTTCTCCACTGAATGGGCATGGGGAACCCCCACAACCCCAGTCCCCAACATAAATCATGCAAAAAATAATGATTTATAAACAGGTAATAATTCTAAAAGGGTCATTCAATAATTTTAGCATAGTTTTTTTTTTTTTTTATCTACACAAAAAAAGTTAATTACGAAAAAAACCTTTCTACACAGAAATGTGTCCCATCATCATTCTACAGCTTCATCAATGCAGCTGAATGTAATCTTAGCAAAGAAGAAATAAAAACATGATGTGATTTTTGGATGTTTGTAAAAGAATGGCCTCATAGTGCCTGTTATACACACATTATAAATTAACACCATATCCATTAGCTTCCACTTTATCCTCTACTAGGGTCACAGGGGGGAAGGGGGGGGTTCCCCATGCCCATCCAGGGGAGAAAGTTTCAGGCGCTGGGCAGATACACCCAGGACAGGACACCAATCTATCGCTGGGCACACACTCACTCACACTCACACACTCTATATGAGGCAATTTCCATCCATCCATTCATCCATTATCTTCCGCTTTATCCTATATTAGGGTCGCGGGGGGGTTCCCCATCCAGGAGAGAGCGTCTCGGGCGCTGGGCAGATACACCCAGGACAGGACGCCAATCTATCTCTGGACACACACTCACTCACACAGACACACTCTATATGGGGCAATTTGGAGAACTCAATTGGCCTTTATCCAAGTTTTTGGACTGTGGGAAGAAACCCACGCGGACACGGGGAGAACATGGAAACTCCACCCAGATTGGGATTCGAACCGGGAATCCTTAGCGCTGAGAGGAGAACATGCTAACCACCAAGCCACCGTGCCGCCCCCGATTAACACACCACAACATTCATTCATTATCTTCTGCTTTATCCTCTATTAGGGTCGGGGGGGGGGTTCCCCATGCCCATCCAGGGGAGAACGTCTCGGGCGCTGGGCAGATAGACCCAATCCACAGGGCGCCAATCCATCGCTGGGCACACACTCACTCACACAGACACACTCTATATGGGGCAATTTTGAGAATTCAATTGACTTGATCCATGTTTTTGGACTGTGAGAGGAAACCGGAGAACCCGGAGGAAACCCACGCAGACACGGGGAGAACATGGAAACTCCACCCAGATGGGGATTCGAACCGGGAATCCCTAGTGCTGAGAGGAGAACGTGCTAACCACTAAGCCACCGTGCCGCCACCACAACATTATATTTTTAAATAATTTTAAAGGTCTAAATAACATCAAATTATATTAAATCATTTCTTACCCATACCACAGTAAGGTGGTATGTGGGCGCGGTAGCTCAGTGGTCAGGGTGTTGGGTTTTCAATCTGAAGGTTGTGGGTTCAAATCCCAGGTCCACTGAAGTTACCAGTGTGGGTCCTTGTTCAAGACCCTTAACCCTCATTGCTCCAGAGATGTTGTGATGAACCCTGTGCTCACCTTGTAAGTCACTTTGGATAAAAGCGTCCAATAAATGACAAACTGGTGGGCGGCACGGTGGCTTAGTGGTTGGCATGTTCTCCTCTCAGTGCTAGGGATTCCCGGTTCGAATCCTAATCTGGGTGGAGTTTCCATGTTCTCCCCGTGTCCGCATGGGTTTCCTCCGGGTTCTCCGGTTTCCTCCCACAGTCCGAAAACATGGATCAAGTCAATTGAATTCTCCAAATTGCCCCATATAGAGTGTGTCTGTGTGAGTGTGTGCCCAGAGATAGATTGGCGCCCTGTCCTGGGTGTATCTGCCCAGCGCCCGAGATGTTCTCCCCTGGATGGGCATGGGGAACCCCCCCCCCCCACACACACACACACACACACACACCACCCCCCACCGTGACCCTAATAGAGGATAAAGCAGAAGATAATGAATGGATTAATGACCAAATGTAATGAATTCGACTTCCAGAGTGCGAATATCACAAAAACACGGGTTCTAGTAAAAAAAAAGGCATTATCAGAAACTTTATAGCCAAAATCTTTTTAATGATTTTATAGTTTGTTGGATATAGTTTGTTACGCGTGTTTACATTTTAAGCTGAATCAAAAGACGGGAAATAAACAGAGTGAAACTCACGTCATCGAGATCCACGTAAGGCCCCGCGCCTTCGGGAAACATCTCATCCACAGCCGGCTTCATGACTTCTGAAATTTTATTAACTTTTATTAACAGAAAATTATAAATAAAGCGACTGCTTAAGCTCAAGCTTCCACGGTGTCACATTAAACAAACGCCGGCTGGAAAACAGGACCCAGCGGCAATTCTTTTAGGTTCCGATTTTAAAAATAATCGACACACTTGTAAATAAATTAAATTGTGACCAAAAAATTATTTATATCTCAGAATCATGACTTTTTTTATTTATCCCAAAAGTCTGACTTTATATCTCAGAACTTAATAAGTCATGATTCTGAGATAAAGGCAGAGTTCTGAGAAAATGTCAGAAATTTTGGGATTAAAAGGCAGAAATCTGAGATAAAATGTCAGAATATTGGGATTAAAAGGCAGAAATCTGAGATAAAATGTCAGAATTTTGGGATTAAAAGGCAGTAATCTGAGATAAAATGTCAGAATTTTGAGATTAAAAGGCAGAAATCTGAGATAAAATGTCAGAATTTTGGGATTAAAAGGCAG